>CM021100.1:337937286-338471243 GCA_007115665.2 Sequoiadendron giganteum | reverse complement strand
GGGGAAGGGAGAGGGGAGGAGGGGGAGAGAGAGAGAGAGAGGGGAAGAGGAGGAGAGAGAGAGAGGGAGGGAGAGAGGGAGAAAGAGAGAAAGGGAGAGGGAGAGAGAGGGAGAGGGAGGGAGAGAGAGAGGGAAGGATAGAATGTTCAAATATTTTATATATTGGTAATATTAATTAGTTATATAATATTTTATATATTGACTTAATATATATATATAAATATTTATACATTTACTGTAATATAAAAATAATATTTAAATATAAAACATAATAATATATATTATACATAATTTCATAAGAGGGTACCATAAATTATAAATTATATATTGAATTATAAAATATATTGTATATTCTCAACTAGATATATTAAAATAGACTATAAATTATTTATTGCAATTTTTTGAATCATATATTAAAAACTATTTTAGATTTTTTAAAATTATATTTAGAAAAATTGGATATCCAATTTGAATCAGATATCCAATATGTCTAACAAAAAATCTACTACTTAAGGATTCGCCTCGAGTTTTCTTCATAATTTGGCTAGGACATGCCAATCCGAAGAAGTCAACACAAAAAACTTTCTTAACAACTTGCCTTGTTTTTCTTGACTTCGCACATGTGGTTGATGACTTTACCCATGTGGTTGATGACTTTTTTCTTACCCTAAATTGATGAAATGAAAAAGGGTTTTAAAGGAGATTATCAACTTTCTACCAATATAAATTATGCTTTACTTTGAATTTAATAAATAATTATTATTCATTTTTTATTTGAATTATGAATAAAGTCTTGATTGATAGGATGATTGAAAAACATCTATATCTTTTAGACCATATCACATTTATTGAATTCAAAACATGCATCACATTCTATGCTTCACATACTATAGGATTAAAAAAGTAAATTCGAATTTTATGAAGTTTTGACTAGGTTAAGGTGGTCAAACATATGAGTTTTTTTTTTTTTTAGTTATAATAAAAAATTCATAATTAATTATTTACTTGGAAAATAAATACAAACAAATATGCATCACATCAGGACATGAGTCCTCTAGTTATATCTAAAATTTTATAAAAAAATATTATCTTTTTATTGTGGTTAGGGTGGTCAAACAGACACCTACTTCCTATTTTCCCCTTGAAATTGAAGTACTACTGCATTAAAATTTCAAATTTTCACCAAATAGATTTTAAAATAAATAGATTATATCTAGTAGTTTAGAAACTACATTCAATTTTCTACAAATTCTATTCTTTCATATTTTTGAAATAATATAGATAACTTATTCAAATTTTTATGTGAAGTTGCCTAACTCAGATTTTTCTAAATTTTCATTGCCACTTAAGGGCATGTTTTTTCCATGATGATCCTGCACATACCCTAATATACACAATTTTAATTAAAATTAAAATTAAGCTTACCTTATTTCGAGTGTTGTAAAGTTTTTTAACACACTTTCGAACTCCTCTAGGCTTTTCATTAATAATTGGGATTTCTTATGCTTTAATTGGCCCTATTTTACATCGACAAGCCTCATTTATTGCATCTTTTCAAGGATGATCCTAACACCAACAATCAACCAATCATAATTAAGGTGTTCCTGGGTTGTCTAGCCAAGATTTAGTGTTTGGGACTCATTCGCCACCTGGGGCGAATGAGTCCCACCTAGGTCTTTTTTGTCTTGATGTAGGTTTCATACATTTCTATAAACTTTTCATTTTTCATCCCATTCATTATGTGTGATGGGACTCATTCACCACCTTGGGAGAATGAGTTATGTGTGATAAAAAATCAAACTTAAATTAAATTTATTGTTGAATTTTATTCTCCTAGATATGATGTTGGATTCTAGTGTTGTAATTTTGAGAATTCTTGCATAATTGAGTATTAATACCAATTTTTTTCACTCATTTTTACCTAAGACTTTTATGAGAGTATCCTTATAGAAAATTGAGTTCACAAGAGAATTCAAGGCATTTCAAGGGTAGATTATCAAATATTCAAGAACATCTTCAAGCATCAATCATCATGTCAAAGATTACATTCTTCATGTTTGTTATTGTGCTAAAAATTATGTTGTAGATTTTATGATTCAAGCAAGCATTGCATGCAAGATCTATCAACATCATGCAAGATTCAAGAACCACATCCACTGTAGCCATTTCAAGCACAATTTTAGCACCTTATTTCTTGGGTTTGGTGAGTTGAAACATTACCTTTTGTTCATTCCTCATTCTCCTTTTACATTTACTTTCATTTCAAGGTTTAATTAACAACAAGGGGTTTGACGAAGGAAAACCCCTATTCTTTAATCCCAGAACCATTCTACCCTCTTCTTATGTGTGATTTGTAGGTGTAGGTTGCAAATTTATCAAGGAGAAAAATTGAAAAATTGTTTTCAAGTATCTAAAGTTATCAAAGTTGTCATTCAACCATGGAGAAACTTAGATAAGACTTATAGGTGCTATTTTGTAGATTCAAATATGGAAGATAGTGAAAAAGAGTAGAGCAGAATGAGAGGCATAGAATCCACTTCAGAACTTCTGGAAAAGTAGAACTAGATTGATTAACCACTATTTGTGAATGAGTCCCACTATATAGGCCTAAACAATATTTTTTCAGATTTAGATAAGCTTTTGGATGAAACCTATTCCAACATATTTTTTGATAAACTAGAGTGATTTATCTAGCTTGGTGAATGAGTCCTAGTGAATATAAGAAACTTATTTTTTAGTGATCTAGATCTCCATTCTTCCTTCTTCAATATTCTAGGTACACACATTTTAGTTTCATTGCTTCTTGTTGCATTTTACCTATCTTTCTAGGTCATTTTCAATATCTTACTACATTTTCAGAAATATTTTCCAAGTTTATGCTTTGTGGTGAACCCCTCATTTGACATCATTGAATCCCCTTGAAAATTCCCTTTTCCAAATTTCAATCTCCTTTGTATTGAAATCTCAAGGGTTTGTTCTTGAATGAAAAGAGAAAGAAAATTGACATGTTTCCTTTTAGGTCCAAAACCTTAAAGCCAGAGAGAGGTCACCCAATTATCCTTGTTTTATTTTAGCAAACCTACATTTAGAGCATCATAATTCTGATTTGGATTCCATTTACATCCAAGATTTAGCTTGCATTAACATTGCATTAGGTCTTGCATTAGTTAATTTGCATTCTACGGTTTCAATTCTTCCATTAGTGAAAAGATCATTTAGCTTGCATTATTACATTTAATCTCATTGAAAATTAGTAAAATTCTACGTTTTCATCTCATATTTGCATCAAAAAACATAAAAAGCATAAAATTCAATTCAAATTTTTTGAAATAAAAATAAATAAATTAGTACCTGGACTCATTGGCCACCATGGGCAAATAGTCACCTTGCATATTTTGCACTAATTTTTGTGTTATTAAAGTTCATTTTTTGAGTTTATGTTTGTTGTTATTACCCATATATTTTGGTTTGTAGACTTTCTGTTTCATTTAATTCATTGCATTTAGCATACATTCATTCATCCTATACATTTCTTAAAAATCAAACTTCCATTTACAACATTGTTGGATAGTTTATAGTTTGAAATTTCAATCATGGATATTTTTTTTAGAAAGATTTGGATATCATTAAAATCCTTAGTGGATGTGTCAAGTTGTTCTTTTGGAAATGACCCTAATGACATTAAACTGACTCATGCTCACTCAACTACTAATACATGTCCTCCTTGTGATGTTGACATCATTGGAGAAGATGATAAAAACATGAATAGGTTCTTAAATGATTGTCTTAATAACCTTGAGGCTAAGAAATCCTTTTATCCATCCATGAACCAACCAAAACCTCCTACTATACAATCCCTTGAGATGTTTGGTTTCTTATATCCTGAAACAAAAGTTAAACCTAAATTCCCTATAATAGGTGAACCTCATTCCTATAGGAAAGCAAACATTAAACCCTTTTATGATAACAAGGTCACAAACACACCCATAAATATTCAAGAAACATATGGAAAAGGGTTCACAATATTGAAAAAACAAGGATGTCCCACAACAAGTGAACATGAAATTCATCAACTCCTAGAGCAACTACCAGCTGAGGAAAATGCAAAGGGGATAGGATATCAAGATGCCCCTCACAACATACATGTTCTTAAAGAATATATAAGGCTTCACAACAATGGTATGGTTATCTTAGATCATTATATAGATATGAATGTTCTTCCTAAAGAAAATCCAATGATTAATAACAATGGCAAGGATGATAGGATATCCCTAGGTCCCCTTCCTCAACCTTCAACTAGAGAATTTGGTGAATCTATAAAATGCAAAAGACCTTACAAGTTACAAAAGCTACATCCTCTCCATCCACCACCCGAAATTTAACAAAATCTATAATTTCTTTTGAATGAAGAGTTAATAATACTTCCACCTATTAATAGATTAGTCATCTATCTCAATGATGTAAAGGTCCCACCTTGTGCATACCATTGAATTCTTGGACACAATAGCAATGAGTGTCATGCATTCAAATTAATATTAAAGAACTTTCAATTTGATGGTAATGAATTCCATCATGTGATTGCCTAGACTTGCTTCCCCCGTTGTCATGTAATAGTTGTCGAACATGATATCTCACTATTACATGACCCTTCCCATCACATACCTCAACTCATTCTTGCTTCATACTCAGTGGGGGAAAGAAGTTGTTAGCCTTGTCCTAGTAATGCATTTTTAATTGTCCCTTCGGTTCGTCATTCACCTTACACTTATACAAACTAATATTGGGAAACAAATGAATTGCTCATAGGTTGACTCACTTTTTCATTAGTAGTAGTTTCCATCATTTCTTTTTAATTTTTCTTTTGTTTGATTGCATGTGTATGATGTGATCCCTTGTGACATTTTATTTTCTCTCTTTGTTACATTCCTCTATTTGTACCTTTATTCTTCTCTATGTCGTGCATCACTTTTTCTTTTCATCTTTATCATTTTTCTTGTTTTTTCCTTTTGGGTATGATGCAAGGCATTGAGACATTCATGTCTCCTTCATGTTGACCCAAAATACTTTCTTTTTACTTTTCTTTTCATCTTTATTTTTTTATTTTGATTTCCTTTTGGAGATGACACAAGGCATTGAGACACCCTATCTCTCTTCCATATTCACCATAAAGGTTTTTCTTTGTTTTTTCTCTCTTTGTATCATTCTTCCCAATCTAGGTGTATTTGGGGGATGATGATAGTTCCAATCTCTCTAAAAAAATTAGAACAAAGAACATACTAACCTTGAATCCATAGATCCCTTATGTGTTTGGTGTTTTAATTTAGGGGGTAACCCCTCTCTTTTGCTTTCTCTTGCATGACACAACCATACTCAAAAAAATATGACTTGGCATAGGGCTTTCCAAGTTGGATCTCATGTATTTCTTCTTGTTTTTATTTTTCATTTGCTACTTTAAAGTAATTTCTCACAACATGGTGTTTAGCAATTTCTTTGAATTTGGGGCATACATTGGTATTATTCTTTTTTATTTCCTTTTTCATGGTTCTTAGTGCACTGTTCTTGCTTCATACGATGATTTTTCAACTTTTTGGATGAAACTTGGTGTAATTTCCTTCATGAGAATGATCTCTCTTAGCATATTACATTTCTCTTAGTGGCCTAATGTGACACACTGCATCCCCTAAGTTGTAAATTTTCTATTCTTTGATTGGTCCTCTCTTGGAGACCTTAGGCACAATGTTCCATAAGTTAAATACCTCACATGAACTAAGCAAGACTCCTTTGAAAATTTCCTACTTTTCATTTCACATTTGTTGTTATATGGCCACCTTGCTTAATACATCTTTCATTCCTATAAAGACGTCGTGTTTGTTCATGAGCTCCAAGCATACAAAGTTTTTCTTCTCATGAAACTCGAAAATAATTTTTGTGTGGCACCTTATTAAAGTTATCAAGGGGTATAACTTTGGTATGGTTGAGTGGGAAGCCCAATGTGAAGCATGACTTTCCCCATAGCGGCCTGCATGTGTGTATGAGTACATACCAATCAGGAGTGTATGTTTCTCACCTTTTAGGACTTCTCACATGACAGATAGCCATGAGTTCTTTTTCCTTAGAGTGAGTATGCATTTTTTGGTCAAATAGTCTAGATATGTTCCATATCATGATGGAAAAATGGTCGAAGCAAGATCTAATTCTCTCTTATTTCTTTTCTCTTTTTCATCTTTGGAGATGTATGATTGGCCTTGCCACTATTGTTGATATCATTTATTATGTGTGTTTATTTGTGCTTATGTAGGTTTCCCATATGATATCATTCCTAGGGGTTTGATCATCCCTCTTGATCATTGTCATCTCATCTTTATAGCATTAGTACATTGGAACCCCCCTTCATGTGTGTTTGTCTACTTTAGTATGAGGGTATGCGCACGATCATGATGGGCCAAAAAGTGGAAATATCTAAGTGATATGATGGCCCATGTGGTTGAAGAATTTTAAATAAATTATAGATTACTTTGAATTATGGTTTACTTTGAATTTAATAAATAATTATTATTCATTTTCTATTTGAATTACGACTAAAGTCCTGATTGATAGGCTGATTGAAAACAATCTATAGCTTTCAAATGGTATCACATTTTTTGAATCAAAAACATGTGTCACATTATATTCTTCACATGCTATAGGATTAGAAAAAAAAAATTGAATTTCATGATTTTTTGACCAAGTTAAGGTTATTAGACATACTAGTTTTTATATTTTTTAAAATTTGTAATAAAACATTCATAATTAATTATTTACTTGGAAAAAAATTACTAAAAAATATGCATCACATCAGGACATTAGTCCCCTACTTATATCTAAAATCTCATTAAAAAATATTATCATTTTATTGTGGTTAGGGTGGTCAGACAGATACCTAATTCTTATTTTACCCCTGAAATTTAAGTACTACTACATTGAAATTTCAAATTTTCACCAAATAGATTTAAAATAAATAAATAAACCTAGTAGTTTATAAACTAAATTCAATTTTCTATAGATTATATTATTACATTATTTTTTAAATAATATAGATAACTTATTCAAATTTTTATGTCAAGTTGCCAAACTCTAATTTTCTGAATTTTATTGCCACTTAAGGGACTATTTTTTCCATGATGATTCTGCACATACCCATGAGTTTGAAGAAAGTTCCTCCTCTCACTAAACTAGGGGATAAATGTAGTGTCTAGAAAGGGTCCTTTGACATTTGTGCACTTGTTTAATTCCTCCTTATGGATTTTTGCTTAATGTTTCCTTAATTTAGTGTTGTAATGTGGATAACACATTCACATTAGGTCTTGGGCCCTTGTGAACTAATGAACTTTAAGGGTATGATTAAAATGTGTTGTAAAGTGTTTTAACACACTTCCACACTTTCCTAGGGTTTTATCAATTAACTAAGCATAATAAACATAATTTTATTCATTATTAATATTAATCGTGCCTTATTTCGAGCATTGTAAAGAGTTGTAACACACTTTCAAATTCCTTTAGGCTTGTCATTAATAGTTGGGATTTATTATGTTTTAATTGGACCTATTTTGCATCCGTAAGCATTATTTATTGTATATTTTTGAGGATAATCCCGACACCAACTAGAAACCAATAATAATTCACCTGTTCCAGGCTTGTGTGGCCCAGATTTAGAATTTGGTTTTCATTCTCCATATTGGGCGAATGAGTCCCACCTAGGTACTTTTGGCCCCAATGTAGGTTTCACACATTTTTAGAAACTTTTCATTTTTTGTCCCATACATTGTGTGTGATGGGACTAATTCACCACCTTGGGAAAATGAGTCCTGTGTGACCAAAATTCAAATTTAAATCGATTTTCTGATGAGAATTTATTCTCCTCGATTTGATATGAGCTTGTAGTATTGTAATTTTAGAAATTCTTGCATAATTGAGTATAAATACAAGGTTCCTTCACTCACTTTCACCTAAGAATTTTGTGAGAAAATCCTTATAGAAAGTTGATTTCAAAAGATCATACTAGGCATTTCAAGGGTAGATTATCAAGAATTCAAGAGAATCAATCATCATATCAAAGATTTCATTCTTCATGTTTGTTATTTTGGTAACAGTTGTGAAGTAGATTCCATGATTCAAGGAAGAATTGCATTCAAGATTTATCAATATAAAGCAAGAGTCAAGAACCACATCTAGTGTAAGAATTTCAACCATAATTGCAACACCTTTTTTCTAGGGTTTAGTGAGTTGCAACATTAACTTTTGTTCATTCATCATTCTCCATTTAAATTTTATTTCATTTCAAGTTTTAATTACCAACAAGGCGTTTAACCAAGGAAAACCCCTATTCTCTAACCCCACAACCATTCTTCCATCTTCTAGTGTGTGATTTGCACATCTAGGTTGCAGATTTGTTAAGGTGAAAAATTGGAGAAAAGTTGTCAACCCTCTAAAGTTGTCAAAGTTTTCAGTCAACCTTGGAGAATACCTAAAAATGCTATTTGGCATATTCAAATTTGGAAGATGGTCAAAAAGATCGGAGAAAACTAAGAGGCACATAATCCACTTCAAAAAAATTGGAAAAGCAAAAGTGGATGTGTTTTCCACTATTGGCGAATGAGTCCCATTATATAGGCCTAAACATGATTTTTGCAGATTTGGATACCCTTTTGGCTGAAAATTTCTCTAGCATATTTACCTAGAAAACTAGAGTGATTCTTTTAGCTTGGAGAATAAGTCCTAGTTAACAAAAGTAGTAGATTTTTTAGTGATCCATATCTACATTCCTCCTTCTTCAGTCTTCCAGGTGCACACATTTTAGTTTCATAGCTTCTTGTTGAATTTTACTAATCTTTGTAGGTCATTTTGCATCTCATTGTTTTTTAAAAAATATTATTTTCCAAGTTTACACTTGGTGTTGAACCCCTCATTTGACATCATTCAATCCCTTGGAACATTCCCTTTGCTAGATTTCAATCGTATTTGCATTGAAATCTCAAGGGTTTGTTCTTGAATGAAAGGAGCAATAAAATTGACCTCTTTCCTTTTAGGTCCAAAACCCTAGAATCCAAAGAGAGAGGTCACCCAATTATCCTTGTTTTATTTTGGTGAACCTAAATTTAGAACAACATAATTCTAATTTGGAGTGCATTTACATCCTATATTTAGCTTTCATTAACATTACATTAGGTCTTGCATTAGTGAATTTTCATTCTAGGGTTTCAATTCTTGCATTAGTGAAAATATTATTTAGCTCATCTTGTGCATTTCTTAAAAATCAAAATTGGATTTACAACATTTTTGCATAGTTTAGAATCTGAAATTTGCATCATGGATATGTGTTTTAGCAAGCTTTGGATATCATTAAAATCCTTAGTGGATGTGTCAGGTTGTGCTTTTAGACATGACCCTAATGACATTGAAATCACTCATGCTCACTCAACTCCTAATGCATGTCCTCCTCGTGATGTATAGATCACTGGGGAAGATGATGAGAACATGAATAAGTTCTTAAATGGTTATCTTAATAACCTTGAGGCTAAAACATCCTTTTATCCATCAATGAACCAACCAAAACCTCCTACCATACAAACCCTTGAGATGTTTGGCTACTTACATCCTAAAAAAAAATTTAAACCTAAGTTCCCTACAATAGGTGAACCTGGTTCCTCTAGGCAAGCAAACAATCAACCCTTTTCTAATAACAAGGTTATGAACACTCCCATCAATCTTCAAGAAGCATATGGAAAAGGCTTCACAATCTTGAGAAAACAAGGGTGTGAAACAACAAGGGAACATGAAATTCATCAACTCCTAGAGCAACTACTATCTAAGGAAAATACAAAGGGGATAGGATATCAAGATCCCCCTCACAGAAAACATGTTCATAAAGAATATGTAAGGCTTCACAACAATGGCACGTTTATCTTAGATCATCATCTCGCTATGAATGTTGTTCTTCCTAAAGAAAATTCAATGATTAATAAAAAATGAAAAGGATGATAGGATCTCCCTAGTTCCTCTAACCCATCAACCTTCAACTAGAGTAGTTGGTTAATCTAGAAAATGGAAAAAACCTTACATGTTAAAAAAGCTACAAACTCCCTGTCCACCACCTGAAAGTGAACAAAAGATATAATTGATTTTGAATAAATAATTAATAACATTTTCACCTATGAATATATTATTCCTCTATCCTAAGGATGAATACGTTGCACATTACTCATACCATTGATTTCATGAACACAGTATCGATGAATTTCATGCATTCCAATTAATATTAGAGAACTTTCACTTTGATCCAATGAATGCCATCATGTGATTGCCTAGCCTTGCTTCCACCCTTTTTGTGTAATAGTTGTAGAACATGTTATTCTCACTATTACATGACCCTTCCCATTGCATACCTCAACTCATTCTTGCTTCACACTCAATGGGGGAAAGAAGTTGTTAGCCTTGTCCTAGTAATGCATTTTTCATTGTCCCTTGGGTTTGTCATTCACCTTTTGCTTATAGAAATTGATATTGGGAGGTAGATTACTTGCTCATAGGCTGACTCACATTTTCCTTACTATTCTTTTACAAGATATTTTTTGAATTTTTTTTTTGTGTGATTACATGTGTGTGATGTGATCACATGTGACATTTTATTTTCTCTCTTTGCAACATTCCTCTATTTGTACCTTAATTTTTCTCTATGTAGTACATCAACTTTGATTTTAATCTTTATTCTTTTTCTTGTGTTTTCCTTCAAGGGATAACACATGACATTGAGACATTTATGTCTCCTTCATGTTGACCCAAAAGGCTTTCTTTTTATTTTTCCTTTTATTTTCCTCTTTATATTTTTCTTGTGTTTTCCTTTTGGGGATGACGCAAACCATCAAGACACCCTATGATTCTTCCCTATTGACCGAAAAAGGTTTTTATTTTTTTTCACTCTCTATGTATCATTCTTCCAATTCTATGTGTATTTAGGGGATGATGATAGTTCCAATATCTCTAAGAACATTGAAGCAAAGAACATACTTACCCCAAATCCATAGATCCCTTAGGTGTTTGGTGTTTTTCATTTTGGGGACAATCCCTCTCTTTTTGTTTCTATTGCATGATGGAACCTTTCTCATAAACATATGACTTGGCATAAGGCTTTCTAACTTGGCTCCCATGTCTTTTTTATTTTTTTCATTTTTCATTTTCTACTTTAAAGTAATTTCTCACAACATGGTACACTTAGCAATTTATTTGAAGTGGGGGCATACGTTGGGATTATTATTTTTCATTTACCTTTTCATGGTTCTTAGTGCAGACTTCTTGCTCCATATGATGCATTTTTCACTTTGTGAATGAGGTTTTTTATAATTTCCTTCATCAGTGTGATCTCTCCTAGCATATTACATTCCTCTTAGTGGCTTAATGTGACACACTACATCCCCTAAGTTGTGAATTTTCTATTCTTTGATTGGTTCTCTATTAGAGACATTAGGAGCAATATTTCATAAGTTAAAGACCTCACATGAACTAAGAAATAATCCTGTGAACATTTCATTCTTTGTATTTTGCATTTTTTGTTATATGCCCACCTTGCATAATACAAATTTCATTCCTATAGAGCCATCTTGTTTGTTCATGAGCTCCAAGCACACATTATTTATTGTCTTATGAAGCTTAAAAATAATTTTTGTGTGGTGTCTCATTAATGTTGTTAGGGGTTATAACTTTGGTATGGTTGAGCGAGAATTCCAATCAGAGACATGAATTTCCCCATAGCCACTTATGTGTGTGTGTGTCAGTACATACCAGCCATGAGTGTATGTTTCTCACCTTTTAGGACTTCTCACCTAACATATAGCAATGAGTTTGATTGCCTCAGAGTGAGTGTGCATTTTTCAAAAAAATAGTCTAGATATAATCCACATCGAGATGGAAAAATGGTCAGAGCTTGATCTAATTCTCTATTATTTCTTTTTTCTTTTTCATCTTTGGTAGTGTAGGATTGGCCTTGTCATTGTTTTTAATATCATTTTTCATGTGTGTTCCTTTGTGCTTATGTTGGTTTTCCATGGGATCATGATCCTAGGGTTTGATCATCCCTCTTGATCATTGTCATCTCATCTTTCTAGCATTGGTACATTGGAGGCCCCCTTCATACGTGTTTGTTTAGTTTAGTGTGATTTTGAAGAAGGTTCCTCCTCTCACTAAAGTGGGGACTAAATGTAGTGTCAAAAAAATGGTCCTTTGACATTTTTGCACTCATTTAGGTCCTCCTTGCAGATTTTTTCTTATTGTTGTCTTTATTTAGTGTTGTAATGTGGATAAAACATTCACATTAGGTCTTGGGCACTTGTGAACTAGTGAATTTTAACTGTATCATGAAAATGTGTTGTAAAGTTTTGTAACACGCTTTCACATTTTTCTAGGGTTTTATCAATTAACTAAGCATAAGAAACATAATTTTAATCATAATTAACATTAATATTTCCTTATTTAGAGTGTTGTAATGTTTTGGAACACACTTTCACATTCCTCTAGGCTTGTCATTAATAATTGGGATTTCTTATGCTTTAATTGGCCCTATTTTTCGTCTATAAGCCTCATTTATTCCATATTTTTGATAATAATTATGACACCAATCAACAACCAATCATAATTTAGGTGTTCCTTGCTTGTGTGGCCTAGATTTAGTGTTTGGGACTCATTCACCATCTTGGGAAAATGAGTCCCACCTAGGTCTTTTTGGCCATGATGTAGGTTTCACACACTTCTAGACAATTTTCATTTTTGGTCCCATACATTGTGTGTGATGGGACTCATTTACCACCTTGCGCGATTGAGTCCCATGTGACCAAAATTCAAATATAAATCAATTTTTTTGTAGGTTTTTATTCTCCTAGATCTGATGTCGGCTTGTAGTATTGTAATTCTGGGAATTCTGACATAATTGTATAATTACAAGGTTATTTATCTAATTTTCACCTAAGAATTTTGTGAGATCATCCTTATAGAAAATTGAGTTCACAAGAGCATTCAAGGCATTTCAAGGGAAAATTATCAAGCATTCAAGAGTGTTCAATAGCATCAATGATCATGTCAAATATTACATTCTTCATGTTTGTCATTGTGCTAACAATTGTGATGTATAGTTCATGGTTCAAGCAAGCATTGCATTCAAGATCTATCAACATCAAGCAAGATTCAATAACCACATCCACTGCAGCCATTTCAAGCATAATTGTAGCACCTTATTGCTAGAGTTTGGTGACTTGCAACATACCTTTTTTTCATTCATCATTCTCCCTTTACATTTTCTTTCATTTCAAGGTTTAATTACCAACAAGGGGTTTGACCAAGGAAAATCCCTATTCTATAACCCCACAACCATTCTTCCCTCTTCTTCTTTGTGATTTGTAGGTCTAGGTTGTAGATTTGTCAAGGAGAAAAAATAGAGAAACATTTTCAAGCCTCTAAAGTTGTCAAAGTTGTCATTCAACCTTGGAGAAGCTTGGAGAAGACCTACAAGTGTTATTTTGTAGATTTAGATTCGAAACAATGTAAAAAAGAGAAAAGAAGACTGAGAGGCATAGAATCCACTTCAAAAAAGTTGAAAAAGAGGAAGTGGAATGATTCTCCACTATTGGTGAATGTCTCATTGTACAAGCCTAAACAAGATTTTTGCAGATTTAGATACCCTTTTGGTTGAAACCTGCTCCATCACATTTTCCTGAAAAAAGGAATGATTTACCCAGCTTCGCTAATTAGTCCTAGTTAACATAAACAACAATTTTTTTAGTGATCTAAATCTCCATTAGCCTTCTTCACTCTTCCAGGTGTACATATTTCATTTTCATAGCTTCTTGTTGCATTTTACTTATCTTTTTAGGTTATTTTGCAAATATCGCTATGTTTTCAAACATCTTCTTTTTTAAGTTTACACTTGGTGGTGAACCCAAAATTTGACATCATTCAATCCCCTAGAACATTCCCTTTTCCAGATTTCAATATCCTTTATATTGAAATCTCAATGGTTTGTTCTTGAATGAAAAGAGAGACAAAATTAACCTCTTTCCTTTTAGGTCCAAAACCCTAGAAGCCAAAGAGAGAGGTCACCATTTTCTTTATTTTATCTTGAAATTCTTAGGTCACTTGATTTCTTGTTAGGTGAAAATGAGTGAACTAACCTTGTATTTATACGTGTTTATGCAAAATTTCCTAAAAATACAGCACTACAAGACAACATCAAAGCTAAAAGAATAAAATCCTACAAAGAATTTGAATTTAATTTAATTTTAAGCCACATGAGACTCATACACTAAAAGTGGTGTATGACTTGCATTAGGCTAGACTATGGGACACATTTTTCAAGAAAGGCTTAGGGTGCTGACAAGAAGTTGAGTCCACTTTTTGGCCAAAAAGTGGAAGTGTTTTCCCTAATTTTTAGAGTTTGACACATTTAACCTTAAAATTTGAAGCACTTAGAGATGAAATCTTTGAATAAGTCACTAATCATAAAATTTAGTACTCGAAGTCCAGTTTCCAAATATGTAATTTATTTGAATACCCAGATTGTACAAATTGAGTTTCAATAGGCTTTTATAAAAACCACTATTTAAAAGTTTTTTTTTACGATACCATGCATGTGTATGACATCCATATTTTGACTTAAATTATCATATTTTTCTAAATCCTTTTTGGAAAAGACTTGTGACTCACTGAAGCGTGTCTTGGATAATTTTTCATAAATTTTTATTGAATATTTTTTTTTTATTAATTTTTTATCAGGCATGTTTCACGTTTAGAAAAATCATCATGTACGACACACATAAGATGACCTAAAGTTATCATTTTTTGTAATTTTTTTTAAATTGAAATGAATTGTCTGAAGTTTGTCCTTGTGCAATTCGTTTGTCAAAATGTATGTTGATCAAAAGTTATTAAAATAGTAAAAAGCACTGATATTTAAAGTTTATGGACCAATTTCATTAGAAATAATTGAAAAATAGAAAAAATAAAGCAATTGTAAAAAAATTACATATTTGAAATCTGCACTGTCTCATCTAAAATGGGTTTTAATTTTGTCAAAAAAAATTGCAAAAAAATTCGTCAGCCATATGTCCAAACTTGATGTTTTTCCCTAAAATTGTTAGAACCTTCAACTTGCAAGTCAAACTAGGTTGAAGGCCTAGGTTCAAACTCCCAATGCTTTTCCCGAATCAAAATCCGAGGCAAAAATCCGACAACAAGGCAAAAAAAAATTCAAATTATAAAAAATGGGATCCCGTTTCTGATTATTTAATGCAGTGATCATTAGCAGGGGAACAAGATCTGTTCATAAAATAGGATGTCATTCATGCAAGTGAAAATGAAGATTTCTTCATTTTAGTCTTACGAAACGCGATCCTGGTTTGTAAAAAAGGGATCCTGATTTTTACAAATCGGATCCCGTTCTTTACAAACCTGGATCATGTTTCCTCTCCACAGGTTCGGGACCCTCTAGCAAACGGGATCTCGTTTGTGATTTAGGCTCAAGATCCTATTCTTAAAAATTTAAATCCCGTTTTTTCTTAGCCGATTTTATTTTTTCGGCTAAGGCCAAAACTTCCATGTTTCATGGACCCAACTTTGTGCATTCACCCCTTAGATTATTGTGAAATTCAAATCTAGGCACCAAAATTTATGTGGGACCCATATGTAGGTAAGTGTAAGAAGTTGAGTCCATGAAACATGGAATTTTTTGCCTTAGCCAAAAAAATGAAATTGGCATTGCAAAAACATGAAATCGACAGTGCAAAAACGGGATCCCGTTTAGGTTTGGGATCCCGAGCCTAAAATAAAAAAATGGGATCCCGCTTTTAATAAACGGGATCTCGTTTAGGTTCGGGACCCTGAGCCTAAAATAAAACAATGGGATCCCATATTTTAAAAATTTGAGATCCCGTTTTTTAATACAACTTTTCAAAACGGGATCCCGTTTTGGGAAAAATTTCATTTTTGGAAGTTGTCCATTTTGGAAAATTTTCAAAATGGGATCCCATTTTGAAAAATTTCCAAAATGGATTTTTTTTTTGGCAATTTAAAACGGGACCGTTTTAAAGCGGATCCCGTTTGCCATTTTGTAAAAGCATAAAAAATGATTTTTTAATAAATTTTTAAAATTTCAAATTGGTTTTGCTTTGTGGTTGAGTTTTTGCCTCAGATTTTGGTTCGGGAAAAGCATTGGGAATTTGAACATAGGCCTTCAACCTGGTTTGACTTGCAAGTTGAAGGTTCTAACAATGTGAAAGAAAAATATCAAGTTTGGACATATGGCTGATAACTTTTTTTGTAGAATTTTTTGACAAAATTAAAACCCATTTTAGATGAGACAATGTAGATTCCAAATATGTAATTTTTTTACAATTGGATTATTTTTTCTATTTTTTTATTAATTTCTGATGAAATTGGTCTATAAACATTAAATATCATATTTTTTTACTATTTTAATAACTTTTGATCAACATAACATTTTGACAAATAGATTGCACAACGACAAACTTTAGACAATTATTTTCAATTTATTTTTATTTTTTTGCAAAAAATGATAAATTTAGGTCATCTTATGCATGTTGTACACAACGATTTTTCTAAACGACAAATATGCTTGATAAAAAATTAACAAAAAGACATTAATTCAATAAAAAGTTACAAAAAAATATCCAGGGCAAGCTTCAGTGAGTCACAAATCATATCCCAAAAGGATTTATAAAAATATGATAATTAAGTCAAAATATGGATGTCGTACACGTGCATGGTATGGTAAAAAAAAAAGACTTTTAAACAATAGTTTTTACAAATGCCTATTAAAAATCAATTTGTACAATCTGGGTATTGAAATAAATTACATATTTAGAAACTAGGCTCCGATTAATACATTTTATGATTAGTGACATGTTTGAAGATTCCATCTCTAAGTGCTTCAAATTTTAAGGTCAAAGTGTCAAATTATGAAAATCAAGGAAAACACTTCCACTTTTTGGCCAAAAAGTGAACTCAACTTCTTCCCAGCACCCATGCCCAAGATGGCATATGAGTCCCAGATCACTTAATATAGGCCACACAATCTAAAAGCATTAATTTATAATTTTTCATTACATATGTGTCAATATTATCCTTGAAAATATGCACTAATTAAGGATTGTGGATGCAAAATTGAGATAAATAAGGCTAAAAAAGCCTAATGTATTAATGAAAACCTTAGATTAGTGTGAAAGTCAAAGAAAAAACATTACAACACCCTAAATAAAGCACAATCAGGTCCACCTAGCCTACAATGGCCCAAACAAGTGTGAAAATGTAACATGATTTTTTTTGACACTACACCTATAAATACTTAGTCTTTTCACCATTTTAAACTAGGAGTTTTGATGGCCAAACATTATTTTCAAGAGAAATTCAAGAGTAGGATGTTAGTGATTTAGTGGAACAATTCAAGATCTAAGAATCATGTCAAATTTTATGTGAATTCATGATGTTTTATTATCATTTTTTGCTGAAGCCTAAGCCCTCTTTTAGGCCTCCAAAGTATTCAAGAAATCAAGCAAGCAAGATCCAAGGCCTTGAGGTGATTTGCATGACTATAGTCGTTCAAGGAAGCCATTAAAGGGTGGTGAGTTCTAGCACATTCTAATTTATCCATTCCTTCCTACCATTTATCCATTCTATCATTGAGATTCCAATTGTGGAAATGGAAACACTTACATGGGGTTCGACTGAGGCAAGCCCCTAATGGCCCAAAACATTTCCTCTCTTTGATTGTGTAGGTTCTAGGTTTGAAGTAAGCTTGAAGAAAAATTATTGATTGTTGCATTTGAATCCTTACACATTCTCAACTCACATAATATTCCCTAGAGTATTATTCGACAGTGTTATGATAACTTTGGAAGAAGAAACACAGATCTATGATCTTCCATCACAAGACATAAAATAAGAGAGCATAAAAGGTGTGCAAGGACTCATATTCCCTAGGGTGAATTTTTCCTTGTATTTAGATCAATATCAAATTTTCTAGGTAGGTACATAGTCTTTTGTAGTTCCCACATCTACCTATAAACTACTATTTTAGTCTATACATTATTAGATTCTTGAAATTTTGATATTAGGGAACATAATCTAATTGTTAAATATCCAATCTACAAAGAGGTGGGGTGAATCAATATATTATCAAACTTATTGAACAAAAACCATCCAATTAATCTAGTGCATATGATAATTAAGATCAAAAAAACATGAAACACAGAGCAACAAGAGACACTAGAGTGGGAAAAACCACAGTGAGGATTAACTCACAATATAGTATAACTGATTAGAAGATATTACAAAGAGTTGGCTTATTTCCAAGACTCCCTGTCCAAAATGGGAGGCTCATTGCCTACAAAAAGGAAGTAACATAATGGCTAACCGCCAATAATGAACTCATAGAAGTGCACCTCAAGTGCAGATTTAGTTCCTTTGTAGAACAATGAATTCATATGATAGTAGATTATGCTTTGCTCTCTTTGCTTCCACACACAATCTACCAACACTGGCACACTTCACATCAATTCATCATATCTTTCAAACAACTTGTATATATCTAATTGTCCAAAGTTATCAATCAGGTCTGCTCCAAATAATTCTTGAAAACAATTCAATCATGTGGCATGTCAACATGGATTGTACAAACAAAAATTAATCAATTTCATCTTCAATCACTTGTTAGGTCGACCAACAAGAGACGTAATAGAAAAAATACAATAAAAAAAATGACACCTTGATCACCTATAAACACGAGATCTAGTCCATGCATGTATTTATCAATCTCTGACCACTTCCCAAAAACTTAAAGTAGTAGCTATTTACTAGAGAGGATACTAGAGATAAATACCGGAGGATAATTTTGTATTATCGGTTCAGAATAATGGATTAATGTGACTTAGAGTCTTGCATTTGTAACTCATATATTATGATGAAATCAATGACAACAAAAAATAGTAGCAAGGGATATATGATCTTCATTTTTCCAAAAATCTCCCCCTTTGTCAGTGATGGTAACATGTGTGACAAAAATATACAAAACTGTACAAAATATGTACACTATTTCTCATTTCTCTTCTCCCCCTTTGACATCAAGGACTAAGGTTAAACAAAATAATGAAATATATGTACACCTAGTCAAAAATGTTCAACCACCTAGAATCAAAAGTTCTGAACTCCCCTTGAGGAGTTGTCTCATGCAATGCAAAATAGAAAAAAAAAAATTACCAGAGGAGGGAGCACTTTGCAATTCTTGTAGAAGGCCTTGCCATGCCACTTTGCCATCCTCCCAAATCTTCTTAGAAGATACCGGTAGCTTGTTCAAATATTCCAAAGCAATGAAATTTTCTTCAACTTCATCCAGAGAGTTCGAAGTTAGATTTATCTTATCCAAGTTATCAACATTAGCCAAAGCATTGGCTATTGAAGCATACTCCATTCTCACATGATCCCCAAGCAAGCCAAATTTCTTGATTATTTCTTCTTTCTGCTTTTGTATCATAAATAACTTTTCTCTATGCACAAAAATAGAATTCAAGGTTGATCTATCTCTATCCACTGATACATTGTAGGTGCTAGAGACAATGGTCAACTAGAACTCAATGGAGTCCATGAGATATTTTATGCTTTGAGTGGTATCATGCCACCTTATACAATATGCAAACACAAAATTAGCTTCAGGATCACAAGCCTTCATAGCTTCAAGGATTTTCCCTACATTGGTATGTGTTGAGCCACATTTATTGTGAGGGATCAACAATATTTTATCTTTCAACTTCTCTTTTGCATCTTGTGTCGCTTTCTCAATTATTCCTAAGGTGTGCTCCTTGAAAGAGTCAAATACAAGCTTCAAGTTATCAAATGGAGAGAGAGATGTGTCAATAGATTTATATGGTGTAACATATTGTAGAGCCTTGATGGCATCTTCATTTATTTGAACTCCTATTTTATGCATCTTCAAGATTTATCTCCTACCGGATGCATGAAATACATCGCCCATAAAAGGTTTATGTACAAAATAAATTTTATTTAGATCTGATAATCCTTGATTCATCAGAAGTTGCAGGACTTCTAGAGGAATTATTGATTGAAATCTAATCTTCTTAGACAATAGTCCTTTCAAAACATCATCCTCAGAGGAAGATTCTCTTGTGGAATTCTATGATTCTAGAACTTGTTCGGATACTTCTTCATTCTTTCTAGCAATGTCATTAGAATCCTTATTTCCATTTTCTCCTTCTTTCTCTTCTTTTTCTTCTTCTGCATTTTCTTCTTCCATTTCCTTTTTTGCATACTTCTCTTCCAGTTTTTCTTCTTCTATCTTCTCTTCTTCAATTTTCTCTCCTTATTCTTCTTTTTCCCTCTTCTCCTCTTCTCCCTTATCTCTATCTTATTCTTCAAGGTGTACCGGAGGGTCAAAAACATGAACTTCTCTCTCAACATTTTCTTCAACATGCTTTCCATTTTTCAGATTCTCCTTCGGGTATATGTAGGATCATCATGGAAAAAAAAGGCCCTTAAGTGGTAATAAAAAGACAGAAAATCAGAGTTAGACAACTTGACGTAAAAATTTGAATAAGTTATCTATATTATTTTTAAAAAAAATGTAAAAGTAGAATCTGTAGCAAATTGAATGTAGTTTCAAAACTACTAGACCTTTATTTTATTTTTTAAAATCTGTTTGGTGAAAATCAGAAGTTTCAATGCAGTAGTATTTAAATTTCAGGGTAAAAATAAGAAGTAGGTGTCTGTTTGACCACCCTAACCACAATAAAATGATAAGATTTCAGATATAAGTAGATGACTTATGTCCTGATGTGATGCATATTTTTTTATAATTATTTTCCAAGTAAATAATTAATTATGAATTTTTTATTACAACTTTTAAAAGATATAAAAGCTCGTGTGTCTAACCACCTTAACTTGGTCAAAAATTCATGAAATTCATTTTTTTTTTAATCCTATAGAATGCAAAGCATAGAATGTGACGCATGTTTTGGATTAAAAAAATGTGATACCGTTTGAAAGTTATATATGTTTTTCAATCAGCCTATCAATTAGGACTTTTTTCGTAATTCTAATAGAAAATGAATAATAATAATTTATTAAATTCAAAGTAAAGAATAATTTATTGGTGGAAAGCTGAGAATCTCCTCTAAAAACCCTTTTCATTTCATTAATTTTGGGTTAAAAAAAAGTCGTCAGCCACATGGGCCATCATATGGCTTACATATCACCACTTTTTGGCCCATCATGATCCTGCACATACCCCTTAATAGTATTGATCCCCGGTAGAACATAATTTGTACTACCTATTTCTGGAGGGGCAATGGTGTCATTCACTTCTAGAGGTATATTATCATCAACAACACCAAAAGGAGGTTCTTTTACAACTTTTGTAGATGTTTCTTTTCTAGGTTCAGATGCCAAACAAGATGCACTAGTCATGCCATACCTTTTAGCAGTATCCTTGACAATACTTATTGCTTCCTTCCTAATTTCTCTTATTTCTTTCTTATCTTTTATCATTAGGGTATTAACCCTTCTTTTCTCCTTGAAAATTTTAGAACAAATATTCTTCAAAGATTATAAATTACCTAGAGACAAAGAGGATGCAATTTCTTTATAAGATTTATTTCTTATTCTTTCTTCTAGATCAACTACATCAACTCTTCTTTTTATCAACACTTCCCACAAATTTTCAAGAATATCACATTTAATTTTGTCCTATTTAGTTTCAATAATAATAATTCTTTTGATTATATCCATAATTATTGTTTCTTTATCCTTTTCTCCTACTAAATTATACAATTCTGCCATGGACTTCACCATATTATCTTAATTCACCATATTATTTATCAAAAAATCAAGTTTTTAAAGAAGGGAACCGTGTCTTACCAGGGAAGCATTTTGTTCTTCTTTGTCCAAAGTAACTTCATCCCTAACTTTCACCTTCTTTGCATCATTAACATCATGTTCATCAGTATCTTTAGAAGATTATACATAAAGAAATTTCCTCGAGCCAACACTAGTTTCATGTGATGCACCGGAAGAGGCACTCACCGTTCTCTTCCTCCTGATCATCAATCACACTCATATTCTTCTCCCTAGTAGCCTTTTATTTTCTTCGTTTGATAGGGGCTACGAGAGGAACACCTTTACCTTTATTAGTAGTGCTTGAGTCAAATTTCACTATGACAGATCTAGAAGATGGTAAAGAAGATGGGACCCTACCAGATCTCCTCACACTAGGAGATTCTCTAGGCTTCTGCTTTCCAAAATCTCTTCCTAAAGCTAACTGCTCATCAGTAAAACCATATTCTTCAACATTTCTCTAAATTTTTTTTGAGATTTAGCTTTGTTGTGTTCCAAACGCACTTCCATGGATTTTTTTGCATAGGTCCCAATCCAGAGCTCATCTAGATCCTTAGGAATCTTCAATAAAATTTTCACATATCCTTCAACAACTTCTTGTGAGATTTCATAACCTAGAGGCTGAATCTAGATGGTTTTGGGTTCAACTGCTTCTATCATACATTCATCAAACGAAAAAGGAAATATAATATCATTGTTTATATTTTTCTATAATCTTCCTTGGAATCCTTTCTCTCTCATTAATATTTTTCATAAAAACAAATAAAAATATCATAAAGGAATTTGATACATTATCTCCATTACCCAACTTACTTATGTGCTCAAACATTTGATGTGCAATAGGTTGTGTTGGGTCCCAACAAACAATTCCATATTTTCTCAGAAGCATCCTCAACAATCAGAGAACCATACTTGAACGAATAATTTTTCTCCTTTGAAATTATTAGGTTTTCAAGTAGCTATTGCATGAGAAGCTCACATAGATCATGTTTCACACCATTTGCAAACATATCATAACCGGTATAGATATTTGTGGTAGACACAAAATTTTCCCTATTTGTGAAGTAGATTTTGTGGCCAATCATGATGGATGTATACATCACAACAAGGATTTTGATAGGATTTGTAGCAAGAACCCTTCTATCATATGTTGCATTAGTGAGACTTATTACTATATCATTCTTCATTACTTTCAGGACTAGTACTGGTCTAGAGTCACATAATTCAGTGATAACCTTAATTTATTCCTTGGTTATCAAATGAATCTCATGGGTCCATAAAAAATGATTATGCATTCTACTTAGGACTGATTCTATATATAGATCATCCACTATAGAACTAAAATCTGGAAAATTGTTCCAATGATCCAAATTCATCATTGCAAGATTTGAGTATTCAGGTTATACCAAGAATTCATTATCATTGAGCTCATTCATCCATAAGTCAATCACTCTAATATGATTGAATTCTTTTGACTTAACCATAATATACATCCTTGTGTCTTCTGTCGGCATAACGCCCATGAGAGTAGAAGAAAAAATGCCCATAGGGTCATCCTCAAATACCTTCATCGAGTATTTTTTGTATGAGGGTTTAGGTATTTCTGTTGTATTCAAGAACATAGGAGTTTCCATTCCTATATGTTGGTCTCTTTACAAGATTCAAAAAGGAATTTTCACAAGCTCACAATAACATAGAATCGAGAAATACCTTTTTCTTCGCAATTCACCGAAACTAGGGTTTGCATTAGATGAACTTCAATTTTCTCCAAATTGTTCTAAATCTCTCTTTTCCTTTTTCGAATACACAAGTGATCAAAATTCATTCATAATTTCACTTTATACACAAATGTGATGCCCTTATTCACATTTAATGCACTTGGAATTCGAAAAGCTGAGAAAACAGTTCTCCCTCACAAAAAAAAACCTAATATGCTTTATAAGTGAGCATGCATAATTATTTCATCTGGTTTCTTTCCCAAAACCTTTGTCTATTCAATATTCAGATCACTTCGTGCCAAGAGATAACACACCTTAAAATAGGGGGTTCAAATGATTTTTTGCTAAAGCTCCCCCTAAGACCATGCTAGGTATAATTCCCAAAGGAATTATCTACACCAACAGAGGGCATAGATGCATCAAACGATTTTGATTCCTCTTTATTTTTTCATATCTTACTCATTTCCCATTTAAATTTTTCTTTGTCAACCTACTTCTCAGTTTCATTCTTCCTTTCTAGAGCAAACTATTTTCCCTTTTTTCTTTTGCATACCTTTGAAATATGTCCAAGTTTCTTGCAATTATAACTTACAACATTTCTTTGACTTGATTGATTTCTATTAAACCTTGTTATGTATTGATTTTCTTTGTGCCCATATATATTGCAATTATAGCAATATCCAACAAAGGATTGATTTACTCTACCTCCATTAAACATGTTCACCATTTGAGTTTTGCATTCACTAGCCCTATGTCTAAAATTACTATAGACGTAGCATTATTTGGGGAAAGAACTAGAGAACTAATTCATCCTGGTCCTAAATTCAGTTTCCTTATGCCCAAACTTGTTGCAAGAAAAACAAGTGCCATTGAAAGATGGGTAACTTTGTGCATTCAGTTGTCTGACAGGTGGTTTCCTTCCAAAATTTATTTTCTAATTTCCTTTGTCTTGAGTCTTTTGATCATTTATTTCTCTTGAGCTTTAACCTATTTCTAATCCTAGTCCATCTTTGTCTTTAGAGGGATTTTGTCCTGCAATCAATTCATCAAGTCTAGTAGAGCTTGACTTGAAACTATCCTCACAAATTTTTTCCTTTTCCAGTTCTACTCTCATATTCACTACTTCTTGTTCAAGTCTATAACATTCATTGGAATTATCCTTCATTTTATCTTTCAAACATTATTCAATCCTCTTCTTTTCTTCCACTTGTAACTTCAATCTGGTAATATCTTCATTTGCCTGTTTTAGTTGGTCATTGACTTCTCAATGTCTCTCTTTAAATTTCCTTAGTTATTCCTTCAACTTTTAGAAACAATCGTTTGCTTCATCAAGATTCTCTTTCAAATCTTTATTCTCATTTTCATCTTTATCAAGATCATTGAGGGCAATCCAGAGCTCTACATTATCAACCATTTGTTCAATCTTCAAGATTTCCCTCAAGTTGTTAGAATTTCTCTAAAGAAACCAAGCTCTGATACCAATTTTTAAATATCCAATATACTGAGAGGGGGTGAATCAGTATATTCTCAAAATTATTGAACAAAAACCATCCAATTAAACCAATGCATATGATAATTAAGATAAGAAGAATCATCAATAAAACATGAAACATAGATAACAAGAGACACCAATTTTTTTATGTGGAGAACCTAGAGTGGGAAAATACAGGGTGAGGATTAACTCACAATATAGTATAACTAGTTATAATATATTACAAAGAGGTGGCTTACTATCAGGACTCACTATCGAAAATGGGAGGCTGGCTGCCTACAAAAATGAAGTAACAAAATGGTTAACTGCCAATAATGAACTGTGATAAGTGCACCTCAAGTGCAGATTCAGTTCCTTTGTAGTACAATGAATTCACATGCCAATAGATTATACTTCGCTCTCTTTTCTTCCACACACAATCTACTAACACTGACACACTTCACATCAATTCATCATATCTTTCAAACAACTTGTATATATCTAATTGTCCAAAGTTATCAATCAGGTCAGCTCCAAATAAGCCTAAAACATTCTCAAAAATAATTCAACTATGTGGAATGTCTGCATGGATTGTACAAACAAAAATTAATCCATTTCATCTTCAAGCTTGTTAGGTTAGCCAACAAGAGACCTAATAGCAAAAATACAATCAACAAAATGATACCTCGATCACCTGTACGAATGAGATCCAGTCCATGCATGCATTTACCAAATATCAAAGGACAATTCTATATTACTGGTTCAGAATACTAGATTAATGTGACTTAGAGTCTTGTAGTTTCAACTCATATATTATGATGACATCAATGACAACAAAAATTGATAGCGAGGAATATGATCTTTATTTTTCCAACACTAATTAGGTTAATCATAGTCAATCAATTCCAATGCATTCACATCCTCCAAATTGATGGAGATCTAGGTCTAATTGGCTCAACTTCATGGTTTCAAGTCAATCTATACACCTTACTGATCTCCATCTCAATGAAACCCTCAGAAAAGGCATTGAATCCTATTGATCTAAGAACTTAGGACTTAGGATTACCTTTTTCTTCATTTTAGTATATAATATGTTATAAAAATATTTATTAGAATAACTCTCTAACAAAACTAACAATTTCAATTCTTATCATTTATGTTAACTTTATATTCTACATAATTAAAGATAGTAATTTGTTAAATACATTTTGTGAACATCTTATATATGAATGGAAATAATAAATAATAGCTCAAATTTGAATAGTATGTGACTATATATTGAGAAATAAGTTAAATGATACAATAGAAATAATGTGCTATATAGATTATAAATTTGATTATATATAAAGGAGAATAAATTACACAATGAACTTAAAATTTTTAAATATTTGAATAAGCCAACAAATTTTAATAATGAAGTAATGAAGAAACAATTAGGAATTAGTAAACTCAAAATACACACCTTGAAAATAAATATATATATGAAAATTTTCAGAATAAACACCACCATCAAATAGATATCTAGCTTGTATTAATCTCACCATATCTTCTTTACTATGACATCAATATTCCAATAACATAATTATAGACAAGTTTCATAACAATCTCATTTGTTATCCCTCTTAACAATCTCTAATACATATACAAATATTAATAAGCATATTAAAAAGGTAGTTTTACAATACCATAATGCCATAACAATGCAAACAACACCGCAAATGACATAGATTCACTCCGCTATGTTTTTTTGAGCCTTATCCTCTTCTTCATTCAACACATTTACTTCCCTCAAATCCTCTTGGTGGAGCTTTTATTTTCTTCCCCTCTGTGGTGGGTTTGTTTTTCGTTACCTCTAGCTGGTCTGGGTATTGGGGTTTTCCTTTTGAGTGTTGAATTGTTATCGGTGGTGATCAGTCACTTAAGTGGTGTTTTATCCCTCTTTGGCCATGACTTTACCAGCCCCTTTTACCCGTCCTTTCAGTTTTTGCATCTTGACCTTATTGTTGTTATGGTTTTCGACCGATGAATTATTATAACTTCACCATTCAATAATCTTTTCGACCTCATGGGTTATTTCCCCGTTTGCCTAGTTGGTCCCCTTCTTTAAGAATAATTGTTTCGCATGTACAGATTACATTGGCCATTGGATGCAATTATTCTAATTTTAACCATTCATCACATACCTCAAAATTTTTTCTCTTACATCATGAGAAATGTTGCGAGGCTTGCGAGATGCTGCCACCTATTGGATCTACTAGTGGGACCAGTTTTGATCGCTAACCGAAGATGGATGCTGATGATGACAACTGTGTACTTACTGGTACATCATGGTCATCCCTCGCTGACCTCGAACAATTAAAACTTCAATTTTAATAATGTTGTGAGGTGCACGATTTGTTGACACCTGGATGCTAATGTTACCGATGGACGAACATGGTGGGACCCATTCTATGCTGATGTGGTGCCTGGTGGGTGGATTTCCTATTTGCCTAATGACTGGAAGGCAGATGTGGCATTTTAAAATTGTTTTGACTTAATTTGGGCCGTTCGCATTGCTAACATTGCTTTTGATCAACGACTCATGTTCAAATGAACTGGTGCTATACTATAGCCATTTCATCTCGCGTGAGTGAATAGTAATGGTCGAGTTCGACTCGGCTTGCATAATTAAATGCCAAAAGATCAATAAATTACTATTTAAGTGCTACATTTCTAGATTATGGAAGAATTGTCTGGTGCTGAAGGAAAATGGTTATTATCGCAATTCTCCAGTCTTGCTGCATTTGACGCTCTGCAAGATAAACCGTAAGTAGTATGCATGCATTCTCTTGTGTTTTCACAAGGTGTTAGCATTGCTTACTGAATAATTGGTGACTGTTTTTCCTTTCGGTTCATAAAGAATTGTTGAGAAAATTCCGTTTTAGATCTTGTATAGGTAATTGCTAGAGATTTTGAATATAAAAGAATTTTCTGTGGTGGCAATAGAAGGAAAAGTGTAATTGTTTTCCATTTAAAAACCCTAGCTTGAATTATCATTTGTTTGATATAAATGGCACCCAAGGCACAAATTGTTGGTTTCGAAACTATGCCTAGGGGTTTTTCACAAGATATCATTGATTTGTTGAAGCCCTCTAGAAGTAAGAAGCAGGAAGGAAGGGTATTGTTTTACGGGCCCTTGCTTCAAGAAGGATTAGTGGATAAGTAGTGTGCAATTCATGATGTCGAATTTCCATACATTGGCTAGTAGTTGTTTTCCAACTGGTTTGGGAATAGAAATTTAGCAATTACTTTGTGTAATCCATGGAGATTGGACCTAGGTAAGCTGGTGGTACCCAATGTCTACAATGATGTAGACCTATTAAAGGATATTTCTGCAAGGTACAGCCCTATGTCCCGAACAGTCAGAACACACCTTGGCAATCAAATGATCAAAGTAAACAGGGAGGAAGTCACAAAGATTTTTTGTTTGCACGAATGGAGCCAAGATATGATTTCCATCAACTTAGAGGTCTTCAGGGAGGAATACAGAAACACCAAGGGTTTGATCAGAACATCCCTTTTGATACCCCATTTAGCTGTATCAAGAAGAGGCAAGAACCAAAGAAAAGTTGTTATTGGCAGGAATGAGCCTGAACCTTTCCCAGTGGACTATTTCACCCCCCATTTTAAGAAGACTGTTTGTGCATTGTGTCAGGTCCTCGGGATAGATTTGAAGAAGACTTTCCCTATAGATGTGATGTATATGGCTATAAACATCCAACACCCAGGTTATAATGTGGTATATGATTTTGCCACTTACTTGGCAGAGAAAATGCATTTTGGTTTAACAACTTTGAAGCTGGGGAAGAATTCGATAGGATTCAAATGGTTCTCTCTGCTAATCCACATGTTTTTGTATAGGGGTTAGAGTGTGTTTGAGAAAGATATGGAATTGAAGAAAAGAGAAGAAGACATTGATATGCCTATCCAGTATTGGACTAGGATCCTGGACATGCATGATTATAAGTTCGATTATGTAACCTTTCACAATGTTTTCGGTTCCAAGTTAAGAAAGGCCTTGGTTTTTTATTCCCCTAGGATTCCAAAGGAAATTCATGATTTCATAAGACCTATGGAGAGGAGGCCTGAGTTGAATTTAACACATAACTGGGGGGATATTATCCCCAATCATGGCACAACAGTTTTCAGGGCTTTTGGTACAAATGCCACCCCGTTTGTTCTACCGAGGGAGGTCCCCCTTAGACTTGGTTTCATAGAAATCATGAGGCAATTAGGAGCATCTCATATTTCCATTTGCATGTTGAACAGAAGAAAGGATCTTTCTTCCCTGAATATACAACTTTCACCAATTTTGTCATGACAAAGGGAGGGTGGAGGAATTTTCACTTATTGCTCAAGCCATATAGGTTAAGGACTGCATGCCCTAGGAACCATCATTGTAAGGGTTTTATCTCCCAAATGAAGCCTAAGCGCCGGACTGGGACCTTCGTCCACAACTTTGATTTTCTTGATGATATCATCAGGAACATTTTTTATTTGAACTTACAAGATGAGAGAAAGGCAAGGTTCATTGCCTATTCAAAAATGTTAAGAAGTAAACAGGAAGAGATGCCCGATTTTGATCCTGTACCTGGTGCCAAAGATGAGCTTAGTAAAGCAATTTATGCTTTTGACAATTTTGAGAGTGTGGTGGGGGTTCTAAAGGATGAAAGGATTGTGGAAGAAAGGAGAAAATCACAAATTACTAAGGAGTACCCTGAGGTAAGAATTGAAGAGAGGCCTACTTGTTAGCCTCAAGGGAAGATAAAGGTATTTTCTAGGAGAAAGGGAAGCAGGAAAAAGGAGGTTACAATGAGGGGCACACCATTTGTCCGAAGGCAATCAGTTCCAGATATTATTGACTTGGATTCTCCTCCAAGGTTTTCAAAATAGATTCACTCACCATCCCCAAAGAGGCAAAGGACTAAAAGTGTAAGGGATGTTGGTTGTGAGGGTAATGATGAGGAGGACATCATTGTAACTCTAGATGAAATGAATCTGGAGATGCCACTAAACACAACTGACACTACAACCAGTTTAGAGGAAATCACCCTAAGATTGGGGAAGGATGAGATCAAAGGGATTACAAACAATGACAACTTGAGGATGGAGGCTTGCAAAGAATTCATGATGGATGACTCTTTTATTCATACTCATGCTTTTAAAGATTTTGTATGGAGAGCTCATCTCTCATTATATTCTAAGAAATTTGCACATGAGAGAAGTCTGCATCCAGAGCTCCTAGAGCAGGTAATTCAGTTGAGGTTTAGATTGTAGATGAAGGAAAGGTTTAAGGAAATCACACTAGAATAGGGTAGGGCACTGGTTCAAAAGTGTGGAATATTGCTACTCCCTGAATGGGATATTGTTGACGCTGTGGTGTTTGGCATAGTAAGAAGGGCCAATAGGCTGCTTCTTGCAACTAAGGAGGAGGCTGCATTGGCACTTAAAGGATCAACCTTTAGTGAAGAATGGGATGCTTTGGCTATATGGTCACTATCCACTAGGTCCTAAAAGCCTATTGTTGTAGAAACATCTGACTTCACTAGTCATTTGATTGTAAAAAGAGTTGTTGACACTCCTACATTGGAGGTTGTTGACATGGTTGTGAATGTTGCCAAATTTACTACGGCAACTATGGAGCACTTAACTAAAAATTGAGATACTCTGAGAAGCTAGTATAATGACATTATTATTGAGTATAATAAGAGTCAGCAAAGGGTGGTAGAATTGGAAACTGAGATGGCCTTACTGAGACAACATATGGAAACTTTGAGGTCTCAAATGCAGGCCAGCTCTAGCCATACTATTTCTGACCCACCAGTAGAGCAGCCTCAACCTTCTACATAGGAGCAATCTTGGGCTATTGTCCCATATAATATGGGACAAGTTCCTATTGCAACTGAAAGGGCTAGTGGCTCGGGTGGAGATCTTTCTAGGGAAGAGTTAATCCAGTAGGTTAAAAAATATAAGGAGATGGTAAACCAAATTTGGGATGCAGTAGGAAGGAATAACTCAGAGATTGTTGACACTGTGCTAGGGTATTTACATAAATGGGTCTAGAGTAAGCTGAACAGTGTTCATGCAAATTATGCTTTAATGTTGCAAGCATTCCAATTGCTTCCAAAGGATAGAGAATTGGCTATCCCTTTGCTAAATAGATGGGGCCCTAGAATGGAGAAGTTAAAATTTATGGCAATTGGGGCAAAACAGCATGGGGATAAGTACCCTATAGTCATAACAACATATCAATTTTTTAAGGGTATGGTGGAGCAAAAGTTCTAGGGGTCTGCTACTCCTATGGAGTCCAAAATAAAAACATTGAAGGATATTTATGATGGAAAGGCCTTGACTTCACTACCTCATATTTTGCATAGTCAAGATAAGGTCAAGCCTCTGTAGGCATTGAAGGAGTAGATGAATAATATAATGATTGCTCAAACACATGAGATATGCAAAAATGTTGATATCCGCATGTTGCAAAACACATTGAAAAAGGTTTCGTTTGTCATTAGTTTCCTGGAGAACTTTGATAAAATGGCCATGTCATTGATGATAAAGTATGCACCTTACCGAAACATGGTGGATTAGGTGGTAGCTTTCAATTGGCCATCTAAGGAGGATTTTGAGTCATGGAAAAGGGGTTTCGCTGATGAACTTGAATTATGAAGGTCTTGATTGAGAATTGCAATTTGGTCATGAAAACTATAGGTCTGGCCTTTGATATTATATTTGAAAATGCACTCTCTCTTCAAATTCAAGTACAGGATGTTCAAATGAAATAAGTGCAAAAAATGGTTAAAGATGCTTTGGTGTAAGGCAAGCGACTCTTGGAGCAACGATTTTTCTTTCTCCACAACAAACTAATGATCATTTTTGTTTTGGCTTTTCCTCTCTTACCAACAAATGATGTAAGATAACTGATCAGAGATTAGCGGTCCAGCAAAAAATGAACATGTGTACTCTCCGGCCTGAAGCTTGTTGGCTCCCTTGTTTTTACAAAAGGGAATTCTGGGCCGAGAAAAAGGTCTATTGAAATTACTCAAGATACGTGAGATAAGAGTCAAGTAGTGCAAAGGGAAAATATGTTCAGGTTTTGAAGTTTTGAGTCAGATTTGGGAATTCAGTAAATCATGGGGTTCTTGAGCATGGTTATGTCAACCTTGTGATTCTTTTGGGTTTATTTTCTCTCCTATTGTAATAGTTTGCATGAATTATTAATGAAGTATTCATCCAAGATGACTTTCATTGATCTCTATTTGTTATTTACTGTGGATTATGTTTGACTATAGCTCTGGTTTAAAGGACCGATTAAATGCTTCAGTTATCCATTAAATTTATGTGAATTAACACATAGGATTTATCAAGGAGTAATAAATTCAAGTATTGATATATGGATTGTAATGCTATTCATATAGATCATAGGTGCTTTAGATGAAAGTTACCTTGTAGTTTAGTTTCCTTTTTGACTCCGTGCTTTAGGATATGGCACTGGAACTCTGAATGCTCTTCGTCCTTTGTATTTTGTGTTATGGCTTCAGTAAATTTCATTCATATAACTCATATCAATACATTTAGGTGTAATTTCGATTCCTGGTTAAATAGATCCAAACTCTTTTAAGAAGCAGCCAATTTCTTGAAGCTTTATCTCTTTTAACATCAACTGGAATTTATCTGTTGTTTGTCTGTGTGTGAGCAAATCATTTCAATCATAAATGACAACGTGTTTTAGGAAAACCCTCCTGGATCTTACAAAGTTCGAAGTGTAGGAGATATAGCAACTTTACTACTATCTTCTCATTAAGTTGGCACAGTGCTTTCAAGGCTCTAAGAATTGAGCGTGGCAAGTTCATAGAAGCTCTTGTGAGTTCTGCGTAGGTTGTTATAAAAAATGCCAACACCTCCTTCGGTTGGGAAGGAGAACATGGAGACATGTCACGAGTGAAAGGTAAAGGATGATGGATGGGAGAAGACATTACCTCCTAATTATCATGAAGAATTTATTAATCCTCAAACATATTAAAATACACAACCATGAATATTTTAAAAGTGAATATCCCACTAAATCTCAACATATAATATCATTTCATTTTACAGAAAGAAAACAAAAAACAATTCATTATTTGGAAGAAGTGAAGGTAAACGTGTGATGGAGATCTCTACCTATAAAGAATATCCACTTACTTTGAAAAGCCTATAGAGTATTATTATCTTTAATCTGTTCTCGACATCAAAAGGTATAGCAATTACCCTTCTCCCTCGAGTAATGCCCCTTGGTTTGTATAGTCCTCCGCATAGATATCCCATGTAGTGATATAAATTCGCATTCCTATAATGCACGTTCAGATAATTGGGTGTATAGATATTTAGATCTATCCCAATACAACGCATTATGTATAGATAAATGCCACTTTAACAGCTTTATTATTCTATAAATTTGTTTATTTTGAAAAGCCACCACTGCACCACTTCTGCGACAAGTCATAAATTTATTTATTTTGAAAAGCCACTCTGTGAATCATGGTTGCAACCACTTCTGTGTCAAGGCCCTTTATTTATTTAGTCACAGAAAAGCAAAAAGGGATTTTGGCACAGAGGAAAAACTTTCGTTTCTCGAGGCAACTGTAATTGGGAACCGTAGTACAGAGGAGACATGGAAGGATGGAAGGAAGGAATGAAGGAATAAGATTATGTGATCGCCTTGTGAGCAACAGAGGAGTTCCACTTTTTAGGAAGTCAAAAGCTGACTTCATAATAACCTTCTCCAGCAATGGTTAGTAATGACCTGTATAACGAATAATGTTTCTATTGTTCTTGTCTTGAATGATGGTATGGGAACTGGATTTTTTTTCGGCATAATCCACTGTATGCTTTTATTGCATATTGCTACTGTTTATGTCTTGGATTAGTTACAGCATGGTCCTGCATCTAAATGTTGCTTTTGTGGATGGTTCAATCTCGTAAATAGAGTAGTCATGAATATATTTTTTAATGGTATCAGGTTTTCACAATTCATATTATGGTTCAATATCATTTCTGGTTTTGATTGTGTTCAAATTTTTGTATCATCGTTTCAGATCACACTCTTGGTCACAAACGTTGATACAAAAATTTGAACACAATCAAATCCAGAAAATTTACTGAACTAAAAATATTTTTGTTCTGATTTGTTTCTGAGGAATATTATTCATGATGTCTGACTAGTACTCGATGTCTGAGTAGTGCTCGCTTAACTAAAATTCATCATACAAAATTATACCCTTAAATGAGATTGATTTCTATTTTCAAATTGAGAATTGCAATGCAGATGATTATTTGGGTTAGTGTATTGTGAATATTATCATATGTGGGTTTGATAATCAGTATAGATAGCATAAATACATCTATCGAGATCAATTTGGAGATATTATTGTTGCTATTATATATTATTATTTCTATGTATAAGTGTCAATCAGATTTAAGTTAAAAGATAATTTTTTCTTTATTTTAATTAATATGTTTCTAGATTATAATTTATAGAATAATATTAGACATCTTCACAAAAAAGGTGGTGGATAAATAATCACACCTTTGAGTCCATACTGAGTTGGAGCATAGAAACAAGGAATAAAATACAAAGTCTTTAGGCAAAAACAACAGTAATAAAATGGGCAGGAGGAGGATATTTGTCATCAGATTTTCTCCATACATCAGCGGGCTCTGGAATATCCATAGCAGGATCTCGTCCATTACAATCCACCCCTTGTTATTATTGTAGAATACCTTTCAACATTAACAGAAAGTTAATTCATGTACTTAAATGAAAACTTTGATATTTTAACATATATAACAAACTGCTAACAACCTTCACGTTCTTAGACTTAAACACATTGACAAATAATTTTAGTTTATTGATAAAATGAATTTTGAGTGGATCCTTTATACATAAAAATAAACTAACAAATAAAAGAAACTAAGTATCATTAAAAATGGGAGAAATAAAACAATCTAATAGAAGAGCCCTTTTACCATTCACAAATACCAAAACAGAAAAATACACAACACCAAAAAAACAGCAACCTGCACTCACAGATCACAATAAATTTGGATTTATTCATAACCCTTCAGTCGAGTCCCTAACAAGTGCATGAAACAAGAAATGGATAAAATAAAACGATCCAATAGCAGAGCTCTTTTACCATTCACAAACAACAAAACAGAAAAATACACAACACCAAAAGATCAGCAACCTGCACTTACAGATCAAAGGAAATTTGGATTTATTCATAACTCTTGAATCAAGCGCCTATTTTGTGCAAGAACGAGTAGAAATACTTGAGGTTACTGTCTCCAATGAGTCTATAATTGAACTTATCTTGAAATTTGAGGATTTAGTATTTCTGAAATAAAGGTATTCATAGAATCACTTCACCAAAAAAAATATACAATTTCTTGATTTTTGTGAAGTGAGATGCAAAACAGAAAGACTACCACTGAAGCAGACGATTCTCTCTGCATATGGTTGCTGCTGCATCTATCTGTTTGTGAATGTATCTGGATTATGTGAGCTATTTTTAATGTTTTGAGCGTAGCATATCTCCCAGAGAACTGACAGCGATTACAAGCGTTTCGTCAACAAGCTTATAGGCAATTTCCTTTGTTTTAAAGAAACTTAAATCAGTTTATTATGAACATCTATTGTCAAACAATTCACACGCATCATGTGCCAAAACCTCCGTGATGAAGAAAGCTGCTTAGGGAACTATTCTCTCAGGGAACCCAGATACTTTCGCTTCACATGAAAAAGTAAATTCAGGTAGGTCCCATAGTGGAGGAGTTATGAAGTAAATTTTAAGATAACATTGACCATTGATTGCACAAAAGAAAAATCTTACAATTAGCACAAGTTTTGAAATTGCTATATTATAAGAAATGTTTAATTATTTATTCAAATTTGTATCCCAATAACATTTAATATGCTTTGAACAGGCTATAGGAAAAAAGGATAAAATAATTTGTTTTAATAGATACGTGTTATTGCGCTGCTCTTTGAAAGAATTCTTAGACTAAGATAATTATCTTATAGCAATCACTAAAAGAAGCGGCTTTTCAAAGGTACCAAATGAGACGAAAAACATTAAGCTCCATCTAGTGTAAACTATGATGAAATAAATGTGTTGATAATTTTTTAAATAGGTTGGACAGTCTCAACTTGGAACGATCTTCTAAAACGACTCAACTTTCTGAAAATAGCCTCTTGGGCAAGATTAAACGATTATAAACATTGGTCACCGAACAAATATAATTGTACAAATACAATACTAATGAGAAATTTGTTAAAATAAAGAGCAAATTACATAGATCATATCATTGCTGAACAGTAATAAAATTATTAATAATAAATATTATATTTTTTTAGATTTCACAATTACATTGATATTCATTGGTTTTAGAAAGCTATTGTTTTTTTTCTTATGGGAATAACTTCGGACCTAATTAAATAAGCTAAAGCCTAATTATTATATGTAAACTTTAATTTTCTAACAACCCCCTTCCCCCCTAATGTTTCAATTAAAAAAAGAAAACAAAAATACTGCATCAACATTAGTCTAAACTCTTTTGTCTAGGAAAATATCCTTATTAGCCAACTTTGCATCAACATTAGCTCAAACTTCTCTATTTGGGAAAATGTCTTGATTATGTAACTTTGCATTAGCATCAATCAAAACTCCTTATGTCAGTAAATATTTTGTTTAACCAATGTTTACCCATGAATTGAGACACACATCACTATTCACATGAAAAATACCAACTGTGAATTGAGATTCACTCTATTATCCACAATAACACTCCTCCATTTGTGGATTGAGACTTTCTTAATTATCCCCAGACACAGATTTTAAAAACTATTGATCAAGAGAAACTCAATTTTCCATAGAAAGTTTGTGGATTCAACTATCCACAAATGAACAAGAACTCGCCTGGTTTGTGGATTCATCTATCCACAAACCAACAAAAACTCACCATGTTTGTGAATTCAACTATCCACAAACCAAAAAATTATGGCATTCCCCTCATTGCTCCCAAAGGGACTAAAGGAATATATGCTTCTCATACCACATATCATATCTAAAACGGATCTAGGAAAATTTTCTGCCAGCAATTCACCACTAGAAATTCACTGTGGCGGAAAATTCACCTAAGGAAAATTCATCGCCAAGTATGAATTTTCCTTAGGTGAATTGTTAGTAGTGAATTTTTTGTATGTCATCTAAAACATAGAAAAAAAAAAGGGATGTGCCATCCAAGATGGATTAACCAAATGGATGCCACCTATTTTTCATATTTCACTCAATTATGAGAGTAATAATTCATAAATGAATATCAGAAATCAAACCTAACCAATATAGAAATCAAAAGGTAGGTTTTAAAAGGGTCAAATTCTATGCATAAATGAATATGAGAAATCAAACCTAACCATATAGAATTCAAAAGGCAAGTTTTAAAAGGGTCTAGTGGTGAATGGGTCCAGGATAAGGCTCTAGAAAATCAATTTATGGGTTTTGTTCTTCAATGTTTGCACTCTGAGATCCTAGGTGTTCAACTCTTAAAATTTAGAAATGGATTTTGTAGAATTTTTTTTGTGATTTTTCAAAAAAGGATGACAACTTTGACAACTTTACAACTTTGACAAATTTTTTAACTTTTTCTCTCCACTTAATCTTGAATCTAAAATCTACAATCACACATTAAAGAGGAGTATAATGTTGATTGTTAGGGAATAGGGGTTTTCCTTGGTCGAACCCCATTGTGGTAATTAAACCTTATTTAAATAATGCATAAAAGGAAGGATGAATTAACAATGCAATGTCACAACCCAGCAATCCTAAATTGAACCTTGGATTGAAAACCTGAAACTCGGCATGAAATGTCATCAATGAGAATAGATCTTGATCATGAACTTGACATAAGATAATGATTTGAATACTTGAACTTTATTGCCAATTCTACATCATCAAATTAGCTCAACAACATGCATGAATTTGGCATGATGAAATAGATCCTTGATTGCTACAATAAACTTCAATAATCTAACCTTGAATGCTCATGAATAATCTATAATTATGTTGTAAGAATTTCTTGATCTCATGACAATCTTAGGTAAAAATTGCTAGGTGAAACTAAGCGAAATAGCCTTATATTTATACATAAATTAAGATTATTAAAATTCAAATAGCACAAGATCACATCAGATCTAGCATTTGAAATCATTAAAATACCATGAGAAACATATTCGAAGGAGGGTACTAGGGTTAAGTTGGGACACATTAGCTATATGGCGAATAAGTCCTTGCACAGTTAATTAGGACACTTCAAGAAATATAAAATAATATGTAAGAAGGGGGTCCTATGACCTAGTGAGGACATTCACCAATGGGTGAATGGTTCTTAGGTCACTAGTTCCTAGGACACATACCTTCTAAAATTAAGTTATGTAATATTATTTAAGAGTGTTGGGCTTTATCCCTCAGAATTTACAATTAATTAGGCTTGTATTTTAATTAGACGGTCCATTTAAGGAAAAACTAACCTCAATTAATTAATCAAGCCCTAGATTAGTGTGAAAGTGGAGAAATAAACTTTACAACAACCTAAATAAGGAATAAATCAATTCCATTAGTTAAAAAGGGGTCGTAGACTTAATGCACATGTAGAAAACACATTACAACACTAAATCAAAGCAACATTAGGTTCATTTTAATGTTAAATATTCATTCCCAAACTAAGGAAAAAGGGATGCTTTTTCCTTTACTACATTTTTCCCTCACTTTAGTGAGAGTATGACCCCATGTCTAACTCACACTAAAGTAGACATTTAGGACACTTGTGTATGAAATAACAATAAAGTTTCACAATCATACAACATCAACGACCAAGATAGAAAGGGAAGGATCAAACCTCGACTATCCAAAAAAAGTTCAAAACGTCTAAACTATTTGTCCAAGAAAAGGGGAAGTATCAAGCCTCGACTGCTCAATGCAATCTGGAGCATGTGCCAAATATTTTTCCAAGAAGATGAGAAGGATCAAGCCTGAATTGTCTAATGTAATGTGGAACATGTCTCAACTATTTTTCCAAACATCGTTCACAAGTAGAACTTGATTTCCACTATTCAAATAATGCACACACTCACTCTATGGTAGTGGAACCTTAGGTTGTCCACTATGTGACTATCCCTCTATGAAGGTGGCTTAGTGAGAAATTCATTTTTGTGTGTCTACTCTTACTGTACTTACCATACCAACTCTATCCCTTTGATAACTTTGATTGGGTGCCACTTGCATTTGTATTTCATGCTTAACAAGCTAAGTTATGCTAAGCACCCATGAAAAAAATATCTATAGGTTCTTTTTCAATGGGATCTTGCTTCGTTCGTGTAAGGTCTTCTTCATAGGGATCATCATGCCTAATGTCTTTGGGCGAGGAAAAATCAATATCAATAGATTGTAACCTAGGGGATGCCTTGCGTCACATCAAGCCACTAAGAGAAATTCATACACTAAGAAATATTGCTTTCTTGGAAAAAATCAAACCCAATAAAACCATGAAGAAAAAGATGCACCACAAGAAAAAAAAATTACACCATGAACTATGTAAAATGTCAAAAGATATCATTGATGTGTGCACCCACTTTAAAGAAGTTTATAACACCATTTCTATAATAAATTACATTAAAATAGACAATTTTTACTCCTATGAAATGAGAAATTTCCTCAAAAATCCCTATACAAAGTCATATGTTTCAAAAATAAAGCTACGTCATGCAAAAGGAGGGGGTTTTTCCCCCAAAAGAATATAAGGGATGTATGGATACAAGGTTAGTATGTCTTTGCTACAATTTTGTTTAAGAGCTCAAATTATTTATCATTCCCCAAATACACATAGATTTGGAAGAATAACACATAGAGAGAAAAAGAAAAGAAAAGGCCTTTCAAGTCAACATAGAAGATATCTAAATGTTTCAACACCTTGTGTCATCCCCAAACTGAAAATAGAAGATAACAAGAAGGATAAAAATGTTTATGACATACAAAAGAAAGTAGGTACATATAGAGGAATGCACAAAAAGAGAGAGAGTGATAAATGAAAAAGAAACAATTAAAATACTAGTATAGCACATGCGAGTCAACTTGTAGAAAATCATATGTATCCCAATGTTGGTCGGTATATTCACAAGGAAAAAACCTATCAAAAGAGAAAATGAAAAGTACCAACACTATGATAATACTATCTAACCCCTTGCCCCCAATAGGTGCAAGATAAGGTTGATTTGAGATAGGTGATGAGAATGAGATCCTTATCATAAAGATACTTATTTTCAATAAATGTACAACATATAATAGTGATAATACTATGACCCTACAACTATTACATGTCAAGGAGAAAAATATATGCTCTTTTAGTTAATTTTGATTCTTAGAGGGTGCAAACTTCTTCAATACTTTCTTTAAATGATGAAAATTGTCACTGTGTTGGCCAAAGAATCTATGATAAGCACAATATGGTTCATTATTATTAGTTTGTCTTTGGGTAATGTTTGCATGTTTAGGTGGTAATTTTATCAATTGTTAATGTAAAAGAGTATAGAAGATTGTCTTAGTTTTGGATAGTTGTAATGTGTTATAAAGAGATTCAGGAGGTTCATACAACTATTTTAACTTAATATTTTTATGTTCATTCATTTTTGGTTTCTTCTTATTTATCTTGATTACTTTTTTATCATCACTTTCTTCTTCTTATTGCAAACCCTTTCCTTTTTCAGAAAAAGATGTGTTAGGAGTGGTAAAGTGATCAAAATTTATTGGTTCTTTTCTCTAATGTATGAGGAAAATTTAATTGAATTATATACACCAAGGAACAAATGAATTTTGTCCCTTCTTTATGTTCAAGCATCATTTGTACGTTCGTTATGAGATGGATGCCATTATTAGAAATAGGTTTTAATCTCACAAAGTCTTGTAAAATTTATAATTCTTCATCTAGGCTCCTTATGTTGTCTTGTGGGATATTAGCATTATAATAGACATTGTTTGTAGTAAGAGAATTCATGGTAAATGACGTATGCATAATATGATCCATAGGGAGTTGATTATCAACACTATTAGAAAGAGAGTTAGAAAACCCAAGATCCATGAAAAATGATGCATCATGGGATGACATGAGTCTCAAAATATGTCCCAAAATAGTACTAAAAATAGGACATTGAACCAAAAGGAAATAGGTTTCCACCTTTCTAGAGATGGACCTAGGCTTAGGACCTCACTCTTATTTCATTAGGAAAAAAAAATCCCTCAACCAAGTGACTCAATTGAGGGAAGGATACAAGAGGCTTTCCTTGGGTCTGATTAAATGGGGTTTTACCATTAAAATTAAGCTTTAAAGGAGAAATGTAAACGCTAATGCACAAAAACATAGAAACTTAAGAATATGAAATCAAATTGAAAAATAGAAGCTAGATAGAGGAGAACTTGGTAAGCTGATGGATTCCAAGAAAGATCTGCAACTCTAATTCTTTTCTTTTTGAAGTGCACTGAGAATCATACACCAAGTTGAGAAATTTAGTCCTACCACAAGAATCTTAGAATAATCTAGAATCTTCTGCAAAAAAATTAGGATCTTCAAAAAAATAGTAAAATGAGGTATATTGGGACTAATACACCAGGTTGGGCATATGATTCCCACTTTTTCGTAAACTATCCCTAAAAATTGAAAAGTGTTTTAGAAGCAAAATTTTGAGCTAAAACTTATGAGCCTATGAATATGGATTAAATAAGCACTTTACCACTAGTTTCATGTAAATAAGTTTGATATATTTCTCTAGATCCGATTTTTCGTAAGTCTTGACAACTTCTTAAGACAACTTTGCAACTTTATTCAACTAATCAAACCTTAATGAGAAATAAAGAATGAGTGAAATGAAACATTAAACATGAGATGAAATAGTAGAACCTTGTTTGGAACCTTGTAGATCTGCAAATTAGCATGAAGTAGCCTCAATGGATGCAAATCTTGATCATGATTTTTGATGAAAGATAACACCTTTGAGTACTTGGATTGATCTTGAATAATAAATCACACCATTAGTTCAAAACCATATGCATGGTGCATCAAAAATTTGACATGATAATGGATATTTGATTTCTATAATAATCTTCTTCAAATCTACCTTGAATTCTCTTGAAATTGTCTTTTGAATATACTGATGATTAATTATAAAGATCTAACTTTTTAGGATAAATTATGTGAAATAGCCTTGTATTTACACTTTTTTATGCACCTAATTTTCCAAAATTACAACACTACAATCTAGCATCAGATCTAGGATGATAAAATTCCACCAATAATTTGATTTAAAATAGTTCCTAGTTAAAGAAATAATCATACACTAGGTTAGGCACATGAATCTCATTGGCTCAAAAATGAAACACAAATTGCAAGAAGTGTATTGTTTAATACAACATTTAAAATCAGATCCCATGACCTAGGTGGAACCCATATGTCTAAGGTGGTGTATGAGTCCCAAATCCCTAGATCTAGAACACATGACCAAAAACATTTAAATATGATTTTACATTTGTTAAACATTGAGATTATCCTTAGAAAAATGCATTTAATTAGGCTTTTTGATACATAATAGGTTCAATTAAGGATTAAAGAAGCCCACTTTCAAGAGGGAGGACACAAACAACTATGAAAAATGTAAAGGGATACATTTATCTACATTATATTTAGCCTCCATCTTATTGAGAGGAGGAAATTTCTTGAGACTCACACTAAAATAGGCATTCAAGAGGGGTCTCAGTGTACCAGTGTGAATGATATAGAATGAAAAAGATCAAGGGGGAATTAAAGCCCCTAGAATCAAATATCCTAAATCAAACAAAGATAAGCACAAAGAGGCACACACGAGGTCTATGATATGCAGTAGCTAAAAAAGGTACACAAACATACAATGTCAAAGACTAAAAGAGAGAAAAATAAAAAGGGGTGGATCAAGCCTCGACTATTTGTCCAACTTGATGTGGATGAAGCCTAATTTTTTTTTCCAAAATGTGTGGTCACTCTAGGATAGTGTAACTTCATACTTTCTATTATGTAAGTTTTCCCAACGGGTGGCTTAGTGAGAAAGTCATGCTTATGTGTCAGCTCTCATCGTACAATGAGAAATTCATGCCTCTGTATCAACTCTCATCATACTAACCATACCAAATCTATCCCTTAGATAAATTCAATAGGGTGCCGCAAAATTAAACTTCATGCTTCACAAGGCCTAAAAAATTTCGTTAAGCACTTATGAAGATTTATGAATGTAAAGGATTTTTTTGTTTTCAAGGGATTTTTCTTAGTTCATGTAAGGTCTCTTCTTAAGGAATATCATGAATAATGTCTCCAAGAGATGAAAAGTCAAAGAAATCTCATGCTCTTGGATGAAATGAAACCAAATGACACCACCAAGATAAGGAAACATCAAAAGAATAAAGAAAATCACATAGTGAAATATGAGTGTCAATGTATGCCCCCACTTTAAAATGATTGTTATCACCATTGATGTGAGAAATTGATTTAAATTAAAAGAATACATGAGAGTTTATTCATAAATCCCTATGTCAATTCATATATTCCCAAATGATACTACATCATGAATAAAGGGTTTCCCCCAAAATGTAATGCTAAAATTAGAAATAAAAGTATGCCATATGCAAGACAACTTAACACATGTCAGCCACAACCTAGGATTTCTCGTATATATAAAAATTTAAAGTGATCAATTAGCTAAAAGAGACAATCGACAAGTGAAATATGAGGACACAGCTTCCTAACCCTTTTCCCCCACTTAGTACAAGTTAAGGATGAGCTGAGATGATCAATGAGAATAATGAAAATCAGTATTAATTAGAGTAACTAAGAGCTTCAACACAAGGAAGAGCGCCACAATCCTAAACTTCTTGAATTTTATTACCTAGAGCCTTCCATTGATTAGTAGAATTACCATGAACTCTATGATATGCACAAAATTAATTCTTGTTGTAAAATTTCTTTCATGTTATTGGAGGGAGAGATATCAAACAATCTTGGAGGAGTCTCAACAACATACTCTCTTGATCAATAGCAAAGGATGTTTCTTTCTTAGCACAATTTTTCATACTCACAATAGATGATTAGGCCTTAGATGATGATGGGGATAGAGGTGGTAAACCTAGATCTGTCTTGGAAAGGTATGGTATAGAATTCACCTTTTCTTTATCATTTTAATCCTTTTTCATTGTATACATACTTAGAAAGGGGTTTGTATCCAAGACCATAACACTCTTCCAACTTAGATGAAGGGGTTTTATGCTTCAGAGAAGGATTGAATTCTTCATGAGAACACAAATAATTTTTAGTGTTCTTAAATTTATGCATCTTCCTTTCATGAGGGATGGGGGTTGGAGATCCCCCATCACCACCATGGGGTGATGTTGTTGATGTAGACCCAAGTTGAGAAAATTAAACACAAGATTTTTTAGGTGTAGATTGTGATATTTCGTATTCTCTCATAAAGGAGGGTGTAAAATCTAATGAATTACAATCGTCACTAAAGAATCTGTCTAAAAACGAATCATTTTTATATGTCTCTTTGGATTTTGAGGGTGAGATTTTTGATTTTTTCTTGGAATAAGGTGTAAAATATAAAACCCCCAATCATCAGTAAAGAGTTTTTTTGTAGCTAGAAGACAACTAGGATTAATATGAAATTTTATAGGTTCCACTTTTGAGATTGGAATGAAAGTATTAGGGGAATTGGAAGTGTTATGATCATATTTAACTTGTGATTTATAACTTTATTAATCTTCTTCAACTATGTATATCTTGTTGTATTCAAATTTCATCACATGGTGAAGAGTATACGGGACTCTTTTCATACCATGAATCTATGGTCACCGTAGGAGAAGGTTGTACGAAAGAGGTCCTGACATGATATGGATAGGGGTAGGAAAATATATAGGTCCAATCTCAATAGGAAATGTGATCATTCCTAATGGTTGCATATTAACATTGTCAAAGATAAAAATATTAATATGAATGAGTTGAATAAGCTTCTTGTCCACACCAATTTTACCAATGAGCTTAGAAAAATTATAACAATTGAAATTCCCCTTTTAAGGGCTATTTGTGACATACCAGAAATCAATCAGATTTTTAAAACTCTGTGTTAAGACACCCAAAAGAAAAAATAAATTGCCCCCTACAATTCAATTTGGAGGGAAGTTGTTTGATGTTTTATTAGGAATGTTAATTCCATAGAAATATGGTGATCCGAGAAGTCCCGTAGTTACTCTTTGCATTAATGGTGTTGGAATTCGTAACATTATTATTGACTTAGGAGCCGCCACTAATTTTATTACTACTAAAATAATAGGAAAGATAGGAATTATGAATGTCAAGCCAACAATTACAGTTCTGAAATTAGCTGATCAATCAATTACAAAACCTAAAGGAATTCTTGAGGATGTCATTATCACTATTGACACCTAGGATTATCTTGTCAACCTCTTTGTTTTACAAACTAAACAAAGAAAGACCGGTTATCCTATTAGTTTAGGGCTACCTTGGTTAGGAACACCTTCTGCACTTATTGATTGTAGATTCGGTAGTATGACTATTTCTAAAGGGATTAGACAAAAGGAATTAACTTTCTACCCACTATCTTGAAACCTTATTTAACATCTAATAACCAACTATGGATTGATGATCCTAATTCTCAAGATGTGTAAATAAGGGGCTTTGCAATGATGACCTTGGAAAAGAAATTTGAGGAATACCAGGAATCTATGGACATAAAAGAGGAAGACCTGGAAGGTTGTTGTGACTCAGAAACTCTACTAGATGTTGCCCTTTTGCTAGAAACATAAAATTTGATGAGAGTCAGTAACTTTATCAAATTTTACCGCATCCTTGTCCCTTGAATCTTCAAGAAAATATAAAAAAAATCCTAATTCAATTTGATAAACCTCTAATTATTAATAGTGCCTTAACAACAAAACAAGAGGATGGTTTAAAAGGAATTTTGGAGAAAAATATAGAAGCATTTGCTTGGGATTATAAGGATATGAGAGAAATCCATATAGATATATGTACACACAACATCTATATTGAGGATGTCAAACCCATAAGACAACCTCATAGAAGAATTAACCCTGTGCTAAGATATTTTGTGAAATTAGAGATAGATAAATTACTCTAGGTAGGATTTATTTATCCTATTTTTGATAGCAAATGGGTTTCTCCATTAGTCATAGTACCTAAGAAAAATGGGAAATGGATGGTGTGCAAAATATAGAGAGCTAAATAAAGAGACAAAAGGGATTATTTTCCATTACCCTTCATAGATCATGTATTGAACAATTTATCTGGAAGTAGTTATTTTTCCTTTCTTGATGGTTTTAGTGGCTACAACTAGATTTAGGTAGCTCGAGAGGATCAAGATAAAATGACATTTACATGTCCATGGGGTACCTTCCCTTATAGGGTTCTACTCTTTGGATTATGTAATTCTCTTGCAATCTTTCAATGTGTTGTTCTTTCTATTCTTGTGGACCTAACAACACCATGCGTCAAACTCTATATGGATGATTTCAGAGTCCATGGAAAAACCTACAAAGAATTTTTGGAAAGTCTGGACAAAGTCCTAAATAGATGTAAAGAACATAGGATGTCTTTAAACTATGAATTTGTTTTTTAAATGACGATGGAAGGAATTTTCTTATGTCATCACTTGTTAAAATATGGAATTAAAGTAGACCCAAGGTATGTGCAGGATCATGACGGGTGAAAAAGTGGCAATATGTAAGTGATATGATGGACCCTATTGCTGACAAATTTATTTTTACCCACAATTGATGAAACAAAAAGGGTTTTTAAAGGAGATTATTAGCTTTCCACCAATATAAATTATTATTATTCATTTTCTATTTGATACGACTAAAGTCCTAATTGATAGGTTGATTGAAAAACATCTATAGCTTTCAAAGGGTCTCACATTTTTTGAATATGAAACATTTGTCACATTCTATGCTTCACATACTATGTGATTAAAAAAAGAATTTAATTTCATGAAGATTTTACCAAGTTAAGGTGGTTAGACATACAAGTTTTTATATTTTATAGAAGTTGTATTAAAAAAATCATAATTAATTATTTACTAGCAAAACAATTACAAAAAAATATGCATCACATCAGGACATGAGTCTTCTACTCATATCTAAAATCTTATAAAATGATATTATCATTTTATTGGGGTTAGGGTGGACAGACACCTACTTCTTATTTTTTCCCTGAAATTTAAGTACTACTGGATTGAAATTGCAAATTTTCACCAATTTTTTGAAAATAAAAATAAACCTAGTATTTTAGAAACTATGTTCAATTTGAAACAAATTATATTCTTACATATTTTTGAAATAATGTAGTTAAATTATTCAAATTTTTACATCAAGTTGCCTAACTCAAATTTCCAAGATGATCCTACACATGCCCCCAAAAGAAAGTTTAAATAATTTTACAATTACCCATACCTCAGAGTCAAATGGATGTAAGGAGTTTCTTAGGAAACTTTGTTTATTACATAAGGTTTATTGAAGGATTCAGTAAAATTGTCGGTCCACTCTTTACCTTGATGAAGAAAGACTCTGAATTTTTATGGACTTCATCATGTTAGGAGCCATTTGAAAAAATTAAACAATCTTTAACAACTTCACGTGTTATTGCTAGTCTAGTTTGGGGTGAACCATTTCATATAAACACAAATGCCTCAAAATTTGAAATAGGATAAATTATTGGGAAGAAGGATGAATCTGGATCAATGCATGCTATATATTACATAAGAAAAAACCTCAACCCAACAAAACTAAATTACACTACCACTGAGAAGGAATTTTTAACAATTATATTTTCTATAAATAAATTGCAACATTACATCACTGGATATAAGAATTTTGTGCATACTCACCATGCATCTATTCATTATCTTATGAATGAAGTTGTTGTGGGAGGATGTATAATTAGATGGTTGCTATTACTATACGATTTTGATATAACCATCAATGATAAGCGAGGTAGAGATAATGTTGTAGCTAAATTTCTATCAAGAATTGTTTTCCAAGGTAATAATGAACTTGTTGAAGATGTATTTCTTGATGAACATCTCTTTGCAATATCTATTCAATCACTATTGTTTTTTGATATTACAAATTACTTAGTAACTGGGAAATGTCCTTGTTTTTCAGCAAAACAAAAAAAAATGATTAAGGAAAGCTCCCGACTTGAATGGATTAATGGTTGTTTCTTAAAAATTTTCCCAGATCATTTAATGTAAAGATGTGTGCAATAAAATGAAGTATATGATATATTAAGAGCATGCCATGATGAACTAGGAGTAGAACACTACTCCACAATAAGAACAGTACATAAAATATTTGGAGCAAGCTATTTCTAGCCCACTATGACTAAAGATACATATCATTACATGAGACATTTTGATCAGTGTCAAAGAATGGGAAGGCCTACACGATCAGTAGAAATTCCACTACAAACACAAGTGTCACTTGAGCCATTTGAAAATTGGTTTATTGATTTCATTGGCCCAATAGATCCACCATCAAAGGGGAATAATTTCATACTTGTATATACTAATTATGTTATAAAATGGGAATAATTAAAAGAATTTTCAGCTACCAAAGAGGAGAAAGTTGTAGATTTCATATACAAGAACATTCAACAAATATATGGAGCACCTAGAGCACTTGTGTTAGATAAAGGGCTACAATTTATGTCTTTGATGCTTCAAGAATTTCTAGCTAGATATCAAGTTCAACATAGAAAATCATCACCCTACCATCCTCAAGAAAATGGACAGGTAGAGGTGACCAATATAGAGCTAGAAAATATTCTCACAAAAATGGTCTTGAATCTAGAAATAATGATTGTTTTGATAGGTTAATCAAAGTTGTATGGGCATGATAAAAATATACACAATAAGCAGTTTATTGCAAGAGATTTGTCTTTGTAGTTTGATTCCATGTTTTAGGAATTTAAAAGGAAAATTACATACAAGATAGGCTTGGGCTATATGAGATTGCACAAAAATTTGGCAGTGGAGTTATTCACTTAATACCTATATATGGAGAGAGAAACAAAATGCTAATAAATTGGCATAGGCTCGATCGTTATCATAAGCCAACATCGAAAGAGGAATTTTTTATAGAGATCCAAGAAAGAATTGAGCATTTTGCTAAGGAAGACTTTTCTTTTTTTGGTGAAAAAAAAAGGAAGGAAAAAAAAGAGGGCATCCTAGGAATAAATATGAATAAGTTATGATAGAGCCGGATTAGGCGTGACAACTCATAAATAGCTCTTGATCATAATTGATCAAAATGGAGATTAAAATAATTGGTTCCTAATAGTTCATAAATAGGTCCTGATCATGCTTGATCATGAAATAATTGAAATGATTTAAAGATACACAAAACTCTTCTTATCAAGTCTGATCAGAATAAAAATTCAAGTGATTCAAGCTTATAATAGTTCCTGATCACACTCAATCTGATGAAAGTTCCAATGATTGAATTTTTCATAAATATCTTGATTGCTCTTGATCTCTTATGATCAGTTGTTGTTGATGAATCAAGGAAGGAAATTTTTTTGAATGATGATTGTAGTGACTCATGACAATCAATAGCATGAAGAAAAGATCATGTGTTGTTAGAATTTTGTAGCTTCATTTATTACTAATTCATTTGTGTAAATGTGTAGGTACATGGTTAAATGAAAAATTCAAAATTAATGACATAACGCATGGAAACAAGTAGGCTCCCACCAGGGTACAACTCAACATTTCTTCCATTAATTACTGATAATTTTATTAAATATCAAATTTTATTGTGGATTCTATGGTTTAAGCGAGCACGTATTACCAAATTATTTGCCGTTATTTTAATTTCTCATCATTGATAGGTAAGCATTTATATCGCCAAAGATTTTTTGAAATCTAAAGTACAATAATTATAGTTTATAAAGTTTCTTAATGGATTAAATTATGATTGTTTAAAAATCCAAATAAGATTTATTTGAAATGTACAAATGAACGCCTCATTACTTAATTGGGTAATAAATATGATAAGATGGCTTTCAAGGAAAAATGATGGGTAGTAAGGTTGATACGTATGTGACACACTGGTGTCAGTACCTTGAGGAGACATAATAGACATGCAAGAATAGTCAGTTAATATTACATTCATTGATTATATCTCATCATTCATTTTTGAAAGGAATTAACATCACCATTTCAAAACAAAAGAGAATAACTATTTCTAAAAACTGGTTTCTGAAATTGTTGGTAAATCTTTGAGCTTCTAAAAATTTCAAAGTCTTTTAAAAATGGGGTACAAAAGTATGGTGGAACCAAAGGGAATCACGTTGGATATTGAATCGAGGAGATATTTGCAACATGTTGGATGGTTGGATTTCATACTTAAATATGAGGGATATGAATGCGATATAGTGTTGGAGTTTATTAAAAACTTCCACATCAATTTCATCATGGTTTGAGGGGAACCCATTGAGGTATCCATTGTTGTGATTAGATATTTATCTGGAATTCTGGTGGAAGGTGATATTATTCAACCTAGGATTTCCAATTTGCAAGAACTGCTTGAAAATTTCCATGTTCCACCTGAGCCTTTTCGAGTCTTTCATATACACAAAGGGATGAATAAGGGCATTATGTGTGGAAGTTTGCAAGAACCCTGGGCATCCATTTCACTTTGCATCATGAATTTTTTCATGTACGAAGGTCATTTTTCCACTGTTCTAGGGTCACCACTCAAATTGTTGAATCATATTAGACATGGTCTCACTAAACCTAAAGTAAGGGTTAATCTACCTACTTTTCTTTTTTCTCAACTTACTAAAATGGTTGTCAAATGTAAGGAAAAATAAAATAGAGTGATTCATCATGGTCTAATACATTTCATAGTTAAGCATCATTTCATGAAAAAACCTAACTGGGAAGACGAATGGATAAAATTCGTATTAAATGCTAATAAGAAAGAGGAAAAATCTAAAATCTTTGAGAGAAGAACACTTAAATTAGAGAAAACTAAAGTTTTGACGAAAAATCTAGTTAAACCTATTGGGAGACCTAAAAAGAAAAAACTAGAGAGTTCTATTCCGGAAAAGAAGAGGAAAATAGAGGTTTCGATAGAAAACATTGTTAAACCAATAGAGAAAATTAGGAAGTTTTTTTCAGTAAAGAAGAGAAAAACTAAGGAAAAGAAAACCTCAGAGGGTTTTGATACTAAGAGAAAAAGTTCTAAAAAGAGGAAAATTGAAAATATTGAAAAATCCAAAAGAAGAACCAAGTCAGAAACACAAAAGATTGAACAAGAAAAAATGAATCTGAAAAGACTCCTCCAACCATGAATCTTGATGAGTTTGGGGGAGAGGAAATTTAAAAGGATGATTCTAAGAAAATTGAACATGAAAAAGAAGAGCTTGAATAGGATATTTTGAAAGAAACAAAGCTTGAAAAAGAGGAGTCAAAATGAAGAAGGAGGGTCACAACCTCCAATGCAAAGTCCAGAATGTACTCCTTCAGAAGAGAATTCGTCAGCTCCTAATTCCCCTATTCAGGATGTTAATTTGTCAACTCCTAATTCTCCTTTTTAGGATGCTAATATGTCAAATTTGGAAATTGAGCATGAAATTGAAGTACCAAATGTAGATATTTTTCAAGAAAGTGCAATTCCAAATATTGAAGTTAAATAGAAAGAGATAGTTCAATGCAATGAGGAATCATTTATCCATCGTGAAGGTAAGTAGCCCATAGAAGAGGAAGAAACACATTATGATAGTGAAAATTTAGAGGAAAAAGAAGAAGAATAGATTCAAACTCCTCTTAGGATATCCAAGTTAGAAAAAGAATTACAAGAATTTAAAATGCAGAATTTTTCATTAGAAGAGAAATTAAGACAAGACATGAGGATACATTAAAATTTCAAAGAGAAAAAAATGACTTCAAAGAATAGTTGGAAAATAAATTTATTCAGTAGTATTCATAGTTAGAGGAAACAAGGGAAAATCTAAGTAGAATGACCATTCAAAATGAACAAAAAGTTAGAGAGATTGAGAGTTTGAAGACAAAGTTGGAAACAAGGATTGACACAAAATAGAAGGTACAACCACAACTGCTCATAAACATGTTACTAATTCTACCTCAACATAAGGAAGAACATAAGGAGCTAACAAAAATACTTGGATACCTTTCTCTAACAGCTATGAAATACAAACAACTTAATTATAAAGAACTCCAAGAAAAATTGGACAAAGTTACAAATGAAAATGAAGAAGCAGAGGAAAGGGTAATCAAGACTATAGACATTGAATTTTCCCTAGTTAGCACCAGAAAAAATTCTAGAGTGTATGGATTGTTTCTCAGAAGGTTAAATTCTTGAAATGGAAATTGAATCAGATTGCACTAAAAAGACCTACTGACTTTTGGATAGATTATGACTTCATGGATTCTTATTTTAATAGTTACCCAGACATTCAAAATCAAATGTGTGAGTTTTTCCAACATGGATTTCTCATGGGTAATGATGATGAGTCATTGCTTACTGCCTATATAGGTGAAGCTCAAATCAAATCCTTTGTTTCATTATTGAAAAATCATGTGGAATGGTCAGCTAGAATGGAGGAATACAAAAAAATGAAATAGACATATGGGTTACCAATGAGACCAAAATTTCCAGAATCAATCCATTACATCAAAAGGTCAAAGTCCATTACAAGGCTCAATGAATTAACTCCTCTTTATCTCAGTAATTTGTTAAAAATAATTGCAATTTTTAAGGATATTAAAGGAAGTCTTCCTCCTATAGCTTTGCAGCCATGTGAAGAAAGATTCAGATCACATCTAAGCCCATTAAAAATGAGAGAGACAATATCACCAAATAATATCAAATGGAGCTTAATATCAAATGGAGCTTAACATAGGTGAGGCATGTGATCAATTTGATTCATCAGCAACAAGAGTTCTAGATTGGTATGAGATTAAAAATTCTTATCATTATTATGCTTGCACCTAAGATAAATTCACCTTCTAGGATACCATATGAAATCCTCAAATCCTGTTATGAAAAGTTGGAAAAGAAAAATGGATTTATTGTGTTTACAATAATTGCGATGGCATACAAAGGAGGATTTTTTGATTGTGCCCTTTGGATGGAATCATTGAATAAGGGAATTCATATTCTATCTAGTTATAAACCATGAGGGAATGGTTAAAATAAGGAGGAGGAGAATGATGAGGCCCAATAAAGAACTCATAATAAACAAGTTTTTAAAATTTTAATACTATATAATTTGGCTTCAAAACTCATAATATTTTCCTTTATGTATGCATTTATGAAATTAATGAGGTACTAAGACCTAGAATATGAATGGTCAATATTAATGCTTATTTATTTTAAGTGCATGATTAATGTGGTGATTAACCTATGATTTTTTTATGATATGCACACATTTATTATACAACTAGAGTTGATATTTATTTCTTAACCAAATGATTATTGTTTCTCTTTAAAATTGATCAATGGTTGGATTGTTTGTGACTCATCCTTAAATGAGTTATTATCTGTTGATCTCCTTTTGAATCATCATGTTGAATGAAGACTTTACCAGCTACAACTAAAGCTCCAACAAATCACATAGAGTTAAGAAATATTGAAATCAATACAATTGAAGGTAGTTACATGGATCCTAGACAATTATTTTCTTGCATGCCTAGATATCTTTTTAGACTAGGATTAGATTATTTTCCCACTTATCTTTTGTTTTTGAAATAAAGATGGATATTTATATCAAGATCCAACATAGTTGGATGTTAGATTGTATCAATTTTTTGATCCTTTTCATGTAATTTCATTTTCTCTTTTAAGTTAGAATTATTTTCTTTGTACTTTGTCCCTATCTGGGAAGATTTTATGGAAATAAAAATAAGTTGATTTCAACTTCATGCTCAAATTTTTCCAGAAGTAGAACAATCCATTTTCGGAAGGAAGGTGATCCTTTAGATGTTAAAATTCATTTGTTATTTATATATTCTATTTTCTATTCTATTTTAGATATTAGAATCATTTCAGTTGTTGTATGTTGGGAAAATATTAGGCCAAATTTTTTTTTACTATTCATGTTTTCCATGGTTAGTTTCGTGTAAGATAGGGGCACCACCGATTGCAAGGGCCTAAGTCAAGAAAGGCCAAAAGGGGAAAGGCTTCCCTAACTTACCTCAGCCTAAAGGAAGGTTAGAACAGGAGGGATGATAATGATAAGGATTATGCATCCTTTGACCACTTTGAAATCTTAGGGATTGAAGGGATACTAGAAGAGTCACTTTCCAGAGTCAACTCTGCATCTGAGGTAGCTCTCTATCCGAGGACAAAAGTGAAGTTCTGGGATGACATCACAATGCACTGTCGTCTCACATGTGTGCGGGTGTCCATACAATGACAAAGTCGAAGAGATGAGGTTTTTCTCTAAGGAAGGACTAACAACCTAGTCTACAAGTTTCTAGAATGATAGAATAGTATTAAAAAGTATGAAAAATAAAGATTAACATGATAAATAAAGTATATTACCGAGAGGGTGATGAAGATGATCTCGTAGAATATCCTCCTTGCCAACTTTCTTCAAACTCTCTCAACCTACACACAACAAAGGGAGAAATTGTTGGGCCTGTATATGGGCCAGCCTCAGTCAAACACCCATCTTGGTGTTTCAACCTCCATGAACAACCAAGTTTGGAATAGTAGAGATAATGATAAATAGAATAATTACAAGTAGTACGTTCTTACTCAATCAAAAAAATAGGAGAGATAAGAGGATCTTACCACTTCTGTCCAAAGTGCTTGAGGCTTGTGGAGCAGAGAACAAGAGGGAATCATGCCTTTGTTTCTATGTTGTTTGTCATATGCTCACCTTGTTGGAGTGATGGAGTGAAAGAATTATACTACAAAGCTTGAATGGGTGTTGAAAAAGTGGAGAAAATGTGAAGTAATGAACTTAAGATCTCTCAAAACCTAAGAATGGATGGAATGGTCAAGAATATGAAGAAGGTGAAAAATGAGCATATTTGGGTCGACCAACCCAAGAGGGAAATTACTCTTCGACTTCCAATAAAAAATGCAATTCCTATGTAGTTTCTAGCCGTAGGAATCTACCAAGGATGTAAGCGCACCACATGAACATCTGCGCACTACCTAGACATCCCCTACAGAAACACCCCCATCGACACATAGACAAGGTGCCAAGTGGACCCACCAACACACAGACAAGGTGCCAAGTGGAATGCGAGCATTGGGCTTAAGTGGAATTAAGCCTTTTCCTTTCATTTTATAAAGTGCATCTAAAGGGTGAAAATTCATGCTCATACATTTTTCCCCCAATTTAGCGAGCACAAGTATTGATGAGTGCTTTGGGAAAGTGGAGTAGTAAAGAAGTAACAAAGTAAGAGGTTTATACCTGAACTGACAATGAAGTAGAGCATGGTCTAGCGAACTTGGAAGTGTAGGAGAGGACTTCATAGTTCTGTGGAACTACAAAGATGAAGTAGGAAAGTACCTTACATGCTCATGGTCCTGCAAGGGTGGCATTCCCCAAGAACTCTCACATGAGGGAGACTGAGTAAAGCACCTTATAGACCCACATACTTGCAACGAGGGTATCCCCCGAGAAATATCACATGAGGGAAATTGAATAAAGGGAACTCCATAGAGTCAAATATGGTGACCTGTTTACCCATAGGTAGAACACATCAAGAAGTGGCCACACAGGATAGTGAATGGAAAGTCACGTAGACCATAACTTAGTTGTAAGGCTTTCAAATGGATCCCTCAGGAACCCTTCAAAAGGAAGGAGGGTACACTCAAGGGATGAGATGTTTGAAAGGTGAAGTCTATTTGAGCTACCTCCAAGATAGACTTGAAGATGTGAATTAGGCCTAGTTGGGCTCCCCCTAGACTAGAGACAAAGGTGTGCAACCGGTCTAGTTGGGCTGCCCCAAGGCTAGATGCAATAGAAATTTGCTGAAAAAGTTTTGAAGGGGTCCCTCAGGAGCCTAGTGTTAAAAGAAGGGGTCCACTCAAGGGACACACTATTCAAAATATTATTTTCCTCCTTCTCGAATCAATTCATCATCAAGGAATCCTTTTGAAATATGTTCACTTCATCAAGGAATTCAAAAGGAAGGAGATGTTCTCATGCGAGGGGAAGGCTAAGCCTGTTCCCACTTCAAAGGAGGGTTTTGAGGCCCTTTCTTTCTGAACCCATGATGAAGAAAACATGTTCTACTAGGGTTTCAAGTTTAGAATGCAATTCTATCAATGAAGTGTGTGAAGGGTATGCACAGGATCATGATGGGCCAAAGAGTGGTGATATGTAAGCCATATGATGGCCCATGTGACTAACAACTTTTTTTTACCCAAAATTGATGAAACGAAAAGGGTTTTTAGAGGAGATTCTCAACTTTCCACCAATATAGCTTATTTTTTACTTTGAATTTAATAAATAATTATTATTCATTTTCTTTTAGAATTATGAATAAAGTCCTCATTGATAAGCTAATTGAAAAAAATCTATAACTTTCAAATAGTATCACATTTTTTAAATCCAAAGCATGCATCACATTCTATGCTTCATATACTATAGGATTAAAAAAAGAAGTGAATTTAATGATTTTTTGACCAACTTAACGTGGTTAGATAGATGAGATTTTATATTTTATAAAAGTTGTAATAAAAAATTAATATTTAATTATTTACTTGGAAACAAATTATACAAAAATATGAATCACATCAGGACATGACTCCTCTACTTATATATAAAATATTATAAAAAAATATTATCATTTTATTGTGGTTAGGGTGGTTAGATAGACACCTATTTCTTATTTTTACCCTAAAAATTAAATACTACTGCATTGAAATTTCAAATTTTCACCAAATAGATTTAAAAAAAAAAACAAAGCTCTAGTAGTTTAGAAACTACATTCAATTTTCTACAGATTCAATTTTTATATATTTTTTAAACAATATAGATAAATTATTAAAATATTTACGTCAAGTTGTCGAACTCTGATTTTCTATATTTTTATTGCCACTTAAGGTCCTATTTTTTCCATGATGATCCTGCACATACCCTGAAGGGACTTCAAGAAAATATTCATTTGGCAACAAATGCATTTTCTAAAGACCAAGTAATGTAGAAGAGGAGTTGTCACGCATGAAAGGGACAACTCAAGCAAAGATGAGAGAAAGATAAATAAAACTAATCACACATAGAGGGCACAGGGGGATCTAGTTTCGCAGGGTTAGATCTACCTTTATTTATAAATAGTAGGTAACTGCGGTAAGAGGTGAAAGATTGTCAATCCCCAACTAGATCAAGAAGAATGCACAAAAGAAAAATAAAAATAAAAATTGGGTCAACATGGTAGCAAGCCTAGATTATCTTGACGCTTTGCATCATCCCCAATTTACTGAAAGTCAATCACAAACTTGGAAGAATGATGACATAAATAGAGGAAGGTTTACAACATAGAAACCATGCCTATATCCACACACCAACAGGGGTGATGAGGTTAATCTAGGAATATGTAGCATGATCATGGGGGAACACATGTCACTACACTCACACATCTAATCTAAAGATCAAGAAGGGGGTCTCCCCCTAACACTGGTCAACCAAGAGGTCGTCAGCTTCCCACTCTAGATCATTGAAGGGGGAAGGATGATGACCTCCAATGGTGTATGTTAATGGGAGGAGCTTCTAATCCTCCCGTGACAAGGGCCAAGGTAGAGGGACCAATGAGGTCTTTGCCACTTAGCTCTTGTGGGTCTAGGATCAATGACCTTGCAAAGATTGTTGAAAAGGTTGGAACTTCATCCACTGAGTCAAACATGCACTTAACAGGAGTTCCAAGTATCACCTTAGTGGATAGAGGATTTTTCACCTAAGGTTCACTACTAGGCTCATCGAGGGACTCGAGAGCAATGAAAAACTCGAGGGAGGCTAGAGTTGGTTCTATCGCTAGGATAAAATAGGTCAAGTTCGGGGCACCTTTTGGAGAAGGTGGGCTCTTCTTATGTCCTCCATTGATAGAGGGGCCACACTCTTCCTTCTTCTTTATCGGATGAGGTGAACTCCCCACAAATGAAACAAGGAAGGTTGATGAACAAGAGGAAAGAACCGTAGTGAGCACAACCAAAGTATTCACCATGTCCATAGGCTTTGGGAAAGGAAAGACATCGAGGACAAAAATCAACAAGGGAAACTTAGTTGAAGGAGTGATGAACACTTGCACCCTTTCGGGTACATGTGCACTCACAACGAGAGCTGAGAGAGATTTAGAGACAAAAGGAGGGTAAGAGGAGGAAACAATAGGAGATGTGATATTATCCTCCTCCTTGTGTAAGGAGACTTCCTTGACTGGGAGAGCCTCTCATTGGTGCTTATGCTCATGCACAAGGAAGTTTCTACGACTCTTCGAATAAGAAGCCAAAGATTGTAGAGGGATAAAAGGATCTTGCTCAGCTCTGGGAGTGTCCTCCACAATTGTCTCTAAGAGAAGGGTAGGTTCAAGAATGGCAGGAGGAATTGACTCTACCACCTTAGAGGTGGATCCTTTCTTGTTTGGGGGAATAGGAATAGGTTGAGGGGTGAACTCTCTCTAGGAGTATTTCTTTATACCATATAAATAATACCAGGGTCTTGGGGACCTATTAGGGAGATCTGATATCCTGACCTTAGGATTTTTCCAAGGAGGCATCATCAGACTTAGTTTGTAGAACCCATGTTTTTTCATATAGTACTCTTCCTAAGAGAGGGAGTGAGTTTATCCTTTCCTTTCGAGAGTAGGAGGTAGCAAGCTGTTCATCTATCCTTTGTCCCAAGTTTTGTAATTCACATAATTCTTGTAAAGAAGGTCCATTCTTTATGGGAGAAGACTAACCGAAGTGGGCCAAAAGTGATCCAACAAGTATCCTCCATGGGATACCACAAGATGACATCCAGTTTCATGCATTGTGTGCATGACACCTTCATGGGAAAACTTCAGGCACTTATGAATCATGGATGCAATCCCACTCATGGAAGCTAGCCAAGGTATGCCTAGCTTCACTCTGAATAGGTTTGAATCAGGGATGACATCGAAGACCATCTATAAACTTGTAGGTCCCACTGGGATGGACAACGTTATTAGTTCCATAGGGTTTAAGATAAATTCCATCATTTGTTTGGATGATGGACTTCATTTTTTTGTATTTCCCCCTCTATAGGGAGTTTAAGAGTAACTTATCTTCCATGATAGAATTCACTCTACTCACGAGGTCCACTAAGACCCATGTCATAATGTTACCATTGAGGCGAGTGGGAATATAAAATGAAGAAGGCTTGCTATTTTCTGCAAGGTCTTGTGAGGTAAATGTCACATCTGGCGAGTTGGTCATAAGATGAGGAGAGGGAGTAACAGTAACCATGTTAACATAAGCCTCAAGGTGAGAGGTGGAATTAGTAGGATCGATAACCATGTTAGTAGAATGTGAAAAAAATGGGTTCGTGTATATCTACAATTCACTATTAGCTTTCAACACTGATTTGTTTGTGTTTTGTTTTCCTCCATCAAGATGGATACTACCATCCTTGATTCGATCCTATATCTCATAAAACAGGAACATACAACATTCAGTATCATGTTTGTTAACTCGATTGTATTGAAAACAAGTATTTTCTTCATACCAGCTAGGGTATGGTTCTCTAACTGGTTTAGGAGGTGGCAGGGTAAGGATATTATCGTTCAACAACTTCTACAAGATGGAAGAATAACATTTTGATAGCTTCATAAAAAAATGGTCGCATCTGAGGCTGTTGTTATCCACAACAACTACTACATTTGTAATAGTTTTACCTCTTATTGAGATAGATACGATAGATCTTCCTTCAGAAAGGGAGCATAAGGGAGGACCCCTGAACTGAACCACCATTTTTTGGTATTCTCATAGACCTACACACGAGTGTGACAAAGAAGGATACTTCATGAGGGTGAAATTCTCTTACCAAGGCCTTTGTAAGTCTCCTATGAAGACCGTCTCTACATTAGAATCGGGTAACAAATATAGGATCTATGAGAAGAGTGCTTGGTACCATGCTGTAAATTCTATAATATTTTCATTTTTCCCTTTTTTGTACTGTAAAATGTCTAAGATGGTCATCTTTGGTCTGATATTGGCTTTTAACTATCGCAAGAACTAGTTCACAAGATGATCAAATGTGAAGATGGAATTATCAGACAAAGAACAATACCAATCGAGTGTAGTATCATTGAGGGATCGAGGAAATAATTTAGCCATCAATGTATCATGATGGAAGAAATTTGTGCATAGGGAATTAAAGATAGACACATGTGTTTCTTTGGGTCCCCTTTACCACCATATTTCTCCAATTTTTGAATCTCCATCCCTTGCGAGAAAAGAGTGTTAAGGATTCGAACTAACAATGGGCTGTGTTAGAATAAAGGTGGAAGATAGGCTGGGCTAAGGCCTGGGAAAGGTTTCCTAGCTGGTTTTACATCTTCACCATATTTTAAAGAAGGCTATTTAGAATGCGGTCATTAGAATACATAGGACCACCAAAACCATTGCTAGAGCCACTATCGTGACTACCACTAGAACCACCACTAATAACACCACCATCGATGTGACTTCTTCCAGTGCCACCATCGTGACCACAACCAGATCCTCCACCGATGCTACTAGCACTAGTGTGACTTTCGTTGGAGCAGCCAAAGCCACAACCATGACTTCCACCGACATTTCCTCTACCAATATCACCCCCACTTCAAAATTTTCCGCTGCCATATCCTCCACCATCAGAGGTGACAGAAGGGGTGAAGTGGAAACCCAAAGGTTTTTTTTTTACTTTGATAGTATCCAAAATTTTGAGAGTAGAGGATATATTGACTAAGGGGACTATGTCAGCCATATACATGGATATAGGAGACATGAACATCTCTAGCTACCTCTAGCATTCCTTGAAGAAGTCACCCCGTATCATGTGACCAAGGCTAGAGGGGGCACATGCTTCAACAAGACTAGTGAGACTAGCTAAGAGTTCTACACCTGTCTGATCTTTTTCCACCATGTATCTTGTTTCACCAATCACCTTAGTAGCCCTAGGCAACTTTGGGTTGCCTTCTAGGTGATTTTATAATGCACCTAATCCTCTACTAAGACAAATGAAATACTTGGAAGGGATACAAATTACATCATGCTCATCCATGGATGAGAGTTCAACGATGCAGGAGGAGTAGAGATTTAATCAGTTTCATCAAGAAACCTAGGTTTTCCTTGCACTATGTACTCATGTGCGGACAAACCAACCACATAACCAAAGAAAAATCTGATAGTGAAGCTAGAGGATACCTTCATATTTTCCATTGACAAATGTTGCAAAATTATTCTAACAATATGCCCAAAGGTCATGGACTAGGTTGTGAAGCTCATAAACTTTAACAACATACTAGGGTACAACAACCAAGATGTATATGAGAAAACGTTCAAGATGTCGATGAATGGATAGACGTTGGTTCACATCGGGTTCAAGAAATGTAATATAGGGGGACCACCCACTGCAAGTCCCAAGGTCATGAAAAGCCAAGAGTGGAAAGGCTTTCCTAACTTACCTTAGCTCAAATGAAGGTTAGAATAGAAGTGATGATAATGATGAGGATTATGCATCCTTTAACAACTCTACAATCCTGGGAATTGAAGGGAGACTAGAAGAGTCAATTTCTAGAGTTAAATTTGCATCTCAGGTAGCTCTTTGTCTGAGGAAAGAAGCCCAGTTTTGGGATGACAATGCAATGCACTAGCGTCTCATAGGTGTGTTGGCATTCGTACAACCATAAAACTAGAGAGATGAGGTTTTTCTCTAAGGAAGGACTAACAAACTAGTCTACATGTTTTTAGAATGAAAAAATAGTATTAAAAACTATGAAAAATATAGATTAACATGATAAAGGAAGTATATTACCGAGAGGGTGATGAAAATGATCTCGTAGAATACTGTCCTTGCCAGCTTTCTTCAAAATCTCTCCACCTAGACACAATATAGGGAGAAATTGTTGAGGTTGTATAGGGGCCTACCTCAGGCAGTCCCCTATCTTGGTGTTTCCAACTCCATGGACAACTAAGTTTCAAATAGTAGAGCTAATTATAAATAAAAGAACTAAAATCTACATAAACATAAAACACTACAAGTAGTATGTTCTTACTCAATCAAACACAATAGGAGAGATTAGAGGAGCTTACCACCTCTATCCAAATTGCTCAAGGCTTGTGGAGGAGAGAACGAGAGGGACTTAAGCCTTTGTTGCCACAATGTCTATCATGTGCTCACCTTGTTGGACTGATGGAGTAGTGGGTTGCTACGATGGAGTGAAATAATGTTGCTACAAAGCATGAATGGTTGTTGAAAGAGTGGAGAAAATGTGAAGTGATGAACTAAAGATCTCTCCAAACTTGAGAATGGATGGAATGCTCAAGAATGTGAAGGAGAAGGTGAAAAATGACCATATTTGATTTAGCCAACTGAAGAGGGACTTTACTCTTCGACTTCCAATAAAAAATGTAATGCCTTTGTAGTCTCTAGCCATAGGAATCTTCGAAGGACATAATCGCTTCACGTGAACAACTACATGTCACGCAGACATCCTTAATAGAAATTTCCCCACTGACACATAAACAAGGTGCCAAGTGGAATGTGAGGACCAATATTAAATGGAATTAAGCCTCCACCTTTGGTTTTATAAAATGTTTAAGGGGTGAAAGGGGAATTTGTGTTAGGGGTGCAAATTCACTCTCATACATTTCTTAGTTAAGAGTCATTTATAGATCTGAAATATCCTAGATTATCGTTTTAGTGGAGTTTGTGCAAAGAGGAACAATGACTTGTCAATCTAGTGAAGTGTGGAATGGAATAGTTTATTCTAAAGAAATTAGTTCAATTTTAAATAGATCTTAGAATTCAACAAAGTAGATAAGATTAATATTCCATTCTTTCATAACTTGAATTGTCTTGTAATAGATCCTCTCTAATTTACTTCTTTTTTAAAGTTTATTTAGATTAAATTAGGAAATCGTAGGATTAAGTAGATCCAATTTTGATTAAATAGGTATAGCACAAAAAACACTCTTGATCTAGCAAAAATAAATCTGAAACGCTCCTAATCAAGCCAAAACAAACAAACCCCCCCTAAAATTGTTCCAGAATCTTACCACAAATAGCTTGAGACACCCCTAAGTTGATATTCAATAGATTAAATGGGTAGGAATTGTGATAGCAATGACTTCATACCATTGCATGGATGTCAAAGGAGGATATAAAACAACATAGAGTCTCTATTCATGATCTCATTTCATCAAGAGAATTAAATCATTTTCACATTGGGTGTATGGTGAAGGGCACCATGGTCAATTTTTTTCAGTGATGCATTTAGGTATTTAAGTTTATAAGTTTTGTGTAGGGTCATTTTTAGGTGTTGATCAAAACTTGGTGAAGGAATGAAAAGTTGATTGACAACTTGGCAAAAATTGCATTGAGAAGGAATTTGAGCATTCACTTGAGTGTTCTATTTTTGTAACTAATTAATGATAGTTTCATGTTATTTTTTTACCCTCACATACTCTGAGGCATGATGACTATCTCTTTTGGTGGACAAAGGAAGTGAAGAGGCTTTGTGTTTTTATAATTTTGTGCCCTTTTTTGTGTTCTCTTACATTGTACAATCCCATACAATAATGTTATGAACTGATACTAACGCAAAAAATTTCTATAGAGATTTAGCTTTCATTTGAGCTCAGTGTGGTGCATTTTCATTAGAAATATATCTTTTGTAGGATTTCTTCACAAGCTACTTAGAAACCCTCCATTTCAAGGGTTTGAGAGAAAAAAATTAAGTTTCAGACAATTCCACCATTGTAGTTTAGCCAAACATGGTCGAATGGAATTTTTATGTGTGTTCTTAGTGTTTAACTTGTTTTGGAGTAGGGAATGGAGCTTGGAAGAGATTTCTTCAAAGCCCTAGCCTAACATCCTCATGTGTTAAGCTAGGTAGGATAGTGAAAGAGTGGGACAACAATATGGAAGAGTTATTTTTTGGAAATATTTTGTGGTTATGACTCTATGTGATTGGTGTGTTACATTGGTGCAGTTTTTAGGATTTTTGGATTTCATTTCATAGTAGATTCTTTGTAAAAGTGGCCTAATTGGCCTTGTTTTAGGCATAGCAGACCAGATTTGTGTTTATGTTCCAAAAATGCCTATGTCCCTAGGAAGATAAGCTACAATAGGGCCTTAGTGGTATCTACAAAATTAGGTCTTTCATGGTGAGATTTCCTTCTCCAAAATATATGGCACAAAACACCACTTTGGAGACCTAGTTGGAAAGACTAGCTAGTTAGTGAAAATCACCATTGTAGGGGTCTTGAGGATAAATTAGTGGTTGAATTGTGTTGAGTTGAGTTAGGAAAATATAATCCTCCCCTACTCTACATCATACAAGACCATATTGCAAGCTTGGAATCCATATTTATCCATGATCAAATAGAAACATACCAGTTTAGTTTTAAATTTCCCATATTTTGTCGATCATACATGGTGTTATTTTATTTTACTCGAGGATAAGATTCTCAACCAATAATTTATCATCTTTTATTTGTTGTTTTTAGTTTCAATAGTGACTTTATAATTATATAATATCAATTGGTTGAGCGTATTAATTCTATGTTTATGTACGTACAACATATTTTTGTGCAATGTGATACCTATCATCATTTACTAGGATTTATAGGGATATCATTTACAATGCTTATGGTTTGATTCCATAAATTAGGGTATATAAAGTTGATATTATGGGAGATTGAATTCTTGTGAAAAATTCCCATAAGATAAGGTTAATTTATAGGTAACAAACATGTTTAGCATCATTGATGATATTTTTAAAGATTTTGTTAAGGGTTTTATTAGGTACCTTGGCTTTAAGATTACGTTGACTATAGTATAGTTGTAACCACTTGTGCTCTATGTGGAAATTTTCTAAAAGTGTTTGAATTTAAACAATTGAAATATATTTTAGTATTGATCATGATGTACATAGATATGCATTAGAAAAAAATGTGATTGAGCATAAATATGGATTTTTTTCTGTCAAATAAGTCTATAATAATTGTGATCCACTTTATGAATTATTTACCAATATTAATTATATGTTTATAACCATCAAAATATGTTGGGCTGATTTTGTTAATAAGGTTGAGGTCCCTATTAGAGAAGGGTCAATATGTTGTGATGGGTAAGTGCAATAAGTTGGGCTCACTTTTTTGCCAAAAAGTGGAAGTGTTTTTCAAAAAGTTTAAAGATTTTCATAGTTGGAGTAAGAGTTTAAAGAACTTATACATGAAATATTAATAACAAACAATAATTTAAAATGAAAAATTTTGAGTCTAGTTTAGAAATATGTAATTTATTCTAATATGTGTATGATACAATTAAAATTTATATAAAATGTACAAAAACACTATTTAAGGTAGAATTTTTATAGCCATAACATGCATGTGTAGGGAAATAAATATTTTTGAGAAATAAATGTAATAAAGTGATGTTTGATGATCATTTTATTTAATTTTTTAAGATATATTTTTAATTTTCCCTAATTTATTTTTCTAAAATCCCCTCATCTATGATCATTATAACTTATACTAAGATAACCATAAAATGATTTCTTTATTCTATAAAAAATACTAATACCTAACATTTCATATTTATTTTGATTTACTATGTAACAACAAAAACTAGTTAACTAATATAATTTTGAAATGAGCAATGTGTGGGATGCTATAGCTAGGTGGGAATATATTTGTTGTCATCCTCTAGATTACAATATCTCTAGTGGTTTTTTTGTGTAGGGTGTGCTCCCCAATAGTAGTCACGAGTCTTGTGGGTCACCACCCATTCCTTTCCTTGGTTCTCAAAAGGTACCACTATTGCTAAATTGGAAAGATCTTTTCAGTAGCACCATGAAAGTTTTCTTTGCTGGTGTTCAAATATTGTATTTTTATAAAGGGACAAATATAAAAGTCAAGGACCCATCCATTGATTGTTATTTGGAAAAAATATAGAACTCCCTTATTCAAAGGTTCATGGGAAGACATCCTAATATTAAATCTATTTAGAAGTAGGAATCCTCTTTATGGATTGTTAAGGGATCCTTATGCATCTTTTCCCTCCCTAAGGGCCTTTTCAACTTTTCTTTCACTCTTCAAGAACACTTTCTGAAAGATTAAACCTATGGTCCTAGTTATTTTAAATAGAAATTATAGCTCTATGTAAATGGTTCCCAAATTTTTATCCCTCTACTCATCTTGTAGATGCCCTCCCTACCTCATCTCATCTCATGGGGACCCCCCTTTAATTTTAGGATCAAGAGATTATTGCTAGGTTGGCTAACTCTTTTGGTAAATTTCTCCCTTTGGATTATGTTACTAAGGAATGATCAAGGTTGGTTTTAATTAAATTTTTCATTATCATTAAAACAAGTAAAGTGTTTCATTCCTTTGTCACTCTTGAGTCTCAACTTGGTAAGTGGTCTCAAGCTATTGAATATGAAAAATCTGCTCTTATGTCAGCTTTATTCTTTTTTTTTCCCATTTATACAATGCTTTTCTTAAGTAGGTGATGAAGGTTTCTACCCCTTTGGTAAGGTAAAAAATAAGGCTCTCTCCTCCCTATTCTAAGATAGAATGTTATCCATTTATTTCCCCCCTCAATTGATGCTAGAGTTGGATTTTTCATCTGGCCCCAAGATCTCATGTTTTTCTTCTAACCCTACAATTGTTTGTGAGGTTGGTATCACTTAGCCCTTGTAGATGTATATCCCACCATCATTTGAGGTTCATGTTCCCTTGGAATCTTCATTACCCATTGATACCCCTTTTCATTTCTCTCTTCCTAGTCTCTAACCATTGACCAGTGCTTCCCTGTTCACTCTCCTCTATCAACTTTTGTTTCTTTTCTTGAGTAACCCTTGATAAAAAGTAATTATTTCATCTTTAGATGATCCTCCCCCTGAATTGAGTGTCACGTGTGTGGTACCCTCTTTCCTCGCCCTCGATTTGATGTTGTTGATGTCCTCACCCATGGGTTTTTCCATTTTGGTTTTAGTGGGTTCGTCGAGCTCATCAAAGGCAGTGATTCTAAGAAAGTTAGAAGATGTTAGGCCTAGTTCTAAACATGGTAGGAAGGATATATTCTAAATAAACTAGATAGAATAATAAAACAAGAGATGACCTTGGATCATATTGGATACCAAATAACTAAGAAATGGTGATACTGTCATGAAATATTCAAGTGATTAATAGCCTTCACAAGAAGTAAATTTTAATCGATGTCATTAAGGATTACAACCCTAAAATTTACTTCCAAAAGACACTATTATGTCTATGGTGGAATTTGATATATCTAGTAACCATATTTTTCCTAACACTCTCTAACTTCTAGTTGATGTGGAAGGGGATTCTAGTGGCTTGGTCACTATATTAAAACCTTTCCTCAATGGCTATCATACTTATAAGGAAAGAAACTTTATAAGTGTCTATTTTTTCCCAAATATATGGTCATTGTGAGTGTATTCTTACTAATGTTTATGTGTTTGATAACATTGTTCGCGAGAGAAATATTTGGTCTAGTCTATTGAGATTCAAGAGTTATTTCCTTAATAGTTGTAAGATTTTGTTGGATGGCTTTAAGGACCCTCTCATCCCCTTTGATAATATGGGTGGTATTGTGTATTTTCTATATAGAATTTATGATATTAAAAAATTTCCTCTTTTGGATGAATTGAGTAGTATAGAGCTTTACTCTTGTTCATTCCCCTAAATCAGTAAAAGGGTGGGAGATAATATTATTCAAGTCAGACTAAATAATTTCTTGGTTTCCTCAAATTGGGATTCTTTGCATCTTTGATTATCCTCTCTTAAGGATCTATTCCAATAATATTCCCTAACTTCTTAAATGGAACACCCTTCTCCTAAGATTAAGTGCCCTTTTTGATTTGAGATGATGTAGTCACATGACCCTCAACTTAAAAATCTCTTGTAGGAATGGTGGAATATCATGGTTTTTAGTTTATCTATGTTTTAAATTTCCTTCAACTTAAAAAATATTAAAGGTAACTTGAAGGGCTAGAACAAGAATTATTTTGGAAACATCTTTTCTAAAACAAATTCGTCAAGGAATCACTTAGGTAGGTGAAAAAGGATTGAATATGGGAGCCCCAAAAATTGTGGTGAATAAGGAAAAAACATTTTTACATGAATTACATAAAATTATTGAGGAGGAAATTTATTAGAAGCAAGGAGCTAGAAATAAGTGGCTTCATGATGGGGACAAGAATGCAAAGTTTTTCCATATATTTGCTTCTAGGCATAAGAAGAGGAATGACATTTCTAAATTAATAATGGAGGATGGAATAATTTTTTCTTCTAAGAAGGTTATTTCTTAGGATGTTATCAATTTTATCTACAAGCTCCTAAACCTATTTATGATCAACCCTCTGGAGATTGACCACTTGGATGTTATTCCCCATTTTATGTTCCCTCAAGAGATCCCTTTTATGGAAAGATGTGTCTCGACCAAGGAAGTTAGGGATTTTTTTTTCCACTGAACCCTTTTAAGAATTTTGGGCCTAATGGAACCCCCCTCAAATTTATCAAAATTATTTGGATATTCTTGATCATGATGTTACTTGTGTTATTAAGGAGTTTTTCTCTTTAGGTCACATTCTTAAGAAGCTTAATAATACCTGTATTATGTTTATTCCTAAATTTTTTTGTGCCAATAGGACTTTTAATTTTTGGACCATCAACATTTTTAATATCTATAATTTTTTTTGTAAATTATTGGTTAACTAAATTAAACATTCCTTTAATAAGTTGATCCACCCAGCTCAAAAAAAGGTTTCATCTTGGGTCATCAAATAATGGATGATGTCATGATGGTGTATGAAACTCTCCAATCTATGAGAAAGATAATTGTATGGCTCTTAATTTTTACATATCCAAAGCCTATTATAAAGTGTCTTGTAAATTCTTGTTCAAAGTATTGTATAGATCTGGGTTCTCTAGAAAAATCATAAAACTCATTGAAGGTTGTGTCACCTCCCTTGAATTATTTTTGAGTTTTAGTGGAACTTTGTAGGGCCATTTTTTGGTAACTTGTGGTATTATGAAAGGGGACCCATTGTCACCCTAAATTTTTATCTTGATGGTTGAGGTCCTAGGTCGTAACATTATGAAAGGGGTTCATAATGGTACCCTATTCAATTTCACTTTCTTGTTTCTCTCTCCTTCAATATCTCATAAATAGTTTGTCGACAACACGATATTTTTGGGAGGTTCCGTGGCTATGGAGGTGAAGGGGTGGGTTCCCGTCCTCAAAAAAAACTCTTTGGCTTCAAGTCAATGCATTAATCTTGCTAAAATTCTATCTTTTTTCTAAATGTCTTTCTTTATATCTAAACCGAGATTTATATGATTCCTAACTATGAAATCCTCTCCCTTTGCTCTAATTATCTACAAATTCCCGTTACTATTATTAAACCTGATAATTCTATGTTTTCTAACTTACTTGAAAGAGTTCAAAGAAAACTAGCACATTGGAAGGTGGCCCTTCTTAGCAATTTTCATAAACTTCTTCTGCTTAATTCTACTCTACAAATTTTAGTTTTATACCTAATGTCCTTATTTTTCATGCACACTTTTTGGCTAGATAAAATAGAGTAGATCTAAATAAGATTCCTTTACTCAAGAAAAAGAGAGGAATAATTTCTCCTTAGTGAATTGGGACATACTCTATTCTAGAAATATGTACGGTGGTCTAGATTTGAGAAAGACTAGTTAGATGAATATGGCTCTAATAACTAAAGTCACTTGAAAATTTCTAAATAAATGAGTTGAATGGATCACTATCCTTAAAGATAATTATCTTTTGGTTAGGGAGGGAATCACCTTCCTTCATAATTTTGAAATCCCCTCGAGGTCCATCATCTAGAATAATCTTGTCAAAACTAAGAGCTTGATTTTTGAAGGAATTTGTTGAGAAGTCAAGACTGGTGCTTTGGTTCATATCTAGGATTAAAATTTGATCTTGAAGCATTTTGTTTTCCTCCATTTTATTTACTCTCATCTCGAGTTATAAATTTTCTCTTGATTGGGTTATATAGTCTCAGATTATATGGACCATTCCTCAGATCTAATACTCTAGAAGATTGATCCTTACTACTATAAGCCCTTGCTTTTCTTGGTTGGCTAAAACTTCCTCAAGGCTATTCAAAAATATATATTTTAAACTCCAATATTCCTAATAACTTGGTCTAGGTGGACTCTAAGGATGGAAACTATTTGGTTAAGTCTGGATACAATATTTTTTCTCATCTTTGGGATCCTCAATTCAGTTGGTTGAGGGTTTCAAAGAATAAATCCTTGGAAAAGGTGAAATTATTTTGATGGACTACTTTCTATGAATAAATTATCAAATTGTATAATCTATAGAAAAAGGGAATACATATTTTAAAAAATAAAAAATAATGTGAAGACAATTCTGAAACCATTTCTCACCTATTATTTCATTTTTTCTATTCCAAGTAGGTTTTTCGAAGGATTTAATCTTTATTCATGGTTAGTTTGATTTGAGAAATGATATATAGTTATTTTTTGATGATTTTCTCTCACCGGTGTGTCATCCTTTACTCATTGAACTTTGGTGGCAAGATCTCCTTTCTACGAATTGGGAACTCTAGAAAGAGCACAAAAATAGAATCTTTAGAGAAAAATTCTCCCCAGTAGTTTATGGTAAATAAGGTGATTGGTCAATATGTTGAGAGTCTCATAATAACCTCTTGTAAGACAAAAATGAGACCCTATATCTTGGATTTATCAACTACCTCATCTTGAAAGCTAATTGACACCCTTAATTATATATTCTCACATATCCCTTTGGACTAGAGTAACACTCCCTAATCCTCTCAACCTCGGCTAGCTTAAGATCAATTTTGATGGCTCAACCAATGGTAACTTAGGTTAGATAGGTGGGGTGGCATAATCCATGATGATTGTGGTAATATGGTTTTGGCTTATATGGTTTACTTGGGAGTACAAAAATCAAACTTGGTTGAGGTTTCTATTGCTTACCACAAAATCCATATTGCTAGGAATACAATTTTCTTCAAGTTAGAAATATAAGGTGATTCCATAAACACCATTATTTTGTTGAATGGGATGGAAAACCCATGTGGAACCCTATTTTATTGGCATAAAATATCACAATGTACCTTGAAATTAGTTCATTTACTGACATGTTCAAGATGGAAAATAAAGTGGTGGATACTCTCACCACCTTGGGAGATTTCACATCTAATTTCATCATTGGGAATGCTATTTTTCAATCCTAGGGCTTGTACATGACCTAATATCTAATGATGAAAATTTACTAGATCTATGATTTTGAGCAACAATTAATTTATTCCAACTCAATCTGAAATTTTGAATAGATTGCATTTCTGGAAATCCTTCCATCCATTTTAGCCTTTTCATTAGACTTTTTGAATTTTCATTGTGTATTTTTTTGTGTGTTTCTACAATGTTCCTTGTTTCATTTTGTGTGTTTTTAATTTCTACATGGGAGGATACATTTTGTAGGATTATCTTTCCTCTTGAGAGGCTTGGAAGAAAGAAATTGATGTCTCAACTATTCTCTAAAGGGTCAAGTTGGTATCCTATGTTGAGGGAATGATGGGGCACAACCCTAATTGCTTTATTAATTTTTAAAATTATTGGAAAGAGGGCAACATTGCTATCATAGATTAGTCCTTACTCATTAACATGGAGCTTACTATAGAATTTATCGGTCTCCCCTTTGATGGGGGTTGCATTCCCTAAAAGTCAAAGGGGCATTAGTAGAAGGAAATAGAAAGGTTCCTCAAGAAAGACAATTTTTTTAATCAACTACATAATGGGTTTCGCCATGAAAAACTTCTAGGGGTGTGGAGTAGAATGGTGGATTTCTTTATTCCATATGAAACTTTAAAAGGTAGGTTCAAAATATTCCATTCCAATCTATTTTCTGTGTTGAATCATTTCTCTTACAATGTTAAGATGAGTTTTACCTTTTTATTTTTTCTTCTCTGAAGAAGTCAGTTATGTTTGTTCAAGTCAAATAGAATTTTTTATTATACTAGGGTTTTATCTTTAGGTTTTATTTCTTTCAAGTAGTACTAAACCCTTACTTGAAATTAGGAAAAATTAATTCCCTTGCAATTGGTGGTATTATAAAACCCTTGAAGGGCCCCCTCCCCCTCATGGCTATGAATTGAACCTACCCCCCTTGTTGCATACTACATAGTTGAGATTTAAAACTCCTAGCCCTACCCATAACTCCAAAAAAATTATCTTGCTCGGACCCTACCCCTACAGAATCCCTTGTTAAATCCCTTCTTGGATTCCTTATTCATGAGGATATATCCAAGGTTCTTGGTTCCACTTGCTTCAATAATCCACTAATCCCTAGATATCCCCTAACCTTTGTTTGAATCTAAATAATACAATGATGGGACCCCAATTGGAGAATGAGATATGTGAAATTTGTGTCCCTCTTAAAATTAAATGGAATTTACTCTTCGAGGTCATCAATATTAAAAATGATATCCTCAAGTGGTTATGCGCCCATTTCATCATAATGAATCATAAAATTAAGGTGTTAGAGGATAAGGTACTTAAATTGAAGGTGAATTGGCTAGGTGAGTTCAACGATGAAGGATTTTGAGGTCTACTATAATCCCTCACCAATTATTTTGATAAATGGGATAAATGGGAGATTGATGTTGAGGAGCTTTGAGTGCTATTTGGTATTGAAGAAGATGAAGTTAAGTTGTAGGATGAGGTTTCCATCATGAGGAGAAACCAAGAAAAAAGCCTAAGGTTCCTTCATGAAATCATGTACTACACCAAGGAACCTATTAAGAATACTATTTTCACCATCCAAGCATTCCCATAGGAGATTTCTTAAAGTCATGGAAAAAGGGCTAGTGATGACAGTTAGAATGTTCGTCTCTTTAAGAAGAAGTGAAATAAAGGGAGAAACTCTATTTTTCCTAGTGCTCGAGAGGTCTAGCCTACTCACAAGGGACCATTTTCCTTTGAAGATAAACTCTAATTCATTTCTAATGAATGGAAAGTGATCAATTGGCTCAATTTTTTGGGTGATCAATAGCTGGTCTAGCCCCTGCCTAGTTTTGATCTGTGTTTTGATTTTCTATTAATTTTCATCTTATTTTAGTTACTCATTTTTTAATTTCTAAGTTTTTCATGTATCATGAACCCCCTTGCTTGGCCTCTATGGATTGTTTTCAATGGGTACAAGCCCTTCTTGAATTTACTTTTAGAAAAACATTTTAAATTTATGGACACATTCCTTATAAACTAATTAATAAATAGAAAAAATATATCCAATCATCAAAATAATACATATTTTAAAACTATAAATCATCATTTATAATTATTTTTTATTTTTTTCCAAAAAACCTATAAGAGGAGTCTTTATCCATATTAATGAAGTTATAAAATTTCTTGTTTTCAAGGGATTTTTCAATAAGTGTAAGCCTAAGTTTGGTTTTCCAATCCTAGAACAAAATAAAAATCATGGACTTCAACTTAAAAATAATATGAAACATGCACCCATTCTAAAAAGGAGTAGGAATATGATGTAGATTGAATTAAGTACCTATTTAATTTTAAAATGTATAACTATTCTAAAAATAAAAATGTGTCTATTTAAAAAATAGATATATTTTTTCATATTAGTGTAAATTTAGGTTTGGGAACCTAATTGTACAAAAATAGGATTTTTTAACATGATAGAAAGCATATTGTTTCATGTTTGGACAATAATACTATGCAAACTATTCCTTTCTAAAAGAATATACTATTGGTGTGAGATCTAAAAACTCTTTTATGAAAAAATTACATCACTATGTTCTCATTATTTTTGTCTAGATTTTATAATAGATTCTCATCATACCATACATAATAAATGTTATTTTAAATTATGCTCAAACAAGAGATATATTGGATAAGTAATCCTAGTTAGATAGATGTGATATTATATGAAGGGATTTTATGAGTTAGATAAGAATGAATTTTGAGACATTAGTGATTATTGGGACCAATAATGTTTCATACAATTTAAGTACATTATATGCAAGGATGATTAATTCCTCAACTTCAAATCAGTACTCATATGTGTCTACTAATATGTCAAGAAAGAGAATATTGTAGCAATAATATTTTTGGTTTTATTATTATGTAACAAAATCTATTTGAAAAATATTTTCTTAAACTATTGTTTGAAACTATCCACCATCGATTATTATGGAAATAATTTCAGATTATTTTCATTGTGTTCATTATTAACTTGTTTGATAAAAATTTGGTAGTTTTCAACTACTAGTTAATTATAATTATTTCATTGATTTACTTTTTATGAATGCATTGTATTCTACTATGATATTGTTGCATTCAAATATTATCTTCAAATACTATGATATGAGATCTCCCTACGGTTGAAGGAACAGGATCCATGTATTTGAGACATTAGTGAGGAAAGACCAATACAAATAAAAAATTCATTCTTGTATTGTAGTAAGAATGAGGATGGAGTCAAATATAAAATCCAAGGTAAGAGGGTGATTGTCTTCCAATGGTTTTTCCACTAACTAATACATAATTACTTATCCTTTCATTTTTTTCTACTAATATACTCAAGTTGAAACTCAACAAGGAGCATAATCTATTTAGTTGTTCTTTATATATGTCTAATTTTATAGAGAAAATATTTTAGTGGATAAAATTTGTCCTTGATTTTTTCTCTTGTGCATTAGCTTGTATATTTTATAATTTTAGAGGAAAATATTATAGTTATAAATTATTTTTCTAGAAAGTTGTGATTATATTTGTATCTAGACAATAATTTGCTTAGGTAATATATTTTCTTTTCCAACCTTGAGCATCATATTTTAGTACTAGGTAATTTCTAGTGTATTCTATACATAATATATACAAAAACAAGGCTCGTTTTAGAATGAGTGACATGTGAAGAAGTGGATTAGAAAAATATTACTATTTTTGATCAAAGGATTGTTGATTTATGTAAGATCTTAGTAAAATCATATGGTATTTATCAAAAATATGATAATATGGTTGGCACTCATCTATAAGTTTATAAAAAATCCAATTGATAGATTTTAGCTTCTCTTGTACATTATCTAGTTATTAGACGGTGTGACATTTTAGGTTACAAGATTAAAAATTATACCCCATTAGGAGATAATGTATCTTTGTAATCTATTGGAATATACCCAAAATATAAAATTATTTAAACTAAGATAGATATTTTATCCTCTTTATTGGTTAAAGGATCCCCTAAAATAATATTAAATATCATTCTAGTTCTTAATTTTGCTGTGTCATCCACATAAACTTTAAAATCAATTAAGATGAAAAAATAGTAGGTGGATCTTAGTTGCTTGAATATAAAAAGTGTAACTTGATAATTAAATGTTCCCTATTTTATTAAAAATATTTATTGTGCTAATATCTAATTTCTACTTATATTTAATGGTATCTTGGGAAGACATCCACGAGGTATAAAATTTCATTTCCTACTATATATTTGACTATTATGTCAATATTGGGAAACAAAAAATTATCCTTATTTGTCTTCATAATGTCACAAAAATTTATTTAAAGTGGAATAATTTTTGGGTATTTTTAATAAATAGCACAATAGTGTAGACATTGTTGGAGTTATGAGTGAGGTATATGAAGGTAACCTAAAATTCCTTTTATAACTCTTCATTGATTGGAATGTAAATCTTAGGGTGGATATTGCATATCTCTTTCTTTACAATCTTGGTTTCTAGCCATTTGAAAAAGTTGATATGCAACAAAAAATTAGATTTATTATTGGAATTTTGGCATAAGAATAGGAAATAAAATTAGAATATTCTCTAATTAAAGTGACATTTATTTTAATTTATTTTGTATTCATTGTAGCTAAATAAATTATGAATATTAGATTATCCTTTCTCCCCAAATTGACATCAACGACATATTCAAATAGTAGTGTTGATATGTCATGTAGTTATATAGGTGTTGGTTAGAGATTGCAATTTTAATCTCTGTATAGGAGTGTATTTTCACCCTTTGGGAAAATTCACCTTTCACATACCTTCACCTTATAAAATCAAATCCAAAGGAAAAATTCCACATCATCTACCTACCTTCTATCCACTTGGCATCTATCTTGTGTATCAGCGAGAGACTATTTTTTGGGGAGATAAGAGTGACACATGACCGTTTCTATGATGCCCTACCCTCCCTAATGGATTCCTACATTTAAAGTTGGTAGAGTCATTACGCACCTGATAAGGGTTGATTGTAATTCCCCTCTTTGACCAACCAACCTCGAAAACAACAAATTATTCTCATCCGACCTTCAAAAACATCCTCTATTCATTCATTTAATTCTCTTGAATCATCTACACATTCAACCTCTTCACTCTTCTTGTAATATCTTCATATTTCACTCTTAAGAAGCATTTAAACATTCCATTTTGAGAATTGCAACAACTTTAAAGCTACATAAACTCCAAATTACAAGTGTGAGGTAATCCATTGGAATGTGGGCTTGGAGTCTTGCAATACCTCCCTTTATAACCACTGTGACTATGGTGACTTTACCAAGTCCATACCTTTCATTCTCCTTCCATTAAATAGTGATCTTTTGGGTGGAGGTGGTAATGCTTTACTCCTTGCCTTTGTGATTTTATTCAGTACAATATTTTTTTTGTAGTATTCATTTCAATCTTTATTTTCTACTTCCTTTATTGCATATTCTACTCTATTAATTTTTGGATTTCTGTGGAGGTGGAAATAGAAAAATTGGAGTCTTACTAAGGTAGACTCATATAGAGCCCCAACAATTTTACCCTTCTTATTTGTGTGTGGTTGTATGTACAGGTGGATCTAGTTGGTGAACTCACAGTTTTGTGAGATCGCATTCATCACCCTATCTTTTATTTGCTTCCTTTATCATCTTCATCTTTACTTTATGTACTTTCTTATTCTATTTTTCCCATCAAGATCACCTAGCTAGGCCACCAGTATATTTTTTGTGGTTTCTACTATACTTCATTTTTTTTTATTGTACAAATATGAATGCACCATATAGATTCCACTACACCATATTTTCATCTCATATTTTCACTATCATCCTCAGACAAAGAGATGTATATGGTGCAGTACTGACTCTAGAAATCATCTCGCCTAGCCTAAACCTGAAATTCAAATCTATAGAGTGACAAAATTACCACATAGTTCTCATCAATCTTGATCCTCTTCCTAAAATACCCTTTAGAGTGAGGTAAGTTAGGGTAGCCCTACGCCCTCAACTCTCTATGAACTGGAGCCTTGACATGGTTGCTCTCCCTCTCTTACATTTGTGTCGAACTTGATGTGAACCATTTTGGTTCCATTAGCTGTACTATATGTTTTTTCCTCATGTTCAACGAACATCTATTGTGAGGCCTTTTACTTTACAATCCAATATGTTACTCCTAGTAGGCATATTTGGAAGGTTCCCTATGTGTTGTGTAATGCCCCGCCAAGTAACCTTAAAGGAAGTTGCAATTAACATCTTAAGTGAACCAATTTTTTTTATAAAGTGCATTTAACATACACATTCACTTACTAATTAACAACAACCTCTAAGGCTACAAGGTCAGGATTATTAAAACCCACACATACATATTACATATAACCGTAGCATTGTAACTTTATGAAATAAACATCATACATCATAAGAATACCGCATTACATAATAAGATAATCAATCAGTATACAATCTCATAATCACCATCTTTATCTAATAGTTACATCACTCATTCCTAGAATGAGACACTAGTACAGATGTATTACAATTACAAAATTCCACCTCATAAACAAAAAAGGGGTAGATAACTTATATAAAAAGAAATATTACAATGCAAGATAATACAACAAGAACCGTGAGCTATCCATCTGGATGTCTCACCACCAACTACTGTAGATAGATGGGGACCCAACAGTTTTGGTGCATGTTCCACCCAACCAAGTGGTACCCAAAGGCCCACCCCCCATGCTAGGAGATAGTAACAAAGTAACATGGACAAATATTCTACTACCTCTAACCAAAGGCAAACTCATACTAACTCATACTGTTATAACCAACCAAAAACCATAACCAAGTACAATCTAGTACAAATCAAGTACAACATTTACATCGCTGACATAGGTCACATTGCTTCCAGACATAAAATAGATCAAGTATGTTCATAGAACCATACACATAAAATAATTAACAACAGTTGTCCTAAATAGAGTGTCATCGCAAGGTTTTTTATGAGATCTCCTATGGGCATTCTTCATAGGCTTCGAAAATCCTAGTGGCCTCAACTGAATCCTGGCACTCACACTCATTCATGTGGAATCAAGTACCTCTCGTAAGGACAAAATAGTTGATCTTGCCATTCCAGGCCTTCTCACTCATCCCAAGTCTAAACAAGCCCTTGTGTCTATGAATGAGGATTAAATTATCTTGATTAGTGTGAACTACGTCCTAATCATCTAAGTACATCAATTTAATTATCACTTGATTAACTCACTTCTGAAGGTTACCCGGTTTACCACTTTGGGCTTCGACCCCTATCAAAAGCCACTCTTCTATTCAACAACACACACCCAAACAATCCACCAAGGGAAACACAAGTGCATATCAACTAGGCATCATAATCCACTCCAAAAAAATGAGGAAACAAAAGATAGAACTCACTCCAAACATCTTGGAGACAATAATCAATAGTCCACTCCTTTCATAGGAGGTACAAAAGATCCCCGTTCATGAAAACTGAGTAAACTAAAAAGACGCCATGCACTACCCAAGAGAAAACAATTGGATGACATAAATTTCAACAACCCTTATCTTCTAGGTTCTTAAGACTTATAATTTAGGACTAACACTAAATCCCAAAACCAACAATGCAACTTGATGACATAGCAACAAAAGCATTCAAGTCATTAATCAAATCTAATATTTGGATTTCCTAAATCCATACTCATTCAATAGGTAGTATTGACAAAGTCAAAGACACGATAACTAGATCATCTAAAATAATCATAACCCCTATTTCCCTTTTCATTATTAGAAATCTAAGACAATTAAACTTACTTCCCTTTACCAAATATAGAGAATTAAATCGTTTAAGATAATCATGAGGAAGATACTACTTTTGGATATACTAAATCCATATCTCTTTCATAATCCAATCACAATGATTCAATTAATCTAAATATAAATTAATAAATAACATAATTGATTGCCTCATTAATAAAATAACTTCTTAATTTACTTTTAAATTGACACAAATTCATGCAAGTAAACTCTTTTCATTTCCTAACCAAATCTTACATCTCATTCAATTTTTTATTTAAAACATTCAATCACTTTAATATAATAACATATTATTTCTCTATCCATTTTCCATATACACTAATCAATCCATTTTTAAATCTCTATTCAATAATATATTGCATGCATCTCATTAAAATAAAATACGATAATGAATTTTACACTTAATATATATGTATGCTCCATATTATATAGACACCAAATATATATATTAATAAATTTAATTACATATATTCTTTAATATTCCATTCACAATGACTAGATTACTCTATGGAACCAAATAAAGCATAATAACTATTTTCCTTTTTCAATATAGTTAGTTCCTAAATTTACTTCTATTGCAACCTAACACTATTGCAAACAATCTTTTCAATTTTCTATCTGGAGTCTATGTCTCTTCAACTATCCATTTAAAAACATGCAATTTGATCAATGTATACAAATATCTTTTGTCTTATCTATTTGACCATGCATTCATATTGTTTCTAATTAAATCTCATTAATTACAACAAACATTTAAATATAAATATTTCTATAATTCTTCAATATATTTAAATATCTTTTTTCTTATCAATTTTCACCATACATTCAAAACTTATCTTTTAAACTCTTCATGCAAAACTAAATTACACGCACTTAAATAAATTAAGGTAAATACTGATTAAAAATACTTATGGATATATTTATACATCTCAATATATTTTCTTCAATCATATTAACAAAATAAATATTTCCTTTTAAATCAAGTAATTACTTCTATTAAAAAATATCTTTCTCTATACATTTTCTACACATACTAATCATTTCTTTTAGAACACTAATAATACCCAATTTGCAAACAACAGAATAAAATATTATTTATTCTCTCAAATGGATATATACCTTCAATATATATATACTAAATATAAATTAATATATTTAAATATATTAATCATTAACATATCTTCTATTCTTTACAGAATATCAAATTGTTTAATTCAAAATAAAATATCCCTTATCATTAATTTTCCAAAATATATATATTTTTCCAATTAAATCAAATTAATAATTGGACCTTTTACACATGAATTTAGATTACACAATTAAATTTTAAATTATGCATTCTTTAAATCAAATATTTAACTCCTTGAATTAAACTTTAACATGCCATTTTAAAATAAACAATAATTTCCCATACGTTTATAATTTTAATTCCACTAATCTAATATACAAATTTTATTTAAAATAATATAAATAAATATAATATTTTAATATTATAAATTATAATATAAAATATTAATATGATAATAACAATACATAAAATATTAATATTTATAAATATCAATTTGTTATTATTTTATTTTGACAACCCAGTTTGTGTAAGTGGAGTTATAGGCGATGCAACCAGACTATTTTACTCTGAAAAATATAACTATCCTGTAGATTTTAAAATCCAATTTTTAATAATAAACATAAGGTTTCATTTTCTAAAAAAATTCTAAATGCATTGTTCAATCTCTATGTTTGATTTCAATAATAATATAATCGATTTCCCCAAATAATTTAAATTCAACTAAGGTTTTCAAAATTTTCACTCAAGAATTTTCACAAGCAAAGGCTGTAAATTTATTTAATTCTTTTCTTCTAATATCAAATTTATTTTCTAAAACAGATTTAATAAACAAATTTTTAATCATTACTATTTAAAAAAAACAATCAAGAACAATAAAACACAAAGAGGAAAACCTGTACAAGAAGCTATAGGAAGAGATGAATCTCTGATACAAGGCTCCTCCAAAGATTTCTCGAATTTTCTTCAATCCTCCAATAAATCCAATCCAAAACCCAACAAATGCAAACAATTTTTCCTTCAATCAATTCTACAATCAAACTTTCTTCAAACCCTTATTGTGCAATTTTCCAAAATTTCTTCTCTGCTGTAAAAATATTTGTTTTTCTAAATCTCTTTAGAACTGCCCTAAAATTAAAACATGTATTCTTTATAAATAAAAAATACCTAATACAACCCTAATTCACATTACATGCAAATTAGATATTTCAATTTCAATTTTTACAACCCTAATTCACATTATATGCAAATTAGATATTTCAATTTCAATTTTTGAAAACCCACTTCAATTTAAAATGCAATTTGAAATAATAATTGAATTTCCAAAGTTGAAACTCATTTCCCAAGTAAAAATTTAATTAGAATTTCTAATTTAATTCCCACAAGTTGAAATTAAATTCCAAAATTAATTTTAATTCCTTTATTTCCTTTCATTCTCTTGCATCACACTTAATTAATTAATTTAATTATTTAATAACTAAATTCAACCCCCTTGGATTAAATTTAATTAATTAAATAAATTAAATATAATTAATTAATTTAAATATAAACTTTTATCCACATTGCATTATTTAAAATAAATAACCATCAACTTGATTTAAATGTAATTATTCTAAATATCTATTTCCAATTCAAGAATCCCTCATAATTAAATAACATTAAAGCAAGACAGAGAATGACTCAATATACACAACTGATGACACAATAAGGCTAGGGTGTAAACTTGACACATGTTACCTAGCTACTATCTCCTGTTTAACTTAACCGTTGGATCGACATGCTCAAACCTGTGAAACCAGGTGGAGTCGATGTCATGTACCTACAATCCTAAAAACAAATAAACAACATCATACAATATATCCAGCATATAATACACAACGTGAAGAAGAAATTACGGATTCGTAGGGCGCTTGCAAATGAGTGATGCGAAACTGTCCTCTTCACTAATACACTCATCGAAACTGACACTCTCATTATAATCCAGTAATCTCATAATAACATCTCATGTTAACTCTACAACATCATTAATCCATAATACAAGTGAAACAATAATCAGATAACCACATCCCAAAATAATAGTTGTTGCTCAATAGTAGCGATCAAAACATCATAACAAAATGTATCCAGTATCAAAGTAACTGCAACCAAACATAGCATAAAGCAACTTGAACAAGAAGCAAAACATAGGGGTATTACATTGTGTAACAAAACCTTAGTTAGGTCACTATGTGATTGTGAACCTTTTGGGGGCTTTGTGAGAGTTTTATTTAGTGTGTGTGATGTCCTCTTTTAGACATCTTCATATCCCCTCAACAAAGCCTACAAGTAGTGGTCAAGGTATAACCTTCACCTCATTGTACTTTTTGATGGGTTCTAACAAAGAACCGTATCCTCTTTGTATCCCTACACAAATGAATGGAAACACCATAGTGGGTGTTCTAGTTCATCTGACGTGCTAGGTGAATATTATCACTAAGGAGATCATGTCAATTAAATTATTACATAAAAATTGGTATCATGCACCTATGAGCATCATTCACATGCATAATGTACTTTTTGTACCTCCCCTCGGTACCATCATTTTGTCATTCCTTCTTTGACCTAAATTAGTGAACATGCTGGTTGACATAATCCCAGGGTCTGAACTCTTCAGAGTGAAGCTAGGTATCTTTTGGCTAGTGGTTATGAACCCAGTTCCCTTGCTTGTGCAAAATTGTTTAAATTTTATCCATGAGGGTTCCATGAATTCGATGCACAATACTGGTTATAAACTCCCATTTGAGCATGGTAGTTATTCATTAGAAAACTTTTGGCTTGCACCCATTGGTTTGATCCTACCTAGGAAGGACATCGTGTACCAAACATATGAAAAGTACAAGATGGGATTCTTAATGCCTAAAGTGAGATACCCTCTATCAACTTATGTTGTTTTGCAAAGGGCTTGCTTAAAATCCTACAACGATACCACTATGGAACATAGAATGGAAGAAGAGTAGTGCTCTCAAGGTTCCTATTATTCTTCTTCCACTATCTAGCCTAACACTTCCTATAACCCTACTATGGTGCCATCATATTTTATTTCACATTTGTAGGAGAATCTTATGGCTCTCTCTTGGCGAAAGCCAAAGCATCCTACATTCAAGCTTCCTGTTCTACCCATGGAGCCTAGGATTGTTCAATATGGTAGAAGGAAAATTCCTTGAGGTGAATCCTCTATGTCTTAACCTTCACGAACTCCTACCACTTTTGATTCTTAATTAGTGAATGGGAAGAGGCCCACCACCAAGGTGTTAGAGATGACTCCCCTCATTTATTTTCAATCTCTCTCTCCTCTTGTTTAGGAGTTTGTCCCTCCACCAAAAATGGATGTGATGGATACTCCTATGGTTTAACAAGAGCCTTCTATCCCTTTGTAGCTCCCAACCCCTAGCTCAAATAGTCATAAAAACCACCTTGCGTGTGAATACAAGCATTGACAAAAGGAACTAGTGGTTGAGAAGGATGGTTTGTAGAAGAAGGAGAGGAGACAAATACCCCTAATTTAGGGCCTCCTACTATGTCTTCCTCTCTCCCCCATCTACTTCCATTCAATCAATTTTTGCAGTGCTTCCATCTCTTGTTGTGATTGTGAGTGTGCCAGACTTAAAAAAGGTGTAGGTATTTATCACGCATTCGGTTGAGCCACCTCTTTTGATGTCCCTTTCGAACATTCGACCATTCCCAAAAATTGTGGACATGTCGAATACTTTATTTTTTCCCACCATGGTTTTCTCCTCGTCACCCATGCCTCTCACCTTGTCTTTGTGGATTTCAACTCCCCTGATGAACCAAAAGGTAGAAGTTGGCCCTTCCAACAAATAAGGGCATAAGAGGATCCCACCTTCTTTGAAAGGTGGTCCCAAACTAGCTTGTTCTATGATAGTGATGGAGAAAGCTCCATCCCCTAACTTTTTCACTCCTCCAGAGTCGCTCAGTGATCCTAGTAGTGAATCTCGGGTGGCACCTTCTCTATCTATTTAGGTACAAACTAGCACTCCTATAGAGTGCATAATCGACTCTCTAGATTAATTTTTGTCCTTGTCAATTATCATCATGAAAAATTTGTTTATAGCTCCACAAGGGTCGAACGGAGAATACCTTGCACAAGCTTCTTCCTTAGCCCTTGTTGTGGGCAGTTTTGAATCTCCTCCACTTAATATTCCATCACTATAGGCTTTTCTTCCTTCACCTTATAATGATCTATATTGGAGAGGATGACCTCTTTTTTGATGAGTATTAGGGGGAGGCCTCTTCTTTACCTTTAGATTAGGTGTGTGTTTGTTCTAAAATTTTCCCCCATGCTTGCATTATATATTCTTGGATGACTCTTGTCATCCTTGTAGGTTCTTGCATATAGGAGTGATTATGTGTCATAAAAATTCCTCTATCTATATCATCATTCTTCCATTTTTTTGTCTTAATTTTCAAAAATTAGGTGATGATGTAAAGTTTGGTGGCATTTAGGCTTCCTTTTCATATTGACCTAATTATTATTTTTTTACCTTTTTTTCCACATATTCCTCTTTACCTAGTGGGCATTGATGATCTTTCACATTGCACCATGGTTACCTATTATTGATATAAGCATGATCAGATCTAACCCCACAAAACCAAATCCCCTTATCTCTTGTGTTTTCTTTCTCTCTTCTTTGCTTGTGTTGTCGATCATATGTGTAAAAATATCATTTCTATGATGCTTTGATTTTAAGAAAACACATATGTCTGCAATGAATCTTTTCTGGTGCAAGAGCACCTAGATCCTTACCCTAACATGATAGGACAAAAGACCTTAAAAGTTCACCAAGGGATTTGAAGACAAGTTCACCAAGTATTTTAAAGGTTTTCATGTTTTATGCAACGACGAAGTTGCAAAATATGTCAAATTAAGTTTCTTTGTACTCAAAAATCTTGTATGTCATGTGACAAGGGGTGGTAGCTAGGTAGTAGATGGCTTTAAGCCATGTCTTTTATGCCAATAAGGTCTCATTAGACCACTTTCAATAGGTTGGACGAGCATGGGATCAAAAAGATCAAACTTACTAATTATGTAGTGAAATTGTTTAAGAAAATTATGTAAAGTGCATAACCTTGACCTCCAAACAGTCATGAGTGGTTCAAAATTCTGTTATTAATGTAGTTGGTCAGTTGTAGGAGGTATTTGGAAGTTGAAATCATTATAAACATTCATGTAATCCTCGAGAAAGGTTGGTTGTTGAATTCCAATAAAGAAAATTGCATTGTGGAAAGGCTGATCACCATCTTTTTACTAGTTTTTTTGAACTTTCTTCCTTGGCACAAACCCGTAAAAATTCAAGATTCCTTGAGGCATTGAATGATTTCTTATTCATGTGTTTATCTTCTTTCATGTTTGTCTTGGGGGCTTAATTCTTTTGCTTGTGTGACTGGGATCAACAAACTGCAAGGCACCCTGTTTTCTGTGTTTTGAGTTTTGAGGACAACATCATGATCAACTAACCAATCCACCTACTATTCTAGACCTGTGGCTCCATGGATTGGTCTGTACCATGTCTAGTTAAGTGTGTACATACCTTAGGAGAAGGAGAAGGAGATATTTATGCCATGGTGTGTGATCTAGTGCTGATCAGGGGTAGTTAGACCATGAAAATAGGGAACCCAAGGATGGATTTTGAGAATTAGTGAGTGGGAAGGGATTGCAAGTATTTCTTGGGTCAGGGCATAGATAATGTGTGGTGTTTGGACCCATGGAAGGATTGGGGATGGTCAGGAGTAGGGAGTTACCCCTAAGCCCTTGCTAAACCCTTGTTTTGGTGAGTGCTTGAGAGGGTTTCTTGGAACAGAGGGTTAGAATCCCTATAGATGAAAAAAATCACTGTAATCTAAGGTTTGAGACCATTTGTTGAGACTGACCAAGGTGCTTTGGTGAGTGGCCATCATTGGAAGGGTGGTTCCTTTGGAATATAGACCAAATGGTGAAGTTTAGAATCAGGTAAGTGTATCAAAAGTTCAGGTTCGTTCAAAATAGTGATCCTTAATTTTCATACATGTTGTGTAACCTTGAAAAGGGTATCCTAATATCCTCTTTAATTACCAGGTGCTTTGGAAAGATTGGGTGAAACTTGGCTTGTTCTAGTTTTGGGAGAGCTACAAGGGCAAGGTGATGTGTAGGTTACTAGATGGTAAACCTTGGGGAATTGGAGATTGAGATTTTGTAGGAAACCCTATTTTTGGCATAGCAAATAAGGTTGTAACTTACCTCTGCATCATAGTGGTATCAAAGCAAGGGAGTAGGTCTTTGTGAAAGATCAAGATTGAAGTTTGTGTTCAAGAAGAAGAAGGTAGTTGGAGGGAACAAAATTCCTCCTAAACATAATGTTGTTGCAAGGAAACTGGATACTCATGAGAAGGATATAGATATACTAAAAATGGAGATGGCTGCAATGAAAGCTAAGGGCAGGACCCTTCTAGAGGAAAGTGAGTTTAAAGAGTAAGAGACCTCTGGTGAAGAAGAAGAGATGGATTCAGATGATGTTAGAACAATGAGGCTACTGAAGGCTGTGAAGAAGGATGGACATGGAAAGATGGATGTGCCTATGTATGGAGGAAAACTTGATAGTGAAGAACTCTTGGATTGGATAGCGGCTTTGGAGAACTACTTTGATAGTGAAGATGTTGATGAAGGACATAAGGTAAATAAAGAAAAAACTAAACTAAAAGGACATGCTTTGGTGTGGTGGAATTTTGTGCAAGAAGATAGGGAGGGAAAGGGAAAAAGAAAGATCATTTCTTGGGAGAAGATGAAATAAAAGATAAAAGGTAAATTTCTTCCTTTTGATTACAATATTCAATTGCTTAAGAAATTGTAGAATCTTAGATAGAAAGAGTTAGATGTGCAAGCATATACTGAAGAGTTTTATAGGTTAAGTATAAGGACTAAACATGAAGAAGACGAAGAAGAGATGACTGCTAGGTACTTGAATGGTTTGAGGTTCAAAATTCAGGATGAAATCAACATGATGGCATGAAAATCAGTAGAGCAATGCTTTCAAATGGAAATGAGGGTAGAAGAAAAGCTAAAGAGGAGACAAGAGAAGGTAGCAAGGGGAAGTGGTAACACCTCTAGAGGAAGGGGATTCAATCCTAGTTCAAGGACAAACAATGAAGGCCAAGGAGATGAAAAAAGGATCAAGAGCAATCTGATTCAAGAGGTGGATGGAGAGGTTCAAGAGGAAGATTTAGAGGAGGAAGAGGATCATATCAATTCTCAGGAAGATGCTACAATTGCAACCAACCTGGACATCCAACCTTTAAGTGCCTTGAGAAACAAGGCTCAAGCTCTCATGGTGGAGAAAGGAGGAATCAATTAGTGTATGAGGATGAAGAGAGTGTGACTACACCTGTAGTAAACCTTACATCAGAAGAAGGAGAGGCACTCATGATAAAAATAATTGTGTTGCAAGCATCCAAGGAGGAAGATTCAAGCTAAAGAAGGAGCCTATTCAGAACTACATGCAAAAGCAAAGGTAAAGTGTGTCAATTTGTCATTGATTCTAGTTCTCAAGATAATCTAGTGTCTAGGGAAATGGTGGACAAGTTGGGTCTAGAAAAATTTCCTCATGAAGCACCTTATAGGGTCTCTTGGGTCAATGATAATCAAACTTTGGTAGTAAAAGAGCAAGCATACGTTGATTTCCAGATTGGAGAATACAAGGATAGGGTTCTATGTGATTTTTTACCAATGGATTGTTGTCATGTGCTCTTGGGAAGGCCCTGGCAGTTTGATAGGAGATCCATATATGATGGTTGGGAGAACACATACACCATTAGGAAGGAAGATATAACCTTTAAGTTACTTCCCTTGAAGACAAGTGTGAGGGATAAAGGTAAGGCTAAAGTTGTGTTGTTTGGCAAAAAGGAACCTTTAAAGCTTGAGGTCAGTCAGTTTGATATGGTTGTAGGTAGAGAGCAAGTTGGAGGAGTTGTGATAGTGAGGAGAACACCCACAAGTGGTGTTAAGACAATGGAAAATGTGGGTTTGCAAGAGGAAGGGAAGATACTCATACCTAGGCATGATTTGGTCAAGGGGAATGGTGAGAAGATAGTGGCTAATGGTTTCATACCTAGATCTGATACATTGAAGGAGATGGAAGGCATGATGATGCATAAGCATGAAAAGCATGGTGGAATGCTTCCAAAGAAGGCTGAGATTATAGTGGGGACTATTGTGTGTCCTATCAGCTGGAGTAAAGGTGAAGAGTATGAGAGTTTTACAAGCATGGGGACTGATAAGTCTAACAGGGTAGTGGTCCTTAGAAATGACATTGACCAAGGTCTGGCCACACTAGATAAAGAGTTCAAGGAACAAAAGAGCAAAAGTCCAAGGGTAGTCAAAAGAGGGCAGAGTGTGCAAGCAATGTTACGTGGATCCACATGTGGAGATGAGACAATGAAGAAGTTGGGATAGTGTTTTGCTAGTCATTGTGTGTTTGCAGATATCAAGGCAAGGGGAATATCAACTTTTACTGCAAGGGTGAGGAAAAGGCCTGTAGCAGGTCTAGATATACAGGCAGCAGCAAGGTGGAGGAATGGAGTACACTCTTACTCTTGGGACAAGAGTTTCCCAATGGGGGAGAGTATGGTGCAAGAGCACCTAGATCCTAACCCTAACATGATAGGACAAAGGACCTTAAAGGTTCACCAAGGGATTTGAAGACAAGTTCACCAAGTATTTTAAAGGTTTTCATGTTTTATGCAACGATGAAGTTGCAAAATATGTCAAATTAAGTTGCTTTGTACTCAAAAATCTTGTATGTCATGTGACAAGGGGTGGTAGATAGGTAGTAGATGGCTTTAAGCCATGTATTTTATGCAAATAAGGTCTCATTAGACCACTTTCAATAGGTTGGATGAGCATGGGGTCAAAAAGATCAAACTTAGTAAGTATGTAGTGAAATTGTTTAAGAAAATTATGTAAAGTGCATAACCTTGACCTCCAAACGGTCATGAGTGGTTCAAAATTCTGTTATAAATGTAGTTGGTCAGTTGTAGGAGGTATTTGGAAGTTGAAATAATTATAAACATTCATGTAATCCGAGAGAAAGGTTGGTTGTTGAATTCCAATAAAGAAAATTGCTTTTTGGAAAGGTTGATCACCATCTTTTTACTAGTTTTTCTGAACTTTCTTCCTTGGCACAAACCCATACAGATTCAAGATGCCTTGAGGAATTGAATGATTGCTTATTCATGTGTTTATATTCTTTCATGTTTGTCTTGGGGGCTTAATTATTTTGCTTGTGTGACTAGAATCAACAAACTGTAGGGTACCCTATTTTTTGTGTATGGAGTTTTGAGGACAACATCATGATCAACTAACCAATCCACCTACTAATCCAGACCTATGGCTCAGTGGATTGGTTTGTACCATGTCTAGTTAAGTGTGTACATACCTTAGGAGAAGGAGAAGGAGAGATTTCTATCCATGGTGTGTGATCTAGTGCTGATCAGGGGTAGTTAGACCATGAAAATAGGGGACCCAAGGATGGATTCTGAGAATTATGAGTGGGAAGGGATTGTGAGTGTTTCTTGGGTCAGGGCAGAGATAATGTGTGGTGTTTGGACCCTTGGAAGGATTGGGGAAGGTCAGGAGTAGGGAGTTACCCCTAAACCCTTGCTAAACCCTTGTTTTGGTGAGTGCTTGAGAGGGTTTCTTGGAATAGAGGGTTAGAATCCAATAGATGGAAAACATCACTGTAATCTAAGGTTTGAGACCATTTGTTGAGACTGTCCAAGGTGCTTTGGTGAGTGGCCATCATTGGAAGGGTGGTTCCTTTGGAAAATAGACCAAATGGTGAAGTCTAGAATTAGGTAAGTGTATCAAAAGTTCAGGTTGGTCCAAAATAGTGATCCTTAATTTTCATACATGTTGTGTAACCCTGAAAAGGGTATCCTAATCTCCTCTTTAATTATTGGGTGCTTTGGAAAGATTGGGTGAAACTTGGCCTATTCTGGTTTTGGGAGAGCTACAAGGGCAGGGTGATGTGTAGGTTGCTAGATGGTAAACCTTGGGGAATTGGATATTGAGATTTTGTAGGAACCCCTATTTTTGGCATAGCAAATAATGTTGTCACTTACCTTTGCATGATTTTCTCAAAAATCCTTACAATCATTTTTTTTTAAATCGCATTCTCGACTTGGACCTCTATCAGAATGTGTTTCCTTCATCATGGATTCATTAGGAAAAAAATTGAGAATTTTCCTTCGAGGAGGGAATAAATTTTCCTAGAAGAGAAGCCTTGACCTTCCCCCTGCAAGGGGAAATTTTATTCCTTTCAAATGTTTGGATGAACTGAATATCTATGAAAAGGACTCCTTGATAATGAATTAATGTGAGAAAAATGTCTATTTTACTCATTGAAAAAACATGTCCCTTGTGTGGACCCCTCTTCTTTTGAAGGGTTCTTGAGGGACCCCTTTGAAAATATTCCAACTTGTTAGTGTTTATGTGATTGTATAATTATTTTCCTATGTAGCTGCTTATGTTCTTACATGTTTTATTTTTGGATTAACATGAGACTGAATTTGTGGATTCCTATTACATTGGGCTTCCTTCATGAGAGAGACCTTAGGGATTTCCTTCTTATAGGTCTACGGTCCTATAAGGTTCTTATTTTGCTAGGATTCCTTCATGAGAGAGAACTTAGGGGTTTGATTCTTATAGGTTTGCAGGACTATGAGACACTTACATCTTGTAGGATTTTTCCATCATTGGTCCCAGGGCCTTCGGTGTGCTTTATGAAACTTCATAGATCTACTAAGCTATGGAATCGTTGTTGGATATTTTGCTTGTGTTATTGATATGTGGTTGTCATTGATGTCAAAAATATTAGCATTGATGATTCTGAAGGCTATATATGTCAAGGATATTGAGAAAATTAGAATAAATATGTTACAGGCAGTCTCTGAAGTTGTGTTGATTAGAATGCTGGAAATTTGTGTACATTGATAATTTGAAGTTGTGCATCAAAGGGTTTATTGTTGAGCCTATCTAGTATGTTTTTTGAAAATTTCAAAGGTACACATCAATATTGGAGAAAGTTATGAGTTTTTTAGTTCCTACAATTATTTTGTTACTATAGTAGGTGTTTCTAGAAGAAGATAATGCAATTCTGGTTCAATGAGTTGTTTTGTATGTTGATGTGATCATCAATGATGTTTCTAGATCATTCTCTATAATTGTGGTACATCTGCGTTGTTCAGTGTGCTTGTGATCAAATATTTTCCTTTGTGTGTTCATGTTTTCATATTCTTGGATGACATGATGGTGGTAGCATGTTGCAGATCCCTATGGATTAATTTCTTAATGTTTGACATGTTTGATAATGTTGATTTAGGATGTCATTATGTTGTGATCGAATTAGATTGGTGTGCATTGAGATTTGTTCATGAATTAGGCTAATAGTTTGTAATTCATCTATTCTTTATTTGTGGCCAACAAAGTTGTTGATGTAAATTCATGTAGTGGATATCTAAGAGTGATTCTTTCTTAATTTTGAAGCAGGTGATCCCACAATAGTGGTTTACAATTTTTGGCCAAATTGACTAAAATTATTATTTTTAACTAAATCTTCACATTCGAGCACCTATAGTGGCTAAACCGTGAGGAATTTGAAGATTATGCAAACTAGAGTCTCATCAAATTTTGTTTGTAGATTCTAAAAATATTTTTTTCAAATTTTTTGGAATAAGATTCCACTTCTTTTTCCATCTCCCACGAAAATTGGTTTTTTTTTTCAGAAAACAACATTTTTAAAAAGTGATGCTCACTGTATACAACATAATTTTTTTTGTATGATGGATAAAATTCTAATTTTTTAGAATTTAGATTTGTAACTATGATATCTAGCACTTTCATTTGGTCTCATATTTTGATAATTTTCTATTTTTCCATATGTGCAAAACATAGAGCTTGATTTTTCAGTAAAAAACCTATGTTTAATAAAACTAAAAAAGCACATACATAATAAAATCAAAACATATTAAAATTATATTCATGGGATAGCTCATTTTGAGGACTACCATAATAATTTGAAATGAATTTGAAATGAATTCATTTGATCCCCCAAAATATAAATCAAAAGTGATTTTTTATCAGCATTCTAATAGGTGTAAAGGTGACTCATTTATAGGTATGGTTTGAAAAATAGTGAGGTTCTATCCAAGGGGTTTTTATCTAAGGTGGTTTGATCAAATCCTCTTCAATTAGAATCTTTAAAATGAAACTTTTTAAGGCTTAAATTATTATATTTTCTAAAAATATGTGATTTCATTAAAAATCAGTTCCTCTCAAAAAATGTAAACCAGCTTTGTGGGATCACCCAAGTGTGTGAGGTATACTTGATGAATATACATGAAGTTTATGTGTGAATAAAGATTAGATCACTTGATTTCAGAGCAGTGTGTGAAGAAGATTGAGCAAATTGTGAAGAAGTGTTTTTGTGCCTAACTGAAAATATCATTAGGCTTTCATAGAAGCTAATTTCTAAGTTCAATCTCATTAGATGGATTTAATCTGATTTTTTTATGTAAGGCAGTGAGCCTTCCCTTTGAGAAGTGAGATCTAGGTAGTGCACTTAAATGCATGTGGACTCCTTATCTATTTTTCATTATACTTCTAACAGGGTATAATCTTGTGGACTAACATCCACCATGGGTTTTTTCCTAATAGGGTTTCTAGGTATTAAATATTGGTGTTCATGTACTTCTGATGTGTTGCTGATTCATTCTTTCACTTTTAATTATTAGATCTAAGATTAAAGGTTGATAAAGGTTAAATAAGTTTAAATTTTTTAACAACTTATTCACCCCCCCTCTCAATTGTTTATCCTTGTTTTTTCAACAATTGGTATCAGAAAAGGTTCCTCTGAAGAAGTTTAACAGCTTGAGGTTATCCAAGATGGCATCATACAAGAAGGATAGTCCCAGATTCGATGGTACAAATTACTCTCTGTGGAAGTTCATAATGGAGTGTCATTTGAAGTGCATTGGTTAACCCTTCTGGAAGATGACAAAGAATATATATAGTATTCCTCAGAATGGTTCCACTAATCTTGATGACATCAAAGAAGCCAAAACTAATATCAAGGCTATAGAAGCGTTGTTTTTTTTAATAGATTTAGAGATGAAAAATGTGATATGTCTAAAGACATCACATGATATTTGGAAGAAATTAGAGACATTGTAGGAAGGAGATGCACAAGTGAAGATTTCTAATTTGACAAGTTTGAAAGGAAAGTGAGAGAACTCGAAGACAAGTTAAGATGAAAACATTTCTACTTTCATGTAGAAGGTAAATGAACTAGTGATGGGTATTAGTTGTGTTGATGGAGTCATGGATGAAGATGATATTGTGGCTAAAGTGCTTAGATCAGTTCCTACTTATTACAGAAAAAAATCTCATGCTATTGAATAACTCAAGATAGTAACAAATGTGACAAGAGATATGTTGATTGGTAAACTAGTTTCCTTTGAGTTGAGTGAATTTGGTGAGTATATTCCTAAGACATAATCTACATTCAAAGCTACTATATCTGTAAAAAAACCAACAAAGATATGATCCAAGAGAAAGTTCCATAAAATGATACAAATATGAATATGAGATGAAACAAATTGAAGATGAAGAAAGAGAGCTAGAATATATGGAATAATTGATTGTGAAAAAAGAATCCAGAGGACATGGTAAGTACAAAGGAAAATTTCCTATTAAATGTTTCTCTTGCAACAAGATAGGTCATTTTGCATCTAGGTGTCATGAAAGAGTTTCTAAGTATAAGCTTGACAAGTCTAGATTTCAAAAGAAATCTTATTATGTTGAAAAAGGTGTTATTGATGATGAATCTGATAAAGAATTTGGAAATGAAGATGGATGTGTATTCATTTCTATCAAGGAAATTGATATAGTTTCCACATAAGTTTTCTAAGATTGGAGAAGTATGAAGGTGGTCTTGTAATATTTGGAGATAACAATGCTGGTGTGATTTTTGGCAGAGGCACGATTTCTCTTGGAGGTAAATATAACACTAATGATGTCCTTTATGTTGAAGGATTGAAATATAATTTTTGAGTGTTGGATAGATGGTATACAATGGATACAATATTCAGTTCGAAGATGGAAAATGCAAGATATTGGGAAGGTTTGGAAATATAATTGCTTCATGTACAAAGACAAGAGGTAATATTTTCCACCTAAGTGTTGCTAGTGAAATTTGTTCAATTGTTCAAATTGACGTAAGTTGGTTATTGCATAGGAGGTTGTGTCATGTAAATTATGATAACAATTTAAAATTAAGCTCCACTCAAGCAGTCAAAGGTTTACCTAAGTTAGTGAAGCCTACTAACACTATATGCAAGGAATGTCAGATGGGAAAGTAGACAAGAATTTATTTTTAGAGAAAACGTCATTCAAATGGATTACTGGAATTGGTACATACTGATCTATGTAGTCCATCCAAAATCAGAAGTCTACAAGGAGAAAGGTACTTTATGTTTCTCATTGATGATTAATATAGGATGATATGGTTTCCTTTCTTGAGAGAAAAACATGAAACAATAGAAAAGTTCAAATGTTTCAAGGATTTGACACAAAATGAGATTTCTTTGAAGTTCAAATTCTTAAGATCAGACAAAGGTGGTGAATTCACTTCACGAGAGTTCAATTCATTTTTTGAAGAGATTGGAATCAAAACACAGTTATCTACTCCTCGGACCCCTCAATAGAACATAGTTGTTGAAAGGAAGAACAAAAAAATTTCTAGATGCTTCTAGAGCGATGATTTTGGAAGGTAATGTTCCTCATATCTACTGGATATAAGCTATAGGAACTTTTGTATACACTATCAATCAGTAAATGTTAATGATAATTCTAGTAAAATTCCTTTTGAGCTATGGTTTTGTTATAAGCCTACTATTAAATATTTCAAAATCTTTGGAAGTAGATGTTATATCAAGAGAGATGAAGATATTGGCTAGTTTGATACTAGAAGTGATGAAGGAATCTTTCTAGGTTACTCTACTAAGAGAAAACATTGTCAGTGCTAGAATACAAGATTGAAGGAAATGGTTCAAATTGAAAATGTTAGAGTTGATGAAGAAATTGTTAGATCATCGAGATAATATGGACATGACTTAGATTATCAACAAGATAGTATAGTTAATGGAAATAATGCGCAGACACAAAAACAAGTTCAAATCGTTCTGATGAATCAAGAGAATCATGAAGGAGAAGCAAGTGGAAGTGCAAGAGAAAGAATAAAAGAACCAAAAGTCCCAAGGTATGTAAAGTTAAATCACTCCTAAAATTAGATTATAGGAGATAAGAACAAAGGTATGCAAACTAGAAGAAAAGTTGTAGAAGAGTTTTGCCTGATTTCCAAGATCAAACCTAGAAATATCAATGAAGCATGCAAAGAGAAATATTGGATGGAAGAAATGATGGAAGAAGTGATGCAGATAGAGAAAAATGATACATGAATTATTGTTCCCAAACCTTAGGATAAAATTTTTATTGAAACCAAATGGGTCTTTCAGAATAAGCTAAATGAACAAGGTGAAGTGGTCAAAAATAAAGAAATACTAGTATGTAAAGGACAATCACAAATGAAATGTATTGATTTTGATGAAGCCTTTGACCCTATTGGTAGAATTGAAGATGTAAGATTGTTTCTTTCTTATGCTACTTTCAAGAATTACAAAATCTATCAAATGGATGTGAAGTCAACATTCTTGAATGGTGAATCAGAAGAAGTTTATGTTGAGAAACCAGATAGATTTTAATTGACTGATGAAAAGGACATGTATTTCCGGTTGAAGAAAGAACTATATGGAATCAAACAAGCTCATAGATATTGGTATGCTAGATTGGATAAATACTTCCTGAAACTTGGATTCAATAAAGGTACTACTTTCAAAAATCAATATTTCAAGATGGATCAGGACAAAGAGTTGATTATTGAAGTTTTTATTGATGAAATTATTTTTAAATGTGATTACAATTTATGCATGAAGTTTGTTGATGAAATTAAAAGTGAGTTTGATATGTCAATGGTTGGAGAGCTGAATTTTTTTTTAGGATTGCAAATTACATAGTTAGAGGATGGAATCTTCATATCTCAGTCTAAATATGTAAGAGAATTACTAATTTTTTTGGCATGGAAGATTGAAAACTAGTCAGTACACCCATGGTAACCAGATGCAAGTGAGAAAATAATGATGATTCTTCTAAGGATAATGAAAGAAGGTATATGTCAATGATTGGTGGATTACTCTATTTGAACCAAACTAGAACAAACATTATGAATGTCATGTGCATGCTAGCTAGATATCAAGATGATCCAAAGGAATCACATGTGATTACACTAAAGAGAATTTCCAAATATTTGAAAGGAACTATTGATTTTGGTCTTTGGTATCCTAAGGATGATGATCTTACTCTTAATGATTTTAAAGATGCAGATTGGGAAAGAGATGTCGATGACAAGAAAAGTAAAAGTGGTCGTGGATTATTCTTGGGGAAGAAGTTGGTGTCTTGGATAAGTAAAAAGAAGAATTCCATTTCTTTATCTACTCATGAGGAAAAATATATTGTTGCTCCAAAAAATTGCACTCAAGTATTATGGATGAAATAGATGTTGCGACATATCAGAATTTAGTATAATGTGCCTATTGTTATATCTTGTGATAACTCAAGTGCCATAAAAACTTTGAAGAATCAAAATACTACATTCAAACACAACATATATATATCAAGTATCACTTTTTGAGAGATAAAGTGAGTCATAAAGAAGTCAGATTGGAATATATGCCCACTAAAGAACAAATTACTGATATATTCACTAAAATATTGCCTAAGGATACTTTTGAGTATCTCAAAGGCAAGTTAGGGGTGATTTACCCTCCTAATCTGAACTAAGATGCAAGTATTTACATCAATTTGTGCACTTACAATTAGATCTTATTTCAAATTGATGTTGTGGTGGCTGATACGTAGGGGGAGTAGTTAGATGTTTTTGATATACAATTCAGAGCTTTTATAAAATTGTCATTGATGTCAAAGGGGGATAAGTTTAATGTGAAAAACCTTATAAAATCTAATGGGGAGAAGTGCAAAACAAAGGGGGAGAAGAGTATTGTGTGAAGAGTTAGTTGTTTCAATGGTATTTTTCACATCATGTGTTGACATTAATGCCAAAGGGGGAGATTTTTGGATGTTTTGCTTGTCATTGATGTTAACACTATTAGCATTGATGATTCTTAAGGCTATATATGTCAAGGATATTGAGAAAATTAGAATAAATATGTTCTGGACAGCTGTGAAGCTATGTTGATTAGAATGGTGAAAATTTGAGTACGTTGATAATATGAAGTCATGCATCAAAGGATTTATTGTTGAACCAATCTAGTATGTGGGTATGTGCAGGATCATCATGGAAACAATAGGCCATTAAGTGGCAATTAAATTCATAAAATCAGAGTTAGACAACTTGGCATAAATGTTTAAATAAGTTATCTATATTATTTTAAAAATATGTAAGAATAGAATCTATAGCAAATTGAATGTAGTTTCTAAACTACTAGGTTTTTTTTTTGCTTTAAATCTATTTGGTGAAAATTCGAAACTTTAATCCAATAGTACTTAAATTTCAGGGAAAAAATAAATAGGTGTTTGTCTAACGACGCTAACCACAATAAAATGATAAAAAAAATTATAATATTTTAGATATAAGTAGGGGAATAATGTCTCGATGTGATGCATATTTCTTTGTAATTTGTTTCCAAGTAAATAATTAATTATGAATTTTTTATTTACAACTTTTAAAAAATATATTAAATCGTATGTATGACCACCTTAACTTGGTCAAAACTTCATGAAATTCAATTCATTTTTTTTTATCCTATAGTATGTGAAGCATAGAATGTGAAACATATTTTGGATTCAAAAACTGTGAAATTGTTTGAAAGCTATAGATTTTTTTTTCAATCAACCTATCAATCAGGAATTTAGTGGTAATTCAAATAGAAAATGAATAAAAAATATTTATTAAATTAAAAGTAAAGAATAATTTATATTGGTGGAAAGTTGAGATTCTCCTTTCAAAACCCTTTTTGTTTCATCAGTTTTTGGTAAAAAAAAGTCGTCAGCCACATGGGCCATCATATCATTTAGATATCACCACTTTTTGGCCCATCATGATCCTGCACATAACCATGTTTTCTAGAAGTTTCAATGGTATGCATCAAGATTGGAGAAATTTATGAGTTTATGAGTTCCTACATTTACTTTTTTACTGTAGCAGGTGTTTTTGGAAGAAGAGAATGTATTTATAGTTCAATGAGTTATTGTGTATGTTGTTGTGATGATCAGTGATGTTTCTATATTATTCTCTATCATTGTGGTATGTCCATGTTGATCGGTGTTCTTGTGATCAAATTTTTTCCTTTGTGTGTTCAATTTTTCACGTTCTTGGTTGAATTTATGGTGGTAGAATGTTGTAGATCCATACAAATTAATTTCTTAATTTTTGGAATGTTTGAGGATGTTGATTTAGGTCATCATTATTTTGTGACTGACTTAGGTTGGTGCGCATTGAGATTTGTTCATGAATTGGGCTGACAATTCGTAATCATCAATTATTTATTTGTGGATGACAAAGTTGTTGATGTAAATTTATGTAGCATATATATAAGATCAATTGTTTCTTTAGTTTGATGTGTGTGAGGTATTCTCGGGGAATGTATACGAAGTGTATGTGTGAATAAAGTTTAGAACATTCAATTTTAGAGCAAAGTGTAAAGAAGATTGGGTGAAGTGTGAAGAAGTTTTTTATATTCCTAACCAAAACTATCATCAGGCTTTTGTAGAAGCTAATTTCTCCATTCAATCTCATAAGATGGATTTAATTTGATTGTTCTATGTAAGTCAATGAGCCTTCCCTTTGACTAGTGAGCTATAGGAAATGTGCCTGAATGCATGTGCATTCATTATTCATTTTTCATTATACTTATTACATGGTATAATCTTATGGACTAATATCCATTGTAGTTTTTCCACTAACAGTTTTTCCATGTATAAAATCTTGACGTTCATGTGTTTCTGATGTTTTGTTGATTCATTCTTTCATTGTTAATTATTAGATCTAAGATTAAAGGTTGATAAAGGTTAAATAAGTTTAAATTATGTAAGAACTGATTCACCCCCTATCATTTGTTTATCCTTGTTTTTCCAACAGTCTTTTTATTCAAAACTCCTTAGGGAGAGTATTTGTTGATTCCTTTTCTTGCACCAAACTTTTGAGTTTTCCATATTGTGGTATGCTTCCTCGATAGTTCAAGTATAAATTTCCAACTCTTTTATAAACTTTACTAATCACTCATCAATAATCATGCTCAATAATGTGGTGGAGAAATGTATAGGAGGGAAATTTTACCCCTTGGGAAAATTCCCCTTTTACATACCTTCACCTTAGAAAATCAAATCCAAAGGTGAAATTCCATATCACCCACCTGCCTTATGTCCACTTGGCATTTGTCCTGTGTGTTAGTGAGAGAATATTTGTTGGGGACATAAGTGTGGTGTGCAAAAATTTGTGTAGTGTGTTTATGTCCCTGACAGATTCATACATTTGAAGTTGGCAGAGGCATTACACACCCGATTGGGGTAAACTTTTAATGTCCCTCTTTGACCAACCAACCCTAAAAATGATAGATTATTCTCATCCCACCTTAAAAAAATCCTCTATTCATTCATTTGATTCTCTTGAATCATCTACACATTCGACCACTTCATTCTTCTTGCAATCTCTTCACATCTCACTATTAAGCAACATTTCAACATTCCACTGTGAGCATTTCCACAACTTTCAAGCTCCATCAACTCCAAATTCCAATTGTGATGCAAGCCATAGGAATGTGGTATTGGAGTATTGTGATACCTCCCTTCATCACAACTATGGATTTTGTGACTTTGCCAATTCCATACGTTGCATTTCCATCCATTGGTTAGTGAGATTTTGGGTGGTGGTGGTAATGCTTCACTCCTCTCTTTGATTTGATTGAGTAGCATAGTATTTTTTTTAAGTGTTCATTGCAATATTTATTTCCTACTTCCTTTATTGAATTTTATAATTCATTTATTTTTGAATGTCCATGGAGCTGGAAACACCAAAATGATGGTCTGACTGAGGTAGACCCCTTCTTTTTTTTTTGTAGGTGGATGTATGCATGGAGCCAACTGCTGAAGTGACACTTTTATGAGATCACCTTCATCACCCTCTATTTTTTTTTATCATCTTTTTCTTTACTTTCTATACTTTTTTATTTTATTTTTCCTATCAAGATCAACCAGTTATGTCGTTAGTCAGTTTTTTGGTTGTTTCTACTGTACTTCATGTTTTTTGGTCATATGGATGCCAGTGCACCAAAGAGATTCCATTCCAGTACACTGTCATCCCAGAACCATGCTAACATCCTCAAACAAAGAGTTTCTTGAGGTGCAATAAAAACTCCAAAAATCAACTCACCTAGCCTAAACCTAAAATTTGGATTTGTAGAGTGAAAAAAGTACCACATAAGTGCTCTTCACTCTCGCTCCTCTTCCTAAAATACCCTTTAGCATGAGGTAAGTTAGAGAAGCTCTCCATGACCTGGAGCCTTGACATGGTTGGTCTCCCTCTCTTAAAATATCTAAGAAACTATTAATCTTCCTTGGGAGATTGGGTGAGTTATCTTTAATTTATTTCTTAATATTTAATTATATGTTTAAATGTATGGGAGTGAGATAACTCTTTATCTTCCCCAAAGTATGCCAGTATGTTAAGTCTGATTTAAAATCCCTTTTCATGACCCCTTAGTAGGATAGATTCACAAAGTACCAAAAAATTACATAATTCATGTTCTTTCTAGAATATTTCTAGTGTCATGCTATATTATTGGCCTCAATTTGTAATATTAATGTAAAAAAGATCAAGGTTTATGGCAAGGATAGAGTACTCGTAGAAGAAGATACTTGCAAATAAGTATTTGTAAGGTTTGTGAATATGTATTGATTAATTTTTTGAAATTAAAGGGAACATATAGGAGTTAACCTTAGAGGAGTATCTAGGATTGACAAGTTTCTAATCATGCAATATGTATCCCAATCCCCATATTTTTACTTTTATTTTTTGTTGGATAGGTTCAAAGATTCATTTTTTATGTATCTTAATGTTACTTTAATTTTTTTTCTTATATATTTTGAGGAAAAATAATATTTATTTTTCAAGAAACATGATTCAAAATCATAATAAAAGTGAAGTTATAAATTCTTGGTCCTATTGAAATTATCATCCATTATAATACCACATTGGAAATTTTTTATTGATTCTTTTTTTATGGTGTAGTTTCCTTTCTAGCTAGAACACAATAACATCATGTGGACAAGGGTAGTTTAGCTAGTTTAAATTCCTATTGTATCTCAAACTACTTACATCCTATATTGATGATCATTATTTTAAACCTTAGGAGTGGATTATTTGACAATGATGGCATTTATATGGATTATCTTGTGATGTGGATCTTTATTGTTGAGAGAGATAATAATCTCACTACCTAGAAAAAGATGAAAATTTTAATAAAGGAATTCAAACATTGTTTAATATTGGAAAGGGTAGGGATAAATTAAGATTTTAACTAGAATTGATTGAGTGTGTACAAACAAGTTTCATAATTTACATCAAACAACTTCAAGGACAATAATGTAGGGAGATCAAGGTTAAAAACATAACACAAGATTGATTGTACAACTACACAATTTTTTATTGATAAGATTAATGTTCCTTACAATTCCCTTTATCCATTATTATAGGACATGAAAATTACTATTTGTGGAATCAAGACCTCATATATGTAACTAAGGAGGTGCATCGATTTTCAGGTTCAATGATTTAATTTTGAATCATTACCTATAAGTACACTTTTATTTTTATATTTTCAAATGATGGCATTTGAAGTAATGGTCATTATGGGATGGTAAAAATGGTAAGATATTGTACTATTTTAAGGTGAGATTATGAAGGGATCAGTGGTGACCAACTAGGACTTGAAGATATAAAAGATCAATGTTCTAAGATACCCTTCAATATTTTAAGAACTTTGCAAGTACATCCCTATGAATATTTAATCTTTTGAAAAGATGTATGAATGACTTATGTGTAAAAGTATTCAATATATTAAAAAATTATGTGTCAATAATTGATAGTAGTCACAAAAGCCCCTTGATGGCTAACCATACTATAATGTGTGGTTACAACATAATGAAGGGTTTTATTATGATAATATTTATCTAGGTATGATATTTATCTATATTCCAAATATAAATTTATTGTGATGACTAGTCTAATGATCATGAATATGAAAAGTGTAGGTGTCCTAGTTTTTATTTACTATGGATGAGGATACAAAATTATCATTATTTGGGAAGAGATCTTTGTAGGAGCTAAAAAATATCTCTATCCCCAAACCACCTACAAAAAAAATGGAAACCTTATGCAAGAGAGTATGTAAGAATTGGGATTTATTAGTATTAAGATATATTAAATATGATGATGATGTCTCTTATAAATACTATGACCTTTATTTTGTAGATGATGTGTGATGTACCAAATATAAAATATTAAATGACTTTTTTGATTATTAAATACTTACATAAGTCATTATTAAATGACCTAGAACATGAGTTTTAAATATAAGATAAAAATATTAAATCTTATCTAAATAACTTATATATTATAGAAACATTCTTAGAACCTAAGTGGACTTAACATATAAATAGGACACAATTAATAACTAGTGAATAAATTTATCTCCATGCACCAAAACACACTATTAAGGGCAACATGGGGATAAAAAAGTATTATGTAAATGATTAAAATATGTAAGGATGGGTCCCAACTACAAGGAAATGTTAGGTACACATAAAAATGAAATCTCTAAAAAATGAGAAAATGAAAAAAACTACATGGGAAAAATCTCTCCAAAATAGAGAAAATAAAATCAAGGGATTAAAGGTGGAGGTATTCATGATACTCCCCAAGTATAAAATATGTAAGAAATTATAAAACTCCACATAAGAGGAAAATAAAGATACATCATAGCCCCCATAATGAAGTAGCTTATAAACTATGGAACAATGTTTGCGGAAAAGAGTGAATTTGATTCCTTCAAATGACATGTGTCCCCTTGGGAGAAAGAAATCCAATAGTTGATGCTAAAGAAACTAGATCTCCATGAAGAAACAAGAGGCAAGAAGCATCAATAATTATATCTTTGAAAATACATCAAATGTCTTTGAAGATGACTCACCAAAATAAGTTGTGTCTAAAATCAAGGAAGAAGACAAAGGACGTGTAAAATTAAGAGTAATTTACAAGAGGAGAGAAACCCCCTCAAATATGCCTTGCAAATCACTGAAAGAAGAATGACAAACCAAATATGATTTCACTATTATGAAACAATCATACAAAGAAAAATGTAGAGAAAAGAATGATCTTACTCATTTAAAGTCCTTGAAACAAAGTGAACACTGAAATTTGAAGAAGTGAGAGTAATGTTGACATAAAGGTTGAATTGGCCAACATAATCTTCAAAACAAATACCCAAACTTGATGTAGGAGAAGGAGAAATATAATCCTCATCAGTATTTCCTACTACATCAATCTTATTAGTATCTAGATCTTGAATGAACACTAAATTTGGGCTCAAATCAATAGACTTCCCTATACCACTACATGCAATATGATATCTAGAAAGAGTATTACTGGAACGCTCAAGAATATAAAAGACATTATTTAAGGTCCATGTATCCATGTGAACTTCTTGGTTTCAAAAAAACAATCATTTACTTACTCTTATCTATCATCATCTTTGTTCTAAGTGATTAATCAAATGTCAACAACTAATCTAGTGACTATGACATGTGATCAAAATATACAACATCAAGAATCTATCCAACTAATAAAAAAAATAGTTAGAAGAAGTTATTTAGCTTTCATCTTGTGATCTTCTACCTTATCACTTGCATTATCATGAATTGATGATCTCTAGCGTGTGGCTATAGAGGGTTTTAAAGAAGAAAAGGGTGAATTTGAAGATTTAGGAGGATAAATTTTATTTTCATTAAACATAGAAAAATAGGGGAGAGGTTTAATATATGTGGGTTTTATACTAAATTTGGAATGTTTCACTAAACTTACTATAAATAGAAAGGTAAAAATGGGATGTAATGAACATACCTATTCTATTTCTCACTTAGGAAATGATAACTTGCAAGATAGAATTAACTTTGAACCCTAAGGTGGGTAAATTCTATTAAATATTTAGAAATTTACTTTGTTCATATGGATATCGGGTAAAGTTCAAAAAAAATATTTGGGAGACAAAAATGAAAGAGAAAATGACCTAAAATATAAAGCATAAGATTTGATTCACGTAGATGAAGCATAGATCTAATAGGAAAAAATAATTTTATACAAATCAGATGAGTAGAAGACAGTTAAAACTTACCTCAATATTAGTTGTAGAGTGGCAAGAAATGATTGCAAAGTACCTCGGACCCCCTATCTAAATATGGTGAATGGGTCCTAAGAAAACTTTTTAATAAAACTGATGGGAGCCTCTAAAGATAGATCTAAGATGAAATTTCCCAATGGTTTCAAGTGAAAATTATAGAAAGTGAGCTTGCGATATCAGTTTTCATGATCTTGACAACTTTACTTACAACTTTGATAATTTTGCAACTTTAACAATTTTGCACTTTAGAGATCTTCAGTCTTCAATTATTCTACAACCTAAAATATAGAAAACACACAAGAGGGGGAAAATTGTTTTTTTTTTCTCTGAATGGGGGTTTTCCTTGGTGAAACCCCATTTTGGTAATTAAACCTTGAGTTGAAATGAAAAATCAAAGGATTCATGAATGAACAATTGATATGGATCTAGATGCTTGAATCTTTCTTTGAATCTTTGACTTGAGTTCTTGTATTAGATCTTGAGACCTACATCACAATTTTAGCTCCATAAACATGTATAATGAATATAACATTGACATGATGCTTTAGATCTTGATTGATGTAAAAAAACGCTTGATAAATATTTTCTCTTGTGAAATTTAACTCAATTGTGCTCTATAAATCTAATGTTAATTTAATAAAATAATATTTTATTTATACACATTTATCCTTAATTTCTTGAAAATTTCACATTACAAGTCGACCTTTCAAAATTTGAATTTGGATTGATAAAAATAACACCGAAACATGTTTTAAAAAATGGGTTCCAAGGCTTAACAAGGATCCAATTTCTCATGGCTGAATGGGTCCTAGGTCCCTGTTACTAGAACACACTATGCTCAAGGTGTTTAGTTATGTGTTGGAATTAATTGTTTTAGGTTTCCCCTGCAAAAAATGTAATATATTAGGATTATAGATGTAAAATAGGGGTTATTAAGGCATAATTAAGTCCAATTTAATTGAGGGGTCCAAAAAATGTGTTAAAATGTAAAGCAGTACATTTTTTAACACTACATTAATGTATTATTAATCCCATTTTAATTGAGGGGCCCAAACAAAGTGTTCAAATGTAAGGAAGTATTATTTTCTACACTAAATTTAATCCCCACTTTAGTGAGAGGATGGCCTTGCATTAGACCTACACTAATGCAGATAAATACATGTAAAGAGGGGTCCAAGTTCACCGATACTAATGTGATATGATGAAAAATACCAAGAAGGTGGAAAAGTCCCCAAGATCCAAGATCCCAGTCAAGCCAACATAAGCATAAAGGGACACACAAGATGTATGATATGCAACAAGAAAAGATACAAAAACATACAATTTCAAAGACTAAAGAAAGAAAAATAAAAAGAAAAGGGGGTGGATTAAGGCTTGACTATTTTTCCAATTTGTTATGGATCAAGCCTTAGATGTTTTCTTTTTTTTTTTTTACAAGTGGAACTCTCTATCCAATATGCAAACAACAATACACTCACACTGGCTAGTGAAATCCGTTGTGGGCTAGGTGAGCCCCCAAAAGTGGCCAATGAGATAATATTATTAGCTTCCCATTACCATACCAAATTTGTACCTCTAATAACTCGAATAAAGAAGAAGAAAAAAAAAAAACTTGAAGCTTCATAATTCTTAGCAAGTAGCATTATGCTAAGAACTTATGAGAAAAATGAAAATAGGATAACGTAGGTTCAAATGGGTTTTTCTTGATTCATGGAAGGTCTCCTCTTCGGGATCATTGTGCCTAATGTCTTGAAGGGAGGACAATAATAGGATAAAATATTCACAACTTAAGGAATCCAATCTATAACATTACCACTAAGACGAATGCTATATGTTCAAAAATGTCACAATATTGAAGGATATCAAGCATAATATCCTTACAAAGAAGACACATCACATGAATTTAGAAGACCACACTTTGAATAAGAAGTTCACATTTCCAGATTTATGAATACTATCTTCACTAATACGGGGACATGTAAACAATGAATGAGGGACAATATGCCCCCACTTAAAATGTCAACATACTTGCTATGTTGGTATTCTATGTACAAATAAAGCAAGAGAGGATCCTTAGAGAAACATAAGAAAATGGGGCTCACCAAAGTGAATCAAAAAGATGATGAACCACAAATGTTTATAAGAGAAATTTCACTGAATAATGAGGGCTAAAACATGAATAACTAAAAAAATTAATCCTAACTATTATAAAAAAAATCAAGGAGGTTTTGAGAGGCTGAAATAATGTGTATCTTGTTAAAAAAATTGTTGTTTTGAGGTCACTGAGGAATCATTCATCCAAAGTGGTTAATTGGTCCCTATTAAGGTTTTTGAAAACTAAATTTCGGGTTCTATTCTTCAATGTCTACACTTTGAGATCCCAAGTGACCATCTCTTGAAAGTTTGACACAAATTTTATACCTATGTTTTCATGATCTTGTAATGTAGATGACAAATTTGTGACTTTTCAAGTTTAAAAATCTTGCTTCAATCTTGTTCTCCACTTTAACTTGAACCTAAAATCTGTAATTACATATCAAAGAGGAGAAAAAATTGTTCATTTTTTATGGAATAGGGGTTCACCTTGGTCAAACCCCATTTAGGTAAATAAACCTTTAGTATGATGAAACAATGAAATAAGGACATGAAACATGAAACTTGCAACAATGATACCTTGAAAGATGTCTTGGAATGTAAATATAGAAAATAACATGAAGTGGCCATGTAGAATGTACATCTTGATCTTGAATTAGATTTGAACATTGTTTGCAAATGGAACTTCAATACTACATCATCACACATTAACTCAACAACATGCTTGATGCACTATTTCTTTAATACGATGATATGATCTTGAATTGTTACAATAAGAGCTTGATAATCTACATTTGAATTCCTTTTAAATTCTCTATAATGATCTATAATTCTCTTGTGAAAGTGCTTTATATTGCTTGAAATCTTCTAGGATTTATTACTTGAAAATTCTAGGTGAAACTATATAAATTAAAATTATAATTATACCAAATCTAAGGATTAACCTAGAAATTCAAATAATCCAAGCTGACATTAGATATAGGATTCAAAATCATTGAAATCTTCCTAAAATTAAATTAAAAAAATGGGTTTCCTAGGTAACGAGGACCCATTCACCAAAAAGTGGCGAATGGGTCCTAAAACAATTTTCTAGGACCAAGCTTGAGGGAGGTAAAATATCAATAAAAACCCTATCACAAAAATGCCTTAAAAAGGGTTTCCTAGGTAAGGAGGACCCATTCACCCAAAGTGGCGAATGAGTCCTAGCAAATTTTTTAAAGACTCCAACTTTTCCAAATTAAATGTTATGAAATATTACTAATGACTATTGGATAGATCCTTTAAAAATGCAATAAATAAGGCTTGGATTTGAATTAAAGGGCCAATTAAGCTCTAATTAACCTCAATTAATTAACAAATTCCTAAAGTAGTGTGAAAGTGTAAGAAAATAATTTATAATACCCTAAATAAGGTAGAATTTAGTCTATTTTATCATTAATTGTTAATTCCTAGACTAAGGTGAAAAAGGGTTACTTTTGTCAATGTTACATTCTTTTGAGGATACTGAGTCATACCCTATCAAAGACCAAGATAAACAATGAAAAAAAAGGCATTAAGCACAATAGTTCCGGCATAATGTGGAATGTGGCAATTTTTCCAAGAAAAATGATCAAGGTTCGATGGTCCAATGCGATGTGGATCACATCTAGGGTATTGTTTTCTAACAAGGTTTAAGATTGAAGAGTCTAATGTGATGTGGAACATATCTAGGCTATTTTTCTATAGTATGTGTTCTCACTTTGGGGTAGTCGTACGTCAAACCATCCACTAGGTGGGTTATCCCAACAAGTTAGAAAATGAGAGAATTATATTAGCCTCCCATACCATACTAAAATTTTCCTCTTGAGAGCTTCAATAAGGCACCACAATACTCTAATTTTATGAATGATTTTGAATGTTATGTCTATACATTCTATTAAAGGGTATTTTTCTTCATTCATGTAAGGTTTTATTCTTAGGGAACATCATGCCTAATGTCAAAGATGGAACAAGTCAATCGTATCAGATCACCACTTATGGGATGCCTCATTCACATCATGCCACTAAGGGAAATTGTATACAAATAAAAATCACACGCTTGGAGGAGATAAAATCCAATGAAACCAACAAGAAAAGCACACCTCACAATAAAAAATTAAATCACGCCATGGAACATGCAAAATGGAAAAATATATCATCAATGGGTATGTGCAGGATCATGATGGGCAAAAAAGTGGCAATATGAAGGGTATATGGTTAACGACTTCATTTTTACCCAAAATTGATGAAATGAAAAGGCTTATTAAAGGAGATTCTCAGCTTTCCACCAATATAAATTATTCTTTACTTTGAATTTAATAAATAATTATTATTCATTTTCTATTGAATTATGACTAAAGTCCTTATTTTTAGGCTGATTGAAAAACATTTATAACTTTCAAACAGTATCATATTTTTTGAATACAAAACATGCATCACATTCTATGCTTCATGTACTATAATATTAAAAAATAAAACAATGAATTTCATGATTTTTTGACCAAGTTAAGGTGGTCAGACACACGAGTCTTTATATTTTTTGAAAGTTGTCATAAAAAAATTATAATTAATTATTTACTTGGAAACAAATTACGAAAAAATATGCATCACATCGGGACATGATTCCTCTACTTATATCTAAAATATTATAAAAAAAATATTATCATTTTAATGTGGTTAGGGTGGTCAGACAAACACCTACTTCTTCTTTTTTCCTTGAAATTTAAGTACTACTATATTGAAATTTCAAATTTTCACGAGATAGATTTTTTTTTTTTGTAAATAAACCTAGTAATTTAGAAAATATATTAAATTTTCTACAAATTTTATTCTTACATATTTTTGAAATAATATAGATAACTTATTCAAATTTTTATGTCAAGCTGCCTAACTCTGATTTTTTTGAATTTTTTGCCACTTAAGGGCCTATTTTTTCCATGATGATCCTGCACATACCCCAATGTGTTCCCCCACTTTAAGGTGGTTTGTAAGACCATTTTTTATAAGAAATTTCTTTAAATTATCTAATGTTTACTCCTAAGACATGAGACCTTTCCTCAAAAAGTTGTATGCCAAGTCGTATGTTTCTAAAATAAATCCATGTCATAAATGAGGGAGATGGTTGCTCCCAAAATATATAAGGGATCTATGGATTCAAGATCAGTATGTTTTCCCTACAATGTTTTTTTAGAGCTTGGAATTGTCGTCATTCCCAAAATACTCATATAACTAGAAGATTGACACAAAAAGAGCAAAAAAAAAAGAAATCCTTCGAGTCAACATGGAAGAGACTAAAATTTCTTGACACCTTGCATAATATAAAAAAGGAAAACATAAGGAAAAATACAATTGAAATGTTTTGGGTCAACATGGAAGATACCTAAGTGTCTCAACACCTTGTGTCATCCCCAAAAGTAAAACACAAGACAAATGAAAAATAAAAAATTCTTATGACATAGACAAGAAAGTAGGTACATATAGAGTAATGTACAAAACATAGAGATACATCAAATGAAACATCAAGGGGTATCACTTTATGCACATGAAATCACATAAAGAAAAAATAAAAAGAAAAATACTAGTAAGGAACATGCAAGTAAACCTATAGTAGGTCATCTACATCCCAATCTCTTTCTGTATAAACAAAAGGAAGAAAAGTAGCCAAACAAAAATTGACAAGTGATGAACTAGGGGAAGAACTACTTGTTCAACACTCTTTTTAGGAGATTTTTCATTTGAGTTCGTAGAAGAAAAAAATAATGTATTCAATTATTTATACACTTGTTCATCAATCTTTGCAATATTTATGTCATCATCTAGATTAATAACAATGGGAGGTCAAATGAAAATGTCCATGGAATGTTCTTATTTATGATGCCACGAGGGTGTAGATTCATCATGCATTGCTTTAGGTGAGTTTGGATTTTAATTTTCTATGTTGTTCTTTTCTTCTTTAGTTTGTAACATACGAGCAATAGAATGATGTCTATGCCTACACTCTCTAGCACTTCAATTTAATTTCAATCTATTTTCAATTTCTTTTTCTATAAGAGAAGGTTTTTCAGTCATAGGTTCCTTCTCTTCTTTTATGTCAGGAATAGAATGAACCTCAAGAGTTTTTTCAACCACTTTCTCTTTTGTTTTGTAAACTTGTTTTATTTTACGAGGGACAACATGATTGTTTATGTTATCATGTGGTATGTTATAATAAATTTCAAGAGGATTTTTTATAGGTCGTTCTTGGATATTTGGAAGGGAATTCAGTTTAATCATTGTTTCATCAAGGATAGGTGGTTCAATCATAGGTTGAGGAATATATTGAAGGGATAACTATACTATGAAATTTTCCTTGAAATTTTGATATGATTTTAAAAATAATTCCTCATAAGGTTTAATAGGTTCCACAAGCTCAAGAGGAAAAACAAATCTAATGAAAACTTCCCTCGTGGAGATGCAATATTAGACCCACTATGATGCACACTAAATATATCATTACAAAATGGAAAATTCAAACACTTATATGCACAATTGAGGGGATGGAATTCACTGAGTAAATCCATGGATAGCCTAACATCACATGAAATGGTTTTTATTGTGAGATTATGGTGAATCATATATTTAATATTTTCATTTCAACTTTTGAAGATAGATTTATCGAGCCTATTATAGGAAAAGTGAAGCCATTATGCATCTTTATCCATGTTTTTAGTTTATCATATATATCTTAATAGTGTTCATGCATGAATAGGAACTATTTACTAATCACATTCTCTCCACAGATGGGATCAATTAATATCCCATTAGTAGGCTTGTTATTGATTCAGTTGGCTATATAAAGAGGACCATCAGGTCCATGTTTAAGTATGTCATTTTGTGAGAAATAAATATAAAGAGAATTTTTAGTTGAGACCTTACAAGGTCTGGCTTCAATAAATTACACCACTTTAATAAGTTTTTCTTCATTTTCAAGTTCACCAAAATGAAACATAAAAAAATGGGGCTCACCAAAATTGATAAAAAATATGATGATACATTAATTATTCTAAGGAAATTTTGACTCAATTATGAGGGATACAATGCATAAATAACAATAAGAAATTAATACTACCTATTATAACAAAAAATAGGGAGGTTTTGAGAGGCTAAAACAATTTGTACCTTGCTAAAAAATTGTTGTTTTGAGGTCATTAAGGACTCATTCAACCAGAATGGTGAATGGGTCCATGTTAGGGTTTCTAAAAACTAAATTATAGGTTATATCCTTCAATGTATACACTCTCAACTCCTAGGTGACTAGCTCACAATAGTCTTAAATGAAATTTAATAGTTGTGGTTTCATCATATTGCAATGAAGATGATAACTTTGCAACTTTTCAACTTTGACAATATTGCTTCAATCTTGATCCCCCCTTGATCTTCAGCCTAAATCCTATAATTACATATCAAAAAGGAGAAAAAAAAGTTGATTGTTAGGGAATAGGGGTTTTCCTTGGTCAAACCATGTTTAGCTAATTAAACCTTATGATGAAATAATAGAACAAGGACATGCAACAATGATACCTTGAAAGATTTCTTGGAATGTAAATCTACAAACTAACATGAAGTTTCCATGTAGAGTGTAGATCATGATCTTTAATTAGCTATGAAAAATGCTTGCAAATGGATCTTCAATACTACATCAACAGACACTATCTCAAAAACATGCTTGATACACTATGCCTTTGACATTATTATATGATCATGAATTGCTACAATAAGACCTTGATAATCTACATTTGAATATCTTTTAAATTCTATATAATTCTCTATAATTATCTTTTGAACGTGTTATTTATTGCTTGATATATTCTAGGGTCACATACTTGAAAATTCTAGGCCAAACTATGTAAATTAGCCTGATATTTATACTAAATTTAGGGATTAACCCCAAAATTCAAATAATCAAAGCCAACATCAGATATAGGATTCAATATCATAAAAATCCCACCACAAATAAATTAAAAGAGGTATTCCCTAGGTAAGGATGACCCATTCCCCCAAATTGGTGAATGGGTCCTATCACAAATTTCTATTACTAAGCTTCGTAGAGGTGAAATGTCACTAAAACCCCAATCACAAAAATGTCAAAAAAATGGTGTCCTAGGTAAGGAGGACCCATTTCCACAAAGTGTCAAATGGGTCCTAGTGAAGTTTTTTAGGACTCCAACTTTTCTAAATTAAATGTTATTCAATATTATTATTGAGCATTGGGATAGATACCTGAAAAATACAATAAATAAGGCTTGGATTTGAATTAAAGGGCCAGTTAATATCTAATTAAACTTAGTTAATTAATAAACCATTAAATTAATGTGAAATCATAAGAAAACACTTTACAAAACTCGAAATAAGGAACAATTAATTCCATTTTATCATTAACTGTTACTTGCCAAAATAAGCGTGAAAAAATGGTTACATTTTTTTATGCTACACTTGGAACGAATGCATACCTTGAAAATCTAGTTATCCTTGCCTCCCAATCATAGAGATAAAGAAAACCACCAAGAACTATCATATTTTTTGCAAGGTATTGTTTCACATAAAATTTTACCACCATGAATGGCAATGAAAAAGACACATAAAGCTACTAACGCCACATAGTGATGAGCAAAAGACAAGATGAAAATTAGTATCAATTAGAGGGAATAGGTGCATCAACAAAAGGAAGAGAACCACAATCCAAGTAAGATTTTGAATTGTATCACTTAGAGCCTTACATTAATTAGTAGAATGATCATGAAATCTATGATATGGACAAAATGGATTGTTGTTTTAAAATTTATTTTTTCTTCTTGGAGGGACAGATATCAAGCAAGCTTGGAGAAGCTTCGACATTGTACTATCTTGATTTATAGTAGAATATGTTTATTTATTTTCCAAAAAATATATCTTTTTCTTATTACAAGGTGTCATAAATGCACAAGACTCTCTATATTGTGAGATTTTGTACCCTCACTTAAAGGAAGGTGTAAAATTTAGTGAACCCCAATGATTACTAAGACATGTGTTTGAATATTTCCTAGGAGTTTTTTTCTTGATGAAATTTATATTAAGTGAATATTTCTTTGATTCTTCCATTTCTTTCAAGGGACTATAACCAAGATCACTAGTTGTTTCTATCAGGATATGATGCACCACTTGGTTAAAGCTGTCTTAGAAGATTTTTTTTTAGTATTGCTGGTATTGAGTGAAGTCTTTTTTATTCTTTTATTTATTTTAAATGAAAATAACTAAGACCACTAGTTTTTTCTTGTGTGTTAGTATCTATAGGGACACAAATTCCTTTTTCTCTAGCAACACATACTTTTCCTATATAACCAAGTTTGTTCACAAGTCTTTAATCTCTTCCATAGTTTTTTCCATTTATTTTGAATTCAATGGTTGTTCATAATCAAATTCATCTAATTTTGTTGTGTAATTTTTTTATTATTCTAAAGTGGGTGAAGTGGATTATTTTGAAGGTTCTTCCAAATTTTGTGTTGATTTTACCACTAGTTCTTTTCCCTTTTCAAACTCTTTTGTTATGATCCTGTATTCTCCCATGAATGTAGGTGTGAGATCTATGGAACACAAATCATCATCCAATATCTTTGTGACTTCTTCAATATACTTTTATTTTTATTTTTATTGTACCTGGGTTGTACTTCTATAGTTGGTGTCAATATTTTCAAAATTACATGCTTTTATTTTTATTTTTATTGTACTTGGGTTGTACTTCTATAGTTGGTGTCAATATTTTCAAATTACTTTCCTTTTCTTTCTCAATGTGAAAAATTTATGGTTCAACATTGGCCTTGATTGTATAAACCTTGTTGGTATAGATGTATTTTATTATACATTGAAGAGTATAAGCTAATGCATGCATTTAATGAATGAGTGGTATTCTTAAAAGAAGATTATATGATAGTTCTTGAGGAATAACATGGATAGGAGTTTGTAATGTGGACTTTCCAAATTAAATAGGTAATGTGATCACACCAAGATGTTATTTTCCTATATTATCAAATCTAGGGGTAGATAAAAGTCTGGTTATATTTGGATTTTCTCTACTCCAATCTTATCCAAAAGGTTTATGCTACACATGTTAAGGGCTGAGCCATTGTCAACAAGGGTTATCCTTATCCTATCCATATTAATAATTATTATTATCATGAAAGCTTCATTTTTATTTTACACTTCTAAAGGAGGTAGCTCACTTTGGTTGAAAATAATGTATAAATTTATTCATTGAATTAGGGATGTTAAAACTTTTATTTGCACATTGGGAGGGATAAGAAATTGCTCTAAAGAAATTTTAAGCATGTTTTGATAATTAGGGGAGGCTTGAATAACATCCCATAAGGATATCTTGGCAAGAGTATTTTTATGTTTTTCAAGAAGATCATATTCCTTTCCACTATTTGAAGAAAAATGAGGAGCACTAGGATAGATAGGTTGAGGAAATGGTAATGAAGTAGGAATAATTTTTGGTTGCCTATTTTTCCTTGTGGTATATGTGTAAGAAATAGTATTCTAACTTAGTTTTTTTGAAATATTTTTACTATCAAGTTGCATTATAAAATTCTAGATATCTCTTGAAGTTAAAAGTCTCTTTTTAGGCGGCGCTAGGATAAGCAAAAGTTTATTTTGAACTTGATATTTATATGTGGGTGCGTAAATTTTAAGAAGTCACTTAGGAGATGACTTAGGAGGTCCAATAATTAAATGAATTGTAGGAAGTCTAAGAATTGGAGGACTTAAGGGAGATCTAATGTTTATAACCTCACAAGAATTATCCTTCTTTTGATTATCTTTTAGAATAGGATAGTCTAATGTTAGCTCATAATATTCATATAATGATGCAAAATTTCTATTGATTGAAAGACATGTATCCATTATATCATCTTATTTGACTATGATATTTACCCTAGTAGGATAATTTTTAGGAGAGGAGAAAAAAATATGTTGATCATATTCTATGGTTAGATTCTGTAAGGTAACTTCATTAGAAATAGGGGAGGTATAGAGAGAAGAACAACTATCATTTTATTTCTTATCAATGATTGGATCCTTTTTCACAATTATATCTTCCCAAATGGGAGAAGCATGAGGAGATGGAGAAAGAAGACTCTCACGACTCTCAATGAGCGTATTTTCTAACACCAAATTATCTTCTTCAAAAAAAAGAGAGATATTAGTAGAATAAAAAGTGTGATTTTCATGATGGTCTATGCTCACATCCTCTTTCACTAAAATTTTCTCACAAATAGGAGAGAAATTAAGGGATGGGTAAAGGATAGGAAATGTGGTACGAAGGGATGTTTCAATTTCATTGCATTTCTCTAAGAGATTCTCATAACTAGGGAAGATGTTGGAAAAATGATTATCATTCTTGTTAATTATCTTTTTATCGATATAATTGGAAAGGAAAGATATTAACATTGTGAAAATTAATTTTATCCAACAAATTGAATGCTTTAGAAATTTAAAAATTATGTACCCAAAAATGAAAAAAACTTTTATCCATATTATGCAATGCTTCAAGAATGTAAACATTGTGTACCCAAAATTGAAAAGCACTTTTATCTAACTTATGAGAAGGTTTAGGAATGTAATCATTGCATACACACAAGTGATAAGTTCTTTTATCCAAATTATGTGATTTTGTAGGAATGCATACATTTTTGTTACATATTATTTGATTCTCACTACCCAAATAATTTTGGAATGATTTAAAATGGCTACACTAAAGAGATGATTTAAACACAATTCAGAAAACAAAAATTCTTTAAAATTATCTGACTAAAATAATGGATTACCAACAAATATAGGAAGTGTAGAAAACCACAAAAAATCTCAGAAAGGATAGTTTTTATGGTCCCTAAAGGAATCATTTCCCCATGTGTTAATGTATCTATGTGTAGGTTTTTTGAAAAATAAAAAATGAAATTTCTGAGTTTTTCCATGTGTTCTTTATTTTTTGGTTGCAAACTAGTACTTATGGTTCCATAATTCTTGAAAATTAGAGTTAAATTAAAGTGTAAGATGATGCTAAAATTACCTATTTGTAAATAAAATTTTGAGTCAATTTTATAATATATGTGACTAAAAGTATGCTATAATGTAAATACTATGTAAAATGAATATAACATTATGAAATTTTGTTGAATTTTTAGATTTAAAATGCAATAAAACTTCATACAAAATTTATAAACCCTAAATGAAATTAATTAATTCAAATCCTATATCTAGGGTTTGAGTACATTCTAAATAAAAAAATAGAATATTCAAAATTTTGGGTTCACCATAATGAAACATAAAAAAATAGGGTAGGGGTTCAATATATATGGATTATGTACTAAATTTGACACAGGTTCAATACATATTGGCTTTATAATAAATTTGGAATGATTCACCAAACCTAATATAAATAGAAAATATGAAAATGGGATGTAATGAACCTACCTATTTTCTATTTCATTTAGGAAATGATATCCTCTAAGATAGAATTAACATTCAACCCTTGGGTGAATCAATTCTATGGAAGATCAGGAAATTTAATTTATGTGTGTGTGAACAGGGGTAAAGTTAAACAACACCTTTGGGAGATGAAAATAAAATAGGAAATGGCCTCAAATATGTATCCTAAGACCCGATTCATATAGATGAAGCATAGATCTAACAAAAAATTCAATTTTATATAAATTGGATGAGTATAAGACACTTAAAACTTACCTCAAAGTAATTTGTAGAGTTTCCAAAAATGGTTGCAAAGTGTCTAGGACCCCCACTCTCCAAAATTTATGAATGGTTCTTGAGATATGTTTTTGAATTAAATTTTTGCGAGCCTCTAAAGAAAAATATAAGCTGCAATTTCTAATTGGTTTCATGTGAAAAATGAGCTTAGGAACCGATTTTTTGTAATCTTGACAATGTTTCTTGCAACTTTGACAAATTTTCAACTTTTACAATTTTTCTTCAACCTAAAATCTACAAATCACACAAGAGGAGAAAAGTGTTTTTTTTTCGAATGGGGGTTTACCTTGGTCAAACCATATTTTTTTAATTAAACCTTGAATTGAAATGATGCATGAAAGGAATGATGAATGAATAATACAATGTTTCAATTAAACAAACCCTTGAATAAATCTTGGAAAGGCTAAAATATTGCATGTTATGGCTTCAATGGATGTAGATCTCTATTCTTAAATCTTACATTGAATATTTGACTTGAATTTTTCAATTAGATCTTGAAACCTACACCATACTGTTAGCTCCAAAAATATGCATGATGAACATAACTTTGACATGATGCTCAAGAGATCTTGATTGTTGCAACAAAATTCTTGATAAATCTTCTCTTCAATTCTCTTGACAATAGTATTTTATCTTGTAAAATTTATCTTCATTGTTCTCTTGAAATCTAATGTTAATTTGATAAAATAACCTTGTATTTCTAGGCATATATCCTTAAATTCCTAAAAATTTAACATTAAATGTGAATATTTTAAATTTGAATTTGGAATGATAAGGATACCGCTAAAACATGCTTTAAAAATGGTTTCAAAGGCTTAGGGAGGACCCCTTCACCCATGGATGAATGAGTCCTAGGTCCCTATTCCTGAAACACACATTGCTCAAGGTGTGTAATTATGTGTTGGAATTAATTATTGTTGGGTTTCCCCTTAGTAAAATATAATTTATTAGGCTTGTAGATGTCAAATATGGATTATTAAGGCATAATTAGGTCTAATTTAATTAAGAGGGCCCAAACAAAGTGTGAAAATGTAAAGGAGTAAATTTTTCTACATTATAGTTCCTACAAAAGTTTCCTCATTTTACATTTATTTTTATAACAATTATGTTCACCATGCCCCAGTTTGTTACAATTACCACATTTTCATTTATGCTTCTCAGCTTTATCCTCTCTAGAAGAGGTGGATGTATCACAATACTTTATCTTAAGTTTAGACTTCTTTCATTTACCTTTAGGTGATGGTACAATCAATACTTGATTCTTTGAATGTGTATTATATTGAATATGTTTAGCTTGTTCCCTAGTAAAATTACAACAATATGTCCCAAAAGAATGCATGATAAATAAATAAATTAATCCTTCCATTGTATAAATAAAATAACTAGAGATGTATGAAAATGAACTATTAAATTTATATAATATATAATATTCATTACTTATTAGCTCTATCCTTAATAAAACTAGTGAATCCAGACCTTAATGATTAAAATTTTACTGAGTTATCTTAAAAATAGAGAATAAATCAGTGAAAACTTATTCTAATTTTACCTCTAGTTGCATAGTATAAAACTCACTATCCAAGGTAGAACATAAACCCTTAGATCAAATAAATATTTTAATTATTAGAGTTACAACCTCAAACCTTGGTTCAACAAGTACCAAGAGTGCAAAATATAAAAATATCTAAAATAAACAGATGTGATACCTCTCAAATTTGAATCAAAACTGTAAATGAATGCCCCCATAGACATAACTTGTCCAAGAGAAATTATTTATAAGTAATCAGTGAATATTCCTAATAGGAAGATATGAATAAATAACAAATGGTGCGAAATTTGGAAAAATATCAAGAACTAATTTATGAGATAAAGTAGCCAAATTTTATGAGATCAAAGGTCAAACATGTAAAACATGTATTTCATTCCAAAATAAACTATACCAATAGAAAAATTTGGAAAAATGACCTACACCACAAAAATGTATGTAGAACACGCTTTTCATCAATATCTCATTTGTGAAAAATAGACTCGTAGTTTCTAACCTATGGCCTATAGAAAAAGTACTCAATTAGGACCTTGAAGGACAAAAATAAGCCTTTAAGGGTTATATTGGGGTCACTAATTTAACCTTTTAACTAGTAGGTGCAAAAATAAAAACCCACCATGAGGCGTGTTATGGAGTGGTTAACCACTTGGATGGTGTGGGCCAATGAAGACTCTAGTAACCATTAGGCTTAATCCCTTAATGCTACTCCAAGATAGTACATGATAATTGTCAACTACTTTTAGAAAAACAAACCACATAAATAATATAGTTTTTAAATCATAATTTAAAATAATAATAACAAGCAAGTTGAAACTTTGTTCACTTGATGTAAAGATTTAGTGTGACCAAACCTGACCAATGTGATAAGCCAATGCAATGATGTGGAACAAGAATGAAATATTCCACTAAAGATGTCCAATGTACCCTATGACTATTGTTGTCACTCGGATACTTGTGACCTACATACGAACCATCATAATTCCATACAAATATATGGACCAATGTTGGTGATAAAAATTAAGAAAAGGTCCTCTAAGGGCCAAAGGCATATATTTCTTATTTCGATGATTTAATAAAGAATCTTGGGGATCTCGATCCTTCTAAATGCAATGAATATTTTTTTATCCCAAAGTACTCCAAAAAAATACCTACCTCTCAGATTTGGTAACCACCTCCAAACTTGAAACCCTCATAAACATGATAAAATATGCCATATTTTGACTAAATGAAAACCAACCTTGGTATTCTCTAATTCCCTAGAATTGATGGTGAGATTAGATTATGTCCAACATACATTGATATTAACCTATAATAGAAAGATACAAAATTGAAAACCCCAAAAATGGTGTTTTCTCAAGTTTTATTATTTCCCCAATTCATCATATTGTGCAAATAAAGAGCATACTCGAGCTTACTAAACTTCACCAAGATATCTTAATGAGAATAGCTCTACCCTCAAATATTAGAAGGAATGTGCATGGTCATGAATTTGATATAATGTATGAGCTGAAAATTAGGTATATTCCCAAGACCACTTGTAACGCCCTGCCATGCAACCCTAGAGGAAGTTTTAATTCTAAAAAAAAATGTACTAATTTTTTTCAAAAAAATGAATTAAACTTATATGTTCATCTATAATTGACAACATCCCCTAAGGCTACGTAACTGAGATTACTTAAACTTATACAACATACATCATTAAAATCATTGCATTTAATTACTTTAAGAAATAAACATTTATACAACATACAACAATGAGATAAAAATCCATGATATAAATTCATTACTTAAACAACTGGTTACATCTCTCATTCCCAAAATGAGGCAATGGTACAAAAGTATTACGGTTACATAATTTCACCTCGTAAATACATGAGGGGTAAAATAACTTATTACAATTTTAAATAATACAATGCTTGAATTAAAAAACAAGAACCACGAGCTATCCAACTAGATGTCTTGCCACCAATTACTGAAGATAAAAGTGGGACCCAATGGTGTATGGTGCATTTTCTTCCCAACCAACTGGTACCAGAAGGCCCACCCCCAATGCTAGGAGATAGTAACAACGTAACACGGACAAATATTTACAACCTCTAGCCATAGGATGACTTATACTAACACATACTGACTCATCTAGAAACATGTACAATATAAGTCAAACACTAACATGGTCCCATTGCTTCTAGACATAAAATTGATCAATTATGATAAGGAATCCATACACATAAAACAAAACCCAATATTTTCTTAGATAGAGTGTTATTGCACAGTTCGTCATGAGATCTCCTCTAGGAATTCTTCATAGGCTCTGGTAATCTTGGTGAAATTTACTAAATCCCAGCCCTCACACTTACTCATGCGGAATCAACTACCTCTCGTAAGGATAAGATATTTGATCTTTCCATTCCGAGCCTTCCCACTCAACCCAAGTCTAAATGAGCCCTTGTGTCTATGAGTGAAAATAAACTATCTTAATTAATGTGTGACACTTCCTAATCATCTAGGTACATTAATTTAGTTATCACTTGATTAAATCACTTCTGAAGGTTACCCAGTTTACCTATTTGGGCTTCGGTGCCTAACAAAAGACACTCTTCTAATTGACAACATTATAAACAAAACTATTCTCCATGGGTAACTCAAGTGCTTACAACTAGACAACACAATTTCTCCTATTCTAGGAGGAAATAGTTAAGGAAACTCATTTCAAACACTTGGAGAAAACAAATCACATAAATCACTACCCAAGGAAAACACAAACAGTTCACTTAATAGAGCGACAACCCTTACCTCTAGAATACTTCTAGAAGACTTAAAAATTTAAAACTCAAATAACCCTTTTTTCCCCAATCAACAACATAAGGAAAAATAATAGAAACAAGCAATGGAAAGGAAATATGCTATATTTGGATATATTAAATCCATTTCCCTTTCTATGTAACATCCCACCACGCAACCCTAGAGCAAGTTGCAATTAACAACACAAACGAACTAACTTTTTTTTAAAACAACTAATATGCAAGTTCACTACAAATTGCAACAACCTCTAAGGTCATGAGACTAAGATTACTTAATAACCCACAACAAAAATAACATGAAATGAAACCACAAAAATTAATTACTTATGAAATTAACAACACATACATTCCATACAAGATAAATTCATCAAAGAAAATTAAAGATACAATCAGATCTCTTTTAAGAACAAGATTACAACACTCATTCCCCAAATGAGGTAAATCCAAAAGCATGATTACATATTACAACTTCCACCTCGATTACAAAGAGGGGTAATAAATTACATGATTAACTGAAAATAATAAAGCATAAAAGATAACTAGCTCCCACGAGCTCTCCAATTGGAAACCTCGTCAACACGAACAAGAAGAAAGCCCAACGGAGTAAGGTGCACAAAACCCAACCAAGTGGAACCCAAAGGTCCACCCACCATGCTAGGAGATAGTAACAAGGATTCCTAGACAAGAACCACTACCTCTAGATATAGGCTGAATCAAACTGAACCAAACTGACACAACCAATCACTTGAACCACACAAGTACAACTCGAGTTCAATGTAAGCACAACCCAAGTACAACTCTAACATGGTTACATTACTTCCAGAAATAATAGATCAGTTATGATAAGAAAACCATACACACAAAACAATCAATTACCAACTACAGGTACACCATAACATCACTAACATGGATCACATTGCTTTGGATATCACTTGAATAAACTTCTTTCAAAGGTTACCCAGTTTACCTCTCATAGCTTTGGCCCCTAACGGAGGTCATTCTTCAACTTCACCACACAAAAACAACTAACTACAATGGAACTTAGAAGCATATGAAATAGATATAACCACCATTCCAACACTAGGAGTTAACATAAGTCAAAGCCCTCTCCAAACCCTAGAGGTAACAAAGATAACAACGCCACTCCTTACAAGGAGCCAAAAAATCCATAATCCACTCCTTCCATAGGAGGCACAAAACATCCCCATTCGTGGAAACTGTGTAATACATTGACACAACCTCAAGCACTAACCAAGGAAATGTCAACTATTTGACCTCACAAATAACAACTCCCAAACTCTAGGGCCCACTGGAAGACTTACTATTAACGACACTTAACACACCTCCTCAAACATGAACACAGAGAAATCAATCACACAAGCATTTGTGAGGAATAAACTAATTTAATAATGCCACTTTCAAACAAAGGAAGATATTTAACCAAATTATATAATTCCATAATCTCTCTTTCAATAATAATAAAATCAACATTGACTTCATCCATTCCAAACTCGTTGGTAACCTGATAAGACAATCCACATATTTAAGACCCTATCAGGAAGACTTAACAACCCCCCCTTTTTTCTTATTCATCTTCCTCAAGTGATGACAAAAGGGATTACATTTAAACATGCAATTTAATCATAATTAAATCTTCTTTGGATTTCCTAAATCCACTTCGTTTAATAAAATTGAATAAATTGTTGCCCCAATAAATCTGATTTAATAATGTCCCTTTCCGACATAAGGAGAAATTTAACAAACATTTAATTCCTCAGTTACTTGTAAATATTAAAATAATTATTTATTTTTCTTATTTCAAACATACTACTTTCACATCATCTATTTATTCCCTTCAAAATAAATCATTTTAAAAACAATTAATTCCACATGGGACTTTAAAATCAAATAATTGGCCCTTCGAATCCTATTATTTTAAAATCAAATATTTGCTCTAACAGAAAAAATTAAAATTTAAAATCTAATAATTCGTCTATTTACAACTTATGTTAAAAACAATTTATTCTTTTCCAAACTATATCATTTTAATTCCTTTAATTCAGCTAATATTTGAAAAGCAAGTATTTTTTCCTCAATTGTTTGCAAATAATAATAATAAAATAACCTTTAGCCTTCGATTTAAAATAAATCATTTTAAAATTTATTAATCATGATATAAAAATATATTACTCTTAACACCAATGTTTGCCTTTTCAAATATATTATTCTAAAATAAAATTCCATAATTTGACTATAACATTTTGATATAGATTTTTCTCAATTAAAATACACATACCACTAATTAAATCACCTTTTAATATATATAATATTCCAATATTATAAAATATAATATTTGAAATATTATTTAACAATATTTTAATATTATAAAATATAATATAATATTTTTATTTATTTTATAAAAAAAAATCCCAAATGAGATTAGGGCACAACTCCTCAAACCAAGTGTCGATCGTAAGGGAGGGCGGTTGTTTGTATGGGAGATGCACTGAAACAAAGGGAGGGCGGCTATGTGAAGATGCAACCGACCCCATTTACATGGGGTGTGGCTCTGTTTTCACACAACCAAGCCTTCGTGAATGGCACGGTCAACTGAGGTGTAGGGGAGAAGGGCGCGTAGGGCGCGGCTCCCCCACACACCTCCCATGGGGGGGTTTCGTGGGGTGAGCCCCCTACATGTTCCCTCCCAAACCCCCAAATAAATTTTTATTTTATTTCATTATATTTTTTTTTAATAGTTTTTTTTTTTTTTTTTACAAAAAAAAACACCTCCTTCCCTGCAAATCTCTTAAAAATCTGAAAGGCAATTATTTACCAGGGTTCATATCTCAATACAAATTATTGTTTTTTTTACAAAATAGATATACATATATATAAATTATCCAGATTTATAGAACTATAAGTTTAATTGAGAAAATAGAACTCAAACATGATTCCTTTACAAGAATATTAAAATTTTCCTTGAAAGATATTATTTCCAAATAGAGATTTTCAATTTTGAAGAAAGATCTAACATGGGTTTTCATCAAAAAAATTCTTTTTTTTGAAAAAGAAAAATTTCCAAACGTGAATTCCAACCAACATTTCAAAAATATAAATTTTAAAATTGAATCAAAAACACCTGGTTTCCAAAAGTTTGAAAAGATCCAAAAGGGTGCAATAATTCTCCTTCAGATTTCAGTTCCTCCAAGCAAATCCAAAACCCCCAAAAACCAGAAATTCCTTCCCTTCTCCATTTTTCTTTTTTTTTTATCCTCTTCCAAAATTTTCCAAAAATCCCATAATCCCCAAAAATGAAAAAAATCTATTTAACCCCCAAAGTCAAACTTTTGAAAATATCTCCAAAATCTCTATTTTTCAATTTTGCATTTTTCTAATTTTCAAAAAAATGAAATTTAAACCTTTTCGAATTTTCCAACTTAATTTCAATTCAAGAATATCTATAATTTAAAAAATGCATAATTAATATTCATTTCAACCTAATTAATTTAATTAATTAATAAAATAAATCTAATCCAAGATTTAATTATTTTATTAATTACATTAAACTAATCAATAAATAAAATAATTTTTTCACAATATAACCATATTAATTAATTCAACAACTTAACTACATAGGCCATTTATTTAACTTTTCTAACTTGTAATTTAATAAGATCAAAGCAAGAGAACAATAACAAATAACTGAACTAGATAAAAATCGATGACGCACTCAAGACTAGGGTGATGACTTGACACGAGAAACCTAGCTACTATCACCCAATCAAATGTCATTGGGCAATGGACACGCTCAACCCTGTGAAATCAGGTGGAGTCGATGTCCTGTACCTGTTAACCTGTGAGCAATAGGATATCGAACATGTATATTTGCATCATATAAAACACACCATGAAGAGGGAATCTCAAAATTGTAGGGTGCTAGCAAGCGAGTGATGCAATCTTGTGCCCTTCACCAATACAATATTACCAACTGACGAATCTTACATCAATAATATAATCCAAATGTAAAACATCATTAATTCAAATATTCACAATCCTAATCCCAAAGCATGTCACAATAATAACATCAGAATAAATCACCATTACATCAAAATGTAACAAGCACATCATTTTATAGACAATGATCAAATAGTAATCGGGTACCACAGTCCAAGCACTAATAGAAAAACCGCATAACCAATAGGACACTGTTCAGTCTAAAGAGAAAAATGGAGGGGTCTTACATCCTGCCCCCCTAGGGTCAGGCTTACTCCTAGAAGCCTACAAAAACCCCTAGTGCAACCTCCATACAATCACACAAGGCCAAGGGTTCCAAACTGAACCACTCCAAACCTCAACATAAAAACAACATCAACCCGAACCATAAACAACTCAACCAAGTACACTACTAATCCGTATAGACCAACATGGTGAAGCACCACCAACCAAGTCTCCATAAGAAAAACCATGGATTAACTCAGAAAATACACACATGTACCAATACACATCACTGGGAACATCACATGGCTATGCAAAGGTCCATCTGGACACTGGTAAGTAGCATGCTAATCCATGATAGAAGGATCCATGAACCAAGAACCAATATCCATCTCACAAACTCCAAAAGCTGAGAGCCAAAAGCCATCTCACATATAATATCTCTCAATAAGTGGCTTGATGGTGTCAGGTCATACGTAAAGTGAAACCATCCAAACAATACCACCATGACCTATCTCTTGTTGTGTAAGGTGACTAGCCTTCAAGAGATAGTCATCACACATAGGTGAGTAGTGGGTCCTAGCTGTATAACAACCTCCCATACTCCCATCCTCTAAGTTTCTTGCATCTACTTCCTCGTACACACTCACCAAGTTCATCTCATACATCCTTGGAGAGGAATCCACAATATAACATATAGCCGACATTGAAAACAACAAAGATAACTAGCTTAGCTACCAAGTTCATAAAGAAGAGAAAATTAAAGTTCCATTTCAACAATAAAGAAATAATATGCATAATTTCAAAACTGAATCAAATATATAACCACTAGGGTTATAAGAAAATAGGGTCACAAGTTGTGGCTAAACCTTCACAATCAACTGAAAAATCATCATTAACCAAAACAAAGTTCACAATCTTTAAAATTGCACTATACAACACTGTGTGACTAGATACTAGCCACCAAATGAGGAAGGAGAAAACAACGTCTGACTATCACGATAGTCCCTCATGTGGTGCAGAATGAAAATGCCAACCACATGGCATAGGGGTACTCCTCGGTTACGCCCTGCATTGTGTCCACACACAACATGGTCATACACCAGCTAGAGCAAGGCACGTACTGATCATATACTACATGGCAGAGTGTCTGTGGCTTTGTAGAAGTAGGCACGCATATAACACTCCCCGCATAGCGATACCTTGTGGAGAAGACACACGTAGATACTCACCGAAGGCAAAGGTATACATGGCTAGGATCTACCCATATGCTACTCGACCAACATGGTCATGGCAACCATGAGTATCCATCTACAAGTGTTGAGGCCCCATAATGCTCATCACACAAGTAGGCTAACAAAGAAAATCTCATAAGGTGCCTTCACGTGTCTATGCACGTGGCAATCGTGTCATCACATGGCATCAACACCAACATTGTGTCAGAACACCAATCGGGTGTGGCATCATATCCAGTACATCATGTCAGAACATAAGTAAGATATGGTATAAATATACATGATGCAATACGATAACATCACTATGGGGCTTCGAGTCTCACCTCTCATACAGACGAGGTTTACTCACTATGCTAGATCAATGCCTCCACAAATGTCCAGGAATAGCTAACATCCCTATGCTGTTGTACTGAAATCTATGGGGATTAGGTTAACACTTATGGATCAAGTATGCTAATCCATTTTAAGGGAAAGTAGTGGTCATGTTTCCTCAAGATTGGTTGAGCTAAGATGCTTTGCATCGCGATATGTGTACGCTACACACTCCACCCAAGGAACTTATGGTGGCTACTATCCCTTTACGGATTGAGGATCTAGAGAACCAAAAGATGAATAAATACTATTGAATACTCTTATATATAAGTTTCAACCACACACAGGTTGGCCCTCAATCAGGTAACAAACATACACACACACCTAATAGTATGGTAAATCCCACACCAAGGCGTAACTTTTCCTCAAGGATGGGTACCAAGTATTACCATCACATGGATACACAAAGCAAGTACAGGGTATTCACAGCTCTCAAACAAGATACAATTACTGGTTTCTTACAATTACAGGGGTATAACTACATACATAATCCCATAGGAATATCCAATTGCATAACCCATGGGATACATAACAAAACTTTCCAACCATAACCTTTTATCAGGTTTCTTTCATGCTACTCTTTTCCTAGAGTACATCATGCTAAAATAAAAACCATGAACACGTGATCACATAAAAATTCCACTAATAGGTTCACAGAGACAACATAGTCGGGACAAATGTTCCTAGAGAACCCAGTGTATGAACCTAGGGCTCTGATACCATGTGTAATGCCCCACCACACAAACCTAGAGGAATTTGTAATTAACAACACAAATGAACTAATTTTTTTTTTAAAACAACTAATATGCAAGTTCGCTACAAATTACAACAACCTCTAAGGTCACAAGAATGAGATTACATAATAACCTGCAACATCAATAACATGAAATGAAACCACAACAATTAATTACTTATGAAATTAACAACACATACACTCCATACAAGATAAATTCATCAAAGAAAATTAAAGATACCATGAGATCTCTTGTAACAATAAGATTACAACACTCATTCCCTGAATGAGGTAAATCCAAAAGCATGATTACATATTGCAACTTCCACCTCGATTACAAAGAGGGGTAATAAATTACATGATTAACTAAAAATAATAAAGCATAAAAGATAACTGCATCCCGTGAGCTCTCAAACTGAAAACCTCATTAGCATGAACAAGAAGAAAGACCAACGGAGTAAGGTGCACACAACCCAACTGAGTGGAATACAAAGGCCCACCCCATATGCTAGGAGATAGTAAAAAGGATTCCTAGACAAGAACCACTACCTCTAGACATAGGTTGAATCAAGATGAAACAAATAGACACAACCAATCACTTGAACCACACAAGTACAACTCAAGTTCAACGTAAGCACAACCCAAGTACAACTCTAACATGGTTACATTGCTTCTAGAAATAATAGATCAGGTATGATAAGAAAACCATACACACAAAACAATCAAGTACCAACTACAGGTACACCATAACATCACTGAAATGGATCACATTGCTTTGGATATCACTCAAATAAACTTCTTCCAAAGGTTACCCAGTTTACCTCTCACAACTCTGGCCCCTAAGGGAAGTCATTCTTCAACTTGACCACACAAAAATAACTAACACCAATGGAACTAAAAAGCATACGAAATAGATATAACCACCATTCCAACACTAGGAGTTAACATAAGTCAAATCCCTCTCCAAACCTTCGAGGTAACAAAGATAACAACGCCACTCCTTACAAGGAGCCACAAATTCCATAATCCACTCCTTCCACAGGAGGCACAAAGCATCCCCATTCGTGGAAACTGGGTAATACATTGACACAACCTCAAGAACTAACCAAGAAAATGTCAACCGTTTGAACTCAAAAGCAACAACTCCCAAACTCTAGGGCCCACTGGAAGGCTTACAATTAATGACACTTAACCAACCTCCTCAAACATGAATACAGAGAAATCAATCACACAAGAATTTGCGAGGAATAAACTAATTTAATAATTCCATTTTCAGACAAAGGAAGACATTTAACCTCATTATATAATTCTATAATCGCTCTTTCAATAATAATAAAATGAACATTAACTTCATCCATTCCAAACCGGTTGGTAATCTGATAAGACAATCAACATATTTAAGACCCTATTAGGAAGACTTAACAACCCCCTTTTTTTCTTTTTCTTTTATTGATCTCCCTCAAACGATGACATAAGGGATTACATTTAAACAAGCAATTTAATCATAATTAAATCTTTTTTGAATTTCCTAAATCCACTTCATTTAATAGAATTCAATAAATTGTTGCCACAATAGATCTGATTTAATAATGTCCCTTTCCGACATAAGGAGAAATTTAACAAACATTTAATTCCTCAGTTACTTGTAAATATTAAAATAATTATTTACTTTGCCATTTCAACAATACTACTTTCACATCATCTATTTATTCGCTTCAAAATAAATCATTTTAAAAATAGTTAATTCCACATAGGACTTTAAAATCAAATACCTGGCCCTTCGAATCCTATTATTTTAAAATCAAATATTTGATCTAACAAAAAAAATTAAAATTAAAATCTAATAATTCATCTATTTACAACATATGTTAAAATCAATTTATTCTTTTCCAAACTATATCATTTTAATTCCGTCAATTTAGCTATTATTTGAAAAGCAAGTATTTTATCCTCAATTGTTTGCAAATAATAATAATAAAATAACCTTTACCCTTCAATTTAAAATAAATCATTTTAAAATTTATTAATCACAATATAAAAATATATTACTCTTAACACCAATGTTTTCCTTTTCAAATATATTATTCTAAAATAAAATTCCATAATTTGACTATAACATTTTGATATAGATTTTTCTTAATTAAAATATACATACCACTAATTAAATCACCTTTTAATATATATAATATTCCAATATTATAAAATATAATATTTAAAATATTATTTAACAATATTTTAATATTATACAATATAACATTAAAATATTATATTTTTATTTATTTTGTTAAAAGAATCCCAAATGAGATTATAACAGAACTCCTCTAACCGCATGCTGATCGTAAGGGAGGGTGGCTATGGTTTCTCTGCCGAAGTCTACACAGGGGCGGCTTTTTGCAAGGGAGGCGTGCCAAAACAAAGGGAGGGCGGTTGTATGAAGATAGAGCCGACCACATTTACATGGGGAGTGGCTGTGTTTTCACACAGCCAAGCCTTGGTGAATGGCGTGGTTGGCTGGGGTGTAGGGGAGAGGGGTGCACAGGGCACAACTCCCGCACATGCCTCCCATGGGGGGGCATGATGGGGTGAGCTCCCTGTGTCTTCCCTCCCAAACTCCCAAATAATTTTTTATTTTATTTCATTATATTTTATTTTTACAAAAAAAAATGCCTCCTTCCCTATAGATTTCTTAAAAATCAAAAAATCAATTATTTACCAGGGTTCATTTCTGAAAAAAAATTATTATAAAAATATATATATATATGTATGTATACATATATACCTGGTTTTTTTTAATAAAATATATATATATATATATATATATATATATTATCCAGATTTACAAAACTATAAGTTTAATTGAGCAAATAAAACTCAAGCATGATTCCTTTACAGTCATATTAAAATTTTCCTTGAAAGACATTATTTCCAAATAGAGATTTTCAATTTTGAAGCAATATCTGACATGGGTTTTCATCAAAACATTTTTTTTAATTTTTTTTTCAATTTTCCAAACATGAATTGCAACCAACATTTCAAAAATATAAATTTTAAAATTGAATCAAGAGAACCTAGTTTCCAGAAGTTTGAAAAGATCCAAAATGGTGGAATCATTCTCCTTTAGATTTTAGTTCCTCCAAGCAAATCCAAAACCCCCAAAAACCAGAAATTCCTTCCCTTCTCCATTTTTCTCATTTTTTTTATCCTCTTCCAAAATTTTCCAAAAATCCCATAATCCCCAAAAAATGAAAACAAATATCTATTTATGCCCCAAAGTCAAACTTTTGAAAATATCTCCAATATCTCTATTTTTCAATTTTATATTGTTCTAATTTTCAAAAAAATGAAATTTAAACCTTTTCAAATTTTCCAACTGAATTTCAATTCAAGAATATCTATAATTTCAAAAATGCATAATTAATCTTCATTTCAGCATAATTAATTTAACTAATTTATAAAATAAATCTAATCCAAGATTTATTTATTTTATTAATTACATTGAACTAATCAATAAATAAAATAATATTTTTCACAATATAACCAGATTAATTAATTCAACAACTTAACTACATAGGCCATTTATTTAACTTATCTAACTTACAATTTGAAAAGATCAAAGCAAGAGAACAATAACAAACAACCGAACTAGACAAAAATTGACGATGCACTCAAGACTAGGGTGATGACTTGACATGAGAAACCTAGTTATTATCTCCCAATCGAATGTCATTGGGTAATGGACACGTTCAAACCTGTGAAATCAGGTGGAGTCAATGTCTTGTACCTATTAACCTACGAGCAATAGGATATCAAACATGTATATTTGCATCATATAAAACACACCATGAAGAGGGAATCTCGAAATTGCAGGGTGCTCGTAAGTGAGTGATGCAATCTCGCCCCTTCACCAATACAGTATTACCAACTGATGAATCTTACATCAATAATATAATCCAAACGTAAAACATCATTAATTCAAATATTCACAATGCTAATCCCAAAACATGTCACAATAATTACATCTGAATAAATCACCATTACGTCAAAATGTAACAAGCACATCATTTTATAGACAATGATCAAATAGTAATCAAGTACCACAGTCCAAGCACTAACAGAAAACACCACATAACCAACAGGACACTGTTCAGTCTAAAGAGAAAAACAGAGGGGTCTTACATTCTAATACTTTTCACATTAAATAACCAATTGCTTCAACCAGATAAATAAATAAAATAGATTAATTGCCTCACTCAATTCAGAGAAGGAAAAACACTAATTTATTTAGAAGCAAAACTTTTGATTACTTTTAAAACAACATAAATCTATTGTAAGTAATCTTTCAATTTTCATTTAAATGATTTGTATTTTCTTCCATTTCAATAAAATATATTTTCTCTATCCATTTACCCATGCATACAAATCATTTCTTTTAAATCTCCACTGAATGCTACATTGCATGCATCATATTGAAATAAAATACAATATTAAATTTCCACTTAAATATATATATGCTCCATATTATAGATACATCAAATATATATTAATAAATTTAATTATATATATTCATTGTATATATCCTTTAAATATATCTACCATCATTTAACAAAATACCCAATTTTTAAAACTCAAAATACAATAAAAATTTATTAATAAAATCCAAGATATATACATATAATAAATATATATCCATATTGAAATTTCACTTAACAAATATATACATAATATATATACATAATACATATACATATGTATATATGTATATATACTATATATACATATTATTTATAAATCAAACATCTATTATTTTTTATTCGAAACTTTTTGTACGAATCAAAACAAGGTTAAGCAGTAATCAACGGAAAATCGGAATTGACAAATTCCAAATACATTGAAAGGAGAGGGATTTTTTTATGTTTATAAAAATAAAAAGGAAAGCAAACACAGTGGGTGCACCAGCTGTATTATGTATAGACTGACCACTCCCCAAGTACATAGGTGGGGGTAGTGCTCCTCGTGGGACAACGCGTCCCCCTATGAGGTGGGCACACTCTCATATGAGCAACTCTTTTTCCCCACCCAAAAAAGTGTGGATGGTGGGGCTTAATCTCCCACCTCCACTTTATAACAAACAAATAAACTACAAACTGCCATTTCAATTTTATTTTTATTTTGTACAGCGACGGATAACAATTCCATGTATGACGATTTCTTAATATTTAATTAAATTTTTTTAGTAAATAAATAAATATACATATTATACATTTATACATATGTATATATAAATATAACAAAATATATATACATATGTATGAATATATAATGTGTAATACAAAAAGAATTTCAACTCATAGACAAATTAAAGGATTTATTTTTGAAATTTTCACCTAGAGGAGAATATATGATAATTTTCCAAAGAACATTTCCAAAATTCAAAGAGCTTTAAAAACTAAATCACTTAATCAATTTGCTCAAATTAATTAGCAATAAAAGAAGAAGAAAACCAAGAAAGATCTAGGTTACAACCAGAAGCTTCAAATCCTCTAGGTTTTTCCACCAGAATTTCTACAAAGGTTTTAGAAATAAATTCATTTTTTACAATGAATTAAATTTTCTAAAACAAATATAAATATGTTTTTTTACCCATAATTTTGATTTAATAATGAACTAACATTTTCCTCAAATAAATTAAATTCAATAGAGGTTTAATAATTTCCCTGAAGAAATTTGATGGGAACAACAAAAGGTTCTAAATTTATTTATTTAATTTCTTCTTCTAATAAAAAATTATTTTCCTAAATAGATTTAACAAACAAATCTTTAATCACTACAATTTTAAAAGTAAATAAAGAACAAGTCAACATCACAAAAGAAAACCTAAGTCGAGAAGCTTCAGGTAGTGGAAAAATTGTTGCAAAGCCTCCTCCAAAGCTTCCACAACTTCTATCTAGCAATACCAGTGATTTCAACCAAGAAAGCAACCAACAAACATAGAAAAATTTACTAGAATAAGTCCAATGCAATTCTACAGCCAATAATTTCCCCCAAAACAATCCTCTTTGAATGTTCCAAATATATCCTCACACCCATGAAGAAGCTTTCTTCTCTCCCAAAATTCTCTTCGTGAATGAATTTGCAACAAACTCTTTAATAAATTCAACTCTCACATGCTGACATAATTGAAAATATCTTTAACAACCAAATCTAATATTAATTTAATTTAATAATTCCAAAAATTGAAAACTAATTTCCCAAATAAAATTAAATTCCCAAAATACATTACATTATTTTATTTCTTTTCATTCACTCAACATGAAACTTAATTAATTAATTTTAATTATTCAATAAATAAATTGAACCCATTAGATTAAATTTAATTAATTAAATAAATTAAATTAAATTAAATTAATTTTTATTAATAAATGTAAATATAACCTTCATCCACAATTTAAATTTTAATTTAAACAAATAACAATATCAAAAAATGCAATTATTCTAAATATTAATGTTGTGAAAAAGAACTTCTCATAATAACATAATCATCAAAACAAGGTAAACAATGCTACTATCTCCTATTAAACTTAACCATTGGATCAACAAGCTCAAACCTGTGAAAGCAGGTGGAGTCGATGACATGTACCTTTAAACTTGAAAACTAAGTAAACAACAACATATAATATAAAAAGAATAAAAGAGACACCATGAAGGGGAAATAATGGAATCGTAGGGCACTCGCAAGCGAGTGATGCGAATCCGTCCCCTTCACCAATACACTCATCAAAACTGACATTTTCATCTTACTCAATAATCTCATTAGAAATCATATGTTATTTTTGCTAACATCATTACACCATTAAATCATGCAAAATAAAGCATCAGATAGACCACATCACATCACACAAATTGTTCATCACTCTATAAATAGTGATCAAATAACACACACAAAATATAGTATCTGAATATCCAGAAACACAAATCAATGCAAAACAAGGACACACTGTCCAGTCTAGAAAGAAAAACGAAGGGGTGTTACACCACTTGCAAAAACCATTAGAAACCTTCTACAAGAGAGTATGTAAGAAATGAGCTTTTTTGGATATTAAGATATATCAAATATAGTGATGAGGTATCTTATAAAAGTGTACAATGATCTTGCTTGTATAGACAAGGTGAGATGAAGTAACAAATGCAAAAAATTAACTTATTTATAATTATTAAATCAAACGGGTCATTATTAAATGACATAGGAAACTAGTATTAAGTAAAATAAAATAAGATAAAATCTTATCTAAATTATTTAAATCTTCAAGAAATCTACCTAGTACCTAAGTTGACCTAACATTTAAATAGTAACTAGCTAATAGCTACTTTCAAAATTACCTATCTAATGAAAAATCAACTTTATCCTTCCACTTCACTACCTCCCTTGTCAGTCACGTATTAGATGTAGCTCTTAAGATTTATATATGTATTGGTATTATGGACCTTAAATTTCTGATATCTGAAATATTATTTTATTTATATAAGGAAATATTAGTTATATGCTCATCAATAAGATTTATTTTTGTAAATGTGACCATTCTTTCTTTAATAAATTTGTGAAGCACTAGTGGTGCAGGAGCACCTAGAAAACACCTAGGAAACACTAGGCTTAGGAAGTTTTGTTTTTGAAGTTATAAGGTCATGTTGACCATTGGCTTGTGTTCGAGACTTAATAAAATTTTTAGTCAGGCGCTATCAGGAGTGGTAAAGATGTTGAGTTTAGACACTCATTTTTGTTAGTGTCTAGGAAATTGGGAAAAGTGTCAAATTGGGACATTGTGCACTTTTTTTTTCCCACTTGGTAACTGACTTGTCCGACCCAAGGGAGGCACAACTACTTTGGGAAAACCTATTAAAGGTATCCCTTGACCTGTAGTCGGGTTGGAAGTCATTGAAAGGCATTAGAAGTTCTGTAATCTGAAATTTTCATGAAGGACAAGTAAGGATAGTAGGAATAATAGCTAAGTTGTCCATGTTTTTGATCTTGGCAGTGTGTTAATGGCATAACTAGGCATTGAAATACATGTGAGATGCAATGCAATTGTCCTCCAAGTGTTGTTTGGGTCTGTGGGTAGTTGTTTCATCGTTTCAAGCTTTTAATTTTAGTTAACTAGTTTCTTGTTTTGGTTATTCTGACTGGTAGACTGCAATAAATGGAGTTCTAGACCACTCTTCCCTTGTACCTAGTGTATGGGATCTTGGAAATGGTGGCTGGGCTCCATGCCTATAAGTATAGTAGAGGTAGGAGTCTTAAGGGGTCAGGAATTCATGAAGGAATACTTCTCCTAGGTGAGCTAAACAGTGCCCTGCTAGGAAAGTCAAGAGGTGTAAAACACCTAACTTGCAGGGGTGACCTCTCCTTGCTAAACCCCATTGTAGAAAGGTGTATGGAGGCCCTGAAGAGGTTTGGTATCAATGAGGAGGCTTCACCAATCCATTTGATGGGAGAACAAAATAACAATTCACCGGGTGGTCAAGAAATGACTCTAAAAACCCTAAATTTTCTAATTTGATGGATGATCCTGTGTACGATAAAACAAGGGTTGAGACCTAGAAAATCTTGAAGAGCTTGGTAACAAGACTGAGATCCCATAGGAAATTTTTGGTGTTTTTTGGAAGATTTTGGAGAAAAATCCACTTTTCTCAAGTTAGGAGGCTATCTGGGCTCTAGGCTTGTAGCCTTTTTAACCCTAGGTGAGGGTTTGGAGCTAGCGATTGACAAAGGGAGCTAGATGGAGATATCAGCACAAATTTGTGATGGTGGGAAGTTGTTGGAAGCATTCCCACACCCCTACAAGAACAAACTGAGAATTGAGAGCAATTGAACTTTAGGGAAGATTAAGGGTTAAGAGGAGAAAAGAATCAAGGCACCAAGCTTGGCTTGGTAGACTAAGGGATTGATGATAGAGGGGTTAGCAAGTAGAACCAGGGGATCCTACAACTAAGATAGGACCTCAAGGTTTAAGGTGTGGAGTCACCTAGTTGTTCTTGAGAACAAGGACCCAGAGCATGGAATAGTGAGTGTTTCATCCAACCCTTCCCTATTAGATTGGTATCAGAGCAAGTTCAAGGTTTGAGATAGTGAATTGTATGTTAGAGGTTGAATCAAGTGGTTCCAACACCATGGTGACCAATGCAAAGTTGGAAAGAGACCTGACATAGAAACAAGAGAAGAACATGCAACTTGAAGAGACAGTTGAAGAGATGAAGCAAAGGTTAGAAGAGGTAGTAGAGGCTGCAGGCAAGATGAAGGTACAACTAGCAGTTGTTAGAGACAAGGGTGTGGACTAGGTTGAGGAGGACATTGAACGAGACCCTGATCCACCACTAAAGGAGGAACCCTTCCTCAAGGCATTGAAGGCTTTGAGTGGTAAAGCATTAGAAGGCATTCCCATCTTCACAGGTAGAATGGATGCAGATTTGGTTATGGAATGGATAGAAGGAATGGAGAATCAATTTGAGTGTGATGGAGTGATTGAGGCATAGAAAGTGAAGATAGAAAAATCAAGGCTAAGGGGACAAGCACTGACTTGGTGGAACTTCCTACAAGAAGAAAGAGAGATTGAACACAAGAAACACATTTCAAGTTGGAAAGCTATGGTGGCTAAAGTGAAGGAGTATTATCTACTTGAAGACTATGAGGTCCAATTGCATAAGAAGAGGCAAAACCTTAGGCAAAGAGACATAGATGTAGCTACCTACACCGAGGAGTTCCAAACACTAAGCCTTAGGTCTAGGGTGCAAGAAGTGGAAAGAATCAAGGTGGTGAGGTATCTAAATGGCCTTAAATGGAACATCCAAGAAGAGTTGAGTCTCTTTACACTTACCAATCTCCATAGTTGTTTTCAAATGGCTTTTAAGGTGGAGGAGAAGCTGAAAAAGAAACAAGACTCCAATTCTAAAGGTAGAGGCAAAGGAAGAGAACAAAGAGATCAAAGAGGGCAAAGGGGTGGCTACCAAGGTAGAGGAAATGAGCAAAGAAACCAAGGAGAATCCAAACTCACAGAGCATGGCAATGAAACTCCTTCTAGATGAGGGTATAATAGAGGTAGAGGTTCTCAAGGAGGATCCACTAGAGGAAGAGGAGCAGGCAGGAGCAATTCATACTTTGCAAACATGAAATGCTACCGTTGTGGTCAAGTTGGACATCTAGCTTATAGGTGCCTGGAGAAAGCATTTTCATAAGCAATGAGAAGAGAGTGGCCTATGTACAAGAGGACATCATGAGTCCTAAGTCATCTAAGGTCAGTCACATTGAATCTGAGATGGGAGAGAGTCTGATGTTTAGAAGAGTTTTGATCAGACAACCGGTCAAGGAAGAACCAAAATAAAGGAGAGCTCTATTTAGAGTAAGGTGCAATATACTTGGTAAAGTATGAAAGGTCATAGTAGATTCAAGTTCAACAGACAATATTATCTCAGAGGAGGTAGTAATGAAACTAAAATTGGAGAAGGTACCCCACACTAACCCCTACAAGGTCACATAGCTAAACAAAGGGAAAAATGTTTTAGTGAATGAGTAAGGGTGGAGTTTTCTATTGGAGGGTACAAGGATTAACTAGTTTGTGTTGTCTTACCCATGGATGAATGCCATCTACTATTGGGTAGACCATGGCAATATGACAGGAGTGCCATGTATGATGGAAAGGAGAATATGATTTAATTTAAGAAGGATGGAAAGACCTTTAAGTTGCAATCACTATCAGAAGAGGATGAAGGACAGCCAAAGACACCAAATGTTCTACTAAGTAGTGGGAAAGAGTTCATCAATACCATACATAAAGGTGGAGAAGGATATGTAGTATTGCTACAGACCAAGGAGGAAGATAAGATTGAAAAACCAGTCATACCTGGAGCAGTGCAAAATTTGCATGAGAAGTATATGGATATAGTAAGTGATGGTACACCTACAACTTTACCTCCTAAAAGGGCCATCAGTCATCATATTCACTTCATACCTAGAGCATCATTTCCTAACAAAGCAGCATATAAGCTTACACCAGATCAAAACTTGGAAGTGGCTAGACAAGTGCAAGAGTTGTTGGATCCGAAATTGATTCAAAAGAGTATCAGCCCATGTGTAGTACCGGTGGTCTTGGAAACCAAGAAGGGAGGTAAATGGAGATTATGTATTGATTCTAGAGCAATAAATAGAATCACAATCAAGTATAGGTTCCCTATTCCTAGAATTGAAGACTTAATGGATTGTCTTGGAGGAGCTCAGTATTACACCAAGTTGGATCTCAAGAGTGGATACCATCAGATCATAACTAAGGATGGTGATGAGTGGAAGACATCATTTACGGAAAATCATGGGTTATATGAATGGAGAGTGATTCCATTTTGTCTCTCCAATGCCCCTAGCACATTCATGAGGCTCATGAATGAAGTGATTAAAGATTTCACAGGGGTATTTGTGGTGGTATACCTTGATGACATCCTCATATTTAGCAAGATAGCAGAAGAGCATTTAAAACATGTGGAGTTGGTTATTAGAAGGTTGCAAGAGGAGAAGCTGGCAATCAATCTAGAGAAGTGTGAGTTCTTTAAGCAAGAGCTTGTATATTTGGGTTTTTTAGTGTCCAAAGGATAATTGAATATGGATCTGAGCAAGGTGGAAGCTATCCTAAATTGGCCTACACCAACCAGAAGGACTGAGGTAAGAAGCTTCCATGGTTTTCCTCAATTTTATAGAAAATTCATAAGGAACTTTAGTGGTATCTATGCACTAGTCTTAGATACAATCAAAGGTGGTCTGAAAAGCAAGTTTAAGTGGACACAAGAAGCTGAGAAAGGGTTTGAGAGACTAAAACAAGAAGTGGCAACTCAACCTATTCTCTTGTTACCTAGCTTTGATAAGTTGTTCACTCTGGAACATGATGCTAGTAGTGTTGTAGTAGGAGGAGTGTTAAGTCAAGAGGGAAGGCCTATAGCCTTCTTTAGTGAGAAGCTCAATGAAGCAAAGAAGAAGTATTCAACCTATGACTTAGAACTTTATGCTTGGGTTCAGTCACTTAGGAACTAGAGGCATTACCTTATACCCAAGGAGTTTGTAGTCTTTACAGACAATTAGACACTTAGCTATATCAACACCCAAGAGACGTTGAGCAATAGACACTTGAAGTGGATGGAGTACATCCAAGCTTTTACCTTCATCATCAAGCACAAGAAGGGACAAATAAACAAGGTAGCAGATGCATTGAGTAGAAGATTGCTGGCAGTCCAAGAAATACAGATCTAGAGCATTGGCATAGAGAGTTTCAAGGATCTCTATGGGGAAGATGAAGACTTTTCAAAGGCCTACAAGGTATGTTTAGACTTTGAGAATCATTTTCATAGCCAATACTCTGAGTATACTTTGCAAAGTGGTTTGTTGTTCAAGGGAAATCAGTTGTGTGTTCCAAGAGGATAAATGAGAGAAAACTTCATTCAAGAGAAGCATAATGGTAGTCTTAGTGGACATTTTGGCATCAACAAAACTTTAGAACTAGTACAAAGGTTTTACTATTGGCCTAAGTTGGCAAGGGATGTTAGGAGATATGTAGAGCAATGTGTTGTGTGGATGAAAGCCAAGGGAGGAGCTAGTAATACTGGACTATATCAACCCCTACCCATTCCTAACAGACCATGGGAGTGTGTGAGTATGAATTTGTTGGTAGGACTCCCTAAGACCAAGACTGGTTTTGATAGTGTGTATGTAGTAGTGGAAAAATTTATTAAAATGATTCACTTTATCCCTTGAAAAACCACTCATGATGCTAGCTATATAGCTCACCTTTTCTTTAAGGAGGTTGTAAGGATTCATGGCTTACCTTCAAGCATTGTTTTAGACAAGGATGTTAAATTCATGAGTCACTTTTGGAAGACTCTATGGAGTAGATTGGGTACCAAGCTATCTTTTGGATCAGCTTACCATCCTCAGACTGATGGTCAAACAGAGGTGGTTAATAGGGTACGAGGCAACCTTCTAAGGTGCCTAACTAAGGAATATGGATAGACATGGGACATGGTGATCTCATAGGCTGAGTATGCTTACAATGATAGTGTGAACCGGACCACAGGGAAGAGTCCTTTTGAGGTTGTGTATGGAATGCACCCAAGAGGTATTTGTGATCTTAGGGATCTAGGAGCTATGGATAATAGGAGTGGACATGCTGAAGACTTCACTTAAACCATGAAAGAGATTTAGGAGCAGGTAAAGAGAACAGTTACCGAGGCTAATCAAAAATTGAAAGATAAGGTAGACATGTCAAGGAAGGATGTACAATTTGTAGTAGGAGACTTTGTCATGGTTCACCTTAACAAATCAAGGTTGCAGAAGGGAATATCGACCAAGTTGCAAATGAAGAGAGTAGGACCATGCAAGATATTAGCCAAGTATGGGAAGAATGCATACAAGGTGGAGTTACCTTTTGATTTGGGAATTTCACTAGTTTTCCATGTTGCAGATTTGATCAAGTACAAGGGATTAGTCAATGATGTAGCTCAGACCAATAGGGAGGTCTTCAAGGAAGTCAACAGCATAGCCTTACCTACTAAATATAAACTACAAGCAGAGAGCATCTTGTTGTCAAGAGTACAGAAATCTACAAGGAAGAAAGTGTACATGGAACACCTTATCAAGTGGAAGAACGAGCCTGAATATGAGGGTACATGGGTACTAGAGGATTAGTTCAAGTGGAATGTCATTGATATGTCACTGATCTCTCCTTCCTTTCCTTAGTGTTTGGTAGAGAGGGGGGAGAATGTTGCAGGAGCACCTAGAAAACACCTAGGAAACACTAGGCTTAGGAAGTTTTTTTTTTGAAGTTATAAGGTCATGTTGACCATTGGCTTGTGTTAGAGACTTAATAAAATTTTTAGTCAGGAGCTATCAAGAGTGGTAAAGATGTTGAGTTTAGACACTCATTTGTGTTAGTGTCTAGGAAATTGGGAAAAGTGGCAAATTGGGAAATTGTGCACTTTTTTTTTCCCACTTGGTAACTGACTTGTTCGACCCAAGGGAGGCACAACTACTTTGGGAAAAACTATAAAAGGTATGCCTCGACTTGTAGTTGGGTTGGAATTCATTGGAATGCATTAGAAGTTTTGTGATTTGAAATTTTCATGAAGGACAAGTAAGGATAGTAGCAATAATAGCTAAATTTTATGTGTTTTTGATCTTGGTAGTGTGTTAATGGCATAACCAAACATTGACATACATGTGAGATGTAATTCAATTTTCCTCCAAGTGTTGGTTGGGTCTGTAGGTAGTTGTTTCATCGTTTCAAGCTTTTAATTTTAGTTAACTATTTTCTTGTTTTGGTTATTCTGACTGGCAGACTGGAATAAATGGAGTTCTACACCACTCTTCCCCTATACCTGGTGTATGGGCTGTTGGAAACTATGGCTAGGCTCCATGCTTGTAGTTATAGTAGAGGTAGGAGTCTTTAGGGGTCAGGAATTCATGAAGGAAGACTTCTCCTAGGCAAGCTAAATAGTGCCCGGCTAGGAAAGTCAAGAGGTGTAAAACACCTAACTTGCAGGGTTGACCTCTCCTTGCTAAACCCCATTGTAGAAAGGTGGATGGAGGCCCTATAGAGGTCTAGTATCAATGAGGAGGCTTCACCAATCCATTTTATGGGAGGAAAAAATTACAGGTCACCGAGTGGTCAAGAAATGACTCTAGAAACCCTAAATTTTCTAATTTGATGGATGAGCTTGTGTAGGGTCAAACAAGGGTTCAGAGCTAGAAAATATTGAAGATCTTGGTAATAGGACCAAGAACCCATAGGAAATTTTTGGGGTTCTTTGGAAGAGTTTGGAGAAAAATCCACTTTTCTCGGGTTAGGAGGCTAATTGGGCTCTAGGCTAGTAGCCTTTTTAACCCTAGGTGAGGGTTTGGAGCTAGCGATGGAAAAAGGGAGCTAGGTGGAGATATCAGCACAAATTTGTGATGGTGGGATGTTTTTGGAAGAATTCCCACACCCCTACAAGAACAAATTGAGAATTGAGAGCAATTGACCTTTAGGGAAGATTAAGGGTTAAGAGGAGAAAAGAATCAAGGCACCAAGCTTGGCTTGGTAGACTGAGGAATTGATGATAGAGGGGTTGGCCAGTAGAACCATGGGAGCCTAAAACTGAGATAGGACCTAAAGGTTTAAGGTGGGGAGTCACCTAGGTGCTCTTGAGAGCAAGGAACTAGAGCATGGAATAGTGAGTGTTTCATCCAACCCTTTCCTATCAACTAGCTCTATGGCTTCTATCAAATTGGCATATTGGTGGTTTGTCATTCATTAATTTTTTCGACCCCTATGTATGATAATAGTGGGATGGTTTTTTACACCTTGTATTTTCTTGGAATCCATCACTCCATCATTGCATTTTATTTTAGTTTTTGATAAATAATTTATGTTTATCATTGATTTTTTTCCTTTATGAATACTTTCACAAGTGCTTTAAACACCCTTGGAAGGAGAAAAGGGAAAACAAAAAAGATCTTGGAGTTGAAAATTTTGTTGGATCTAGCTAGTCTAGGGTGCCATGATACACTATACTAGGAATTATTTCCTTAAAATTATTTCACAAGCTTGAGGTCCCTAGTCTGGAGCTTCTATCCTCTAGGTTTTCCTGTTGAACCTTTGTTTGTTACTAATAAAATACAATTTATATGATTTATCAAAATGTAGGGTTTTGATGCATGAATGAAAAAATTCCCTTCCATCTTCCTCTAGTTCACTTTATATCTATAACTTGTACACATGAAGAGAGGGGAAGGATTTTCTAATATAGGGGCTTACCTCATTCAAACCCCGTGTTGGTATTTCTACCTCTAGAATTGAAAAAATTATGATAAAAGAGAGCTTATCCTTCTAACAGATAAATTCTAAATGATAAACAAGTAATGAATTAAAAAAATTATAACTCACCAATCAAATGATATCTCCTTGATGGACTAAAGTAATAATCATAACCTTCAAGAATAAATTGTTGCTTGACTTCATTTGATTTGAAGACATAGAAGTGTTAGTTCTTAAAAATAAAATGCATGCAAAACATGAAAAAAAATCACATAAAACATGACATGATGCTTGAATGAAAAAATACTACATCAATCCTCAAAATTCTACTCTCGACTACTCTTGAGTGCTTTAGGAAACTTAATTTTTAAAATTGAATTCTCAAAAAAAATATTGGGATTAAAATGGTGAAAATACTTTTTATTTATATAAAATTAATCTAATTTCCCTAAAATAATATCTCAATAGCCAAGAATTAAAATTTGAATTTCAACAATTAGATTACTAGCACCAGCATATTCAAATTCGGAGCCAAAATAGTTATAACTAGATTCAAAATTTTTATTGATCAAAAGTTGCAGGGGAAATATTAAACTCTTAATTTGATTTCCCATGTTTTAAAATAGGAAATTATATGGGTGATGAGGAAATTAGGTGCATAATTAGGTCCAAGAAGATAGGTGGAGACAAAATCCTTATGTGAAGTTTTTTAAGTGTGATATTTTTTGATGCTACATTTAGCCCCCACTTTAGTTATGCTATGAACTAATGCTCAAAATCGCAATAATGAATATTTCAAGAGGGGATAAATCACACAAATATTGAAGAGATAGATGGAATTGAATATAGGTGAAGTGTGTAAGCCTCTCAAATATAACATCCTATGATAAGACAACATAAAGACAAAGGAAAATTCAGGTATAAAATGAAATGCAACATGATAAAAATTAAGCATACATTATGAAGACACACATCATAAACATAACATAAATAATAAAAAATAGAGAAGAAAAACATGATGCAAGAAAAATGAAAATATAGACAAGATACAAACACAAGGATTAGTACTAAAATAATTAGAGTTATAAATGAAAAGAGACCACATTCTTATGTTTCTCACAAATATCAAATCTCATTTCTTGCGCATGCTTAAACAAGATGGTGCTCTGATAAGTATGTAAGATCACTTATGAAGCACATGGTTCCAATGGCAAGAACCATGTAAAGTTGTTCAAGTTCATGAATCAACAAGTTACATTATGTGAAATCCATGAAATTTTTATCAATCATGCTTTAGGGAGCACACAAAGGTTAATGTCACGACGGATCATTTAATACCATAGCGGACACAAAATAAAATTAGCGATGTACAAAGTTTGAAATTGTGAGGGAGGAAACAATGCTTAATGCTAAAGGGAATTAATTGATAACCATACCTCTAGTCAAACCTTAGAGTAAATATATGAATTGGCTAGGGTGATATGCCCCTTAAAAATTTCAGCATTCTTACTATGTTAGTATTTTAATGAAATAAGAGTTCAAGAGGGGATCTTAAGACAATACATAGATCCCAGACTTGATATACTTTCCCCTAATAATAAAGAAAATAAAAACCTCACAAGGGATTATCATGTTGCTAACATGGAAAAATATGGTTGCACTTAAAATTGTACACCATCAATGATATTGAGAAAAAATATGGAGCTAAAAATTCAACATAGTGAGGAGCAACACCATAGAGCAAATATTATTATTATTCAGACTGATTAGGTGATGTAGAGTATAAAAAATTATCCCTTTATATTTTCACACTTTTTTGGGCCCTCCCTTCGAAATTTGGGCTTCTTTATGTATTTTTTAGTCCTATTTTGTATCAATAAGCATTAATAAATTAATCTTTCTAAGGATAATCCTAACACATATGTAATAACCAATCATAATTCAGTGTTTTTATTTTTATGGCCCATATTTAGTGATTTATAGCTCATATGCCATTGTGGGCATATGGGTCCCACCTAAGTTTTGAGACCTAACCTTGAATTTAGCATAAAAAATAATATTTCTTGAAATTTGTGTCCCAACCCTAGCCTAACGGGACTCATATGCCCCAACTAGCATATGAGTCTTACTTAGATTTGACCTAATTTTGAATTGAATTCTTGGTAAGATTGAGTTATCCTAGATTTGATGTCAGCTTTTAGTGTTGTAATTTTAGAAAATTTGGCATAAACAAGTTGTGTCACCAAAAATTGTAGCCTTGACAAATTTTCACTCATTTGGGCCTTTTCCCTTGGATTTTGGCCTAATTTTTCTTTGATCTAATGTTGTAATGTGTAAAACAAATTCACATTAGGTTTTAAACACTTCCAAATCAAAAATAACCTAACAAAGTCTTATGATGCTATTATGAAGTGTTGTAACACATTTCCTCACTTTTCTAGGACTTTTCTACAATAATTCATCTAAATAACCCTTTTCGAATCCTAAGCCTAAAGTGTTGTGAAGTGTTGTCACACATTCCCACACTTTCCTAAGATTTTCATTACTAATTCTACCCTTTATCATGAAAAATGGCCCCTTAATACACTTATAGGCCTGACTTAAATGTGTTTCGGGAGATAATCGTGTTAATCAACATTAAACACCTTTTAATTCCCGACTACCACTTGAATTATTCCAAGTGGACTAAGTCTCCACCTTTGGAAAATTAGTTCCATTTGACATAAAAATAAAAAATAAATCAAATTTCTACCTAGATTTTATGTTATGTTTTTTTTAGGGAATTAGGGAATAATATGTATAAATAATGGTTTTTCTCCTTAGTTTAGATCTCCTATATTCTTCATCTTCTCAAGCAAGCATCAAGAATTGGAACACTTCAAGCAACATACATTGGAGTTGATCACTTTCATATCTTTAGACTTCTTCAACAAGGGCTTGGTGAGTGTTTGCATTTGCATTTTATTCAATCATCTTTCCCTTTACATTATATTTCATTTGAGTTTGATTACCAACATGGGGTTTGACTAAGGAAAACCCCTATTCTCTAACCCTAACCTTTTTCCCCTCTTTGCATGTGTGTTTTTCAAGTTTGTATGTAGATTAGTCAAAGAGAAAGGTGTTGAAAAGGTGTCCTCATTCCATCCACATCATTTCAAGTGAACAAAACCTAGAAGGAGCTAAAAGACAACTAGCAGGTCAGATTCTGAAGATTCTAAGATGAGTCTTTGTTAGAAATGGAAGTACAAGTTGGCACCGACATATTCCAACCTCGAAACTCCTAAAATATCTAGGTGGACTAAGTCACCATCATTTCCATAAAGTGTCTTGGGACGAGGACCAATTGGCCCATTCTGGCATAAGTGTCCCAATAAGCATTTTGAGTAGATTCTAGAAGATTACAAATCTCTTCTCTATCAATCTTCAATTTCCAAGTGCATCATTTCTATCTCTTATAGTTTCTTTATAGTTTACATGCATTTTAGGTGATCTTTAGGTCATTTTAAATAGTTTACATGTACATTTGTTTACATTTCAGATTTAGTTCAATTCATTTACTTTGTAGTGCTTAGGCACACACATCATACCTATTCTAAATTCCCAAATATTTGAATGAACTCACCAAGAATACCTTAGTGCTAAAGAGGCACTATTGCTCAACCTACCTACTAGGTGAAAAACCCTAGGATCCCATTGGGGAATCCTCTTTCCATAAGTAGCACAATCATTTTTAGTATTTAATTTTAGTGAATCTATCATTAAAACACTTATTTTTCATTTCTCATCTTGCATTTGCATCCTAGGAAAAAAGCTTGCATTACATCAATATTTTACATTTTTTTACATTTTATGGTTTTACAAAAGTGCATTAGTGAAAATTTCATGTTAGCTTGCATTTTACATTGAATCTCCATTGAAAAAGAACCAAAAAGTACATTTTAGTTTTGTCTTTGCATAAAAAAAGCTTAAAAATCATAAAAATAAATCAAAAAATCTGAAAACTACTAAAAAATATCACTATTGGGACTAATTCACCATATTGGGAGACTTAATCCACTTAAACCATTTACATTGTAGTTCCTAACATTTTTAAAGCATTTTTTGCACTTATTTTTTTGGTTTTTGAATTTCTATATTGGTATCCAAAATTTTAGTTATATGCATTTTGGTATCATTTGCTTACATTGCATTTGGGCCCACGTCACCTTTAGAAAACTTTGCATGAGTGTTTGGTGTCTAATTGCTGATACTTTGGTTAGGAGAAGTTTGAGAATCATGGAATCTCATGACAATATAATTTTTTAAGATCTTGGATTATCTCAAACTTCCACTCCTATTATTGCAACTAGTACACTAGGCCTAGAAACTACCCTTATTAACTCTTTACATTTAGAAAACATGAATATTGAACCTAAACATGATAATTTTCCACATGAAAAAGATATTTCATATTCATGTATACCTAGCTAACCTCTAGCATGAAGTGAGCTCCTAGAATATTTCCTCCACTACTATCACAACTATAGAAAACATTCGCAGTATGCTTCACAGTCAATATGGCTTAAGTTTTGTGCAAAAAATAGTTGAAATATATCAAAAAATTGTCTCTTCCACATCTAGGGCCTCTCAACCAACCACCCCTATCGTCATCCAAGTAGGACCTCACACTCCTCCTCCCTCCATGGTAGCCTCCATTCCTACCTATGCTTCCCCTAATGTTAACACTACAATTCAACCAATTAGCAATGTGATTTCTCCCCTTGCTATTCGTACTAGTATTCCTACCTCCTTTGTGGCATCACAACATTTACCTTCTTCCACCATGCCACCCATTAGTATTCCATTCACTTTCCCTACCACTAAATTTTCCCCATCACCACTTTCCCTTCAACCTAATACCACATATACCGATCCTCTCATCACATAGATTTTCCACACTATTTCATCCATGCAACAAAAAATCTCTACCATTAACCAACACTAGACTTGTTCACCCACATACTATGTTTGCAATAACCTGCTCTCCTTAGAAATATTATGAACCCCAATGCCACAAGGAATAGAAATACCTAGATTTGAGAAGTATGGAGGGAAAGGTGATCCTTCTAATCACGTTAATTCTTACAATGCTTTGTGTCATGATTTTTCTCTTGACGATAATTTTTTTGCTATACTACTTTTGAGAACCTTAAAAGACACTACCTTGTATTGGTTTTCTTCCTTACCAAACAATTCAATTTATTTATTCAGTGAGATTTTTTATTCCTTCATCAACCACTTCCAAGTGCACATGATTTCTAAAAAGACCTTGGCTAATTTGATGAGATGTAAGAAAAATACTGATGAAAAGATAATAGACTTTATCTCATGCTATCAATTAATTCTATCCCAAATTGATGTCAAGATTCCCAATACACACCTACCAAATATGTTTACTGAAAACTTGAAAAAATATCTTCAAGAAAAACTCACCATGATGAAGTTCTCTTCCTTTATCTATTTATGCACAATCCTCCATGATTTCCACAATTCAACTACTAGTCATGATACATGATCCACTTCTAGTCAAACTTAGAGGTTCGACACTATCAACCAAACCAACTCTCAGCCATTTTGAAAGCCAAATAAAGGGTTTTATGCAATTTAACCCTCCTTCACAAACCCCTCCACCTATCAATAATCAAATATAAGTTGTTAAGACCATGGTTCCTTTCAGTTATGGAGATCTCAAATGAAACTTTACACCTCTACATGATACCCTCCATAATACAATGACAAAAATTTTATAGAAAAAAATGACTACCCTACCTATTGTCCATGCACTCGATGCTAATAATCATTTTCGTCCATCCTTCAGCTGTAACACTTATTTCCATTTTCATACAAAAAATGGACATGACAATGAACAATGTCAGCATCTTAAGCACCTTGTTGAAGACATCATTGATTCAATTCATCGTTGCTAGTACTAATGATAAAGGCAACAATTTTGTTGCACCCCAAAAGAAAAATTTACAAATTTTCACTAACCCTATGCCTAAACATAATATTTCAATTGTCAAATCTAGTGAAACACCAAAAAATGATGTTATGAATGTTGATACACAAGATGAACATTATGACCTTCTTTGGAATGCAACCCATGTCAAGCCTATGGATGGAATGATAGAAACAATAGATGTTATCCATTGTAAGTGTCAAACCAAAAAATAACTTTATTTTACTTTTTCATCTCAAGACATACTAAAAAATATTTCTAATGGTTCTCTCTACATAGCTAAATGAATCTATGATAAGCCCACTAATGGGATACTCATAGATCCTGCCTATGAAGAGAATGTGATCATGAAAGAATTTTTAGTACTACATGATATTTATCATAAAAATAATGCATGGATCAAAATTCCTAATGTTTGTGCTTGCCCTATGATTAGATTGATCACCCTTCTATTAAAAATAGGCCCCAAGACATTGGATGTTAAATTCTCTATTATCCTATAATTGAATCAATTTCGTTTTTGGTTAAGCCACCCGTGGATTCACTCAATGAAAGAGGTCTCCTTGGTTCTTCATAAATTTTTGAATTTTCCCTTTGAGAATGAAATATTCACCATCTACCATAGTGGCTTCAATCCCTTATCTTCCAAAGGAAACTTTTCCTTAGAATCCTTTTGGCTTGAGCCCATGGAAACCATCACTCCTAGAAGAGATTTATTTTTCATTTGTTAACAAAAATTAAAAGCTAAGAAAGTATCTAAATTATCTCTTTGTACCATATCCCCATCAAATTTTGAAATTCCCATCCTTTTTTGGACTCAAAGGAACATTGAGAGGGGTGGGGGTGAATCAATGTTCAGTGGATCTTAAAATCCATCAATATACAACTTGAAATCAATTCATCATTGTATTAAAAAAAATATGTATGCATTCAAATTAAGCATTCATAACACCATAACACACAAATTTCTTGCACGGAAACCCTATTAGGGGAAAAACCATAGTGGAGGTTAATCCATAATTTGAGTACTTAGATATAATTGCTTACAAAAGGAATGCACATGCACTTAGGCACACTGCCTAGAGCTCACTGCTCAAGAGAAAGGCTTAATACCATACAAAATTTAGATTAAAACCATCTGAAGGGTTAACTAAGATAGTAGCATCTATATATGCCAAATTAGAATTCTAGTGAAGCTCATAGATTCAATTCTTGGTCTTCTTTTCAATTATGCACTTTGCTTTGCTCTACTCTAATCCTTTCTACTCTTCACATCACTTACAAAAAAACTCACACTACTATTATGTTGAATTCCTCACTACACAATGATGTAATACACATTGACACCTCTTACATACATACACACTTATATTCACTTCCTTAATGGAAAAACCAATCTCATATATATATCTGCAATCAAGGATTTATTCATCCATTAGTTGGCTTTATAAAATATTAAGTTACCCTCAACTTGTCAGCCAAATCCACCACTAAATCATTGTTTGGATCCTCCAAAGTCGGTTAAGACAAAGAGAGGTCCCAAATAACACTTAATTGAGCACAAAGACTTTCAGTTAATTAGATTCTATACATCCACAATTACTATACTTTTTGGGTTGGGATTTGAGCACAAATAATCAATAAATTAGTTCACAGAATGTTCTAGACTACATACTAGAGAGTGCACATCAAATAAATCATTTAACAAGGTATTACAAACATCAATAGACCTTCCTTAGAGATCATCAACTCTAAATATTTTTCCGGTAAGGTGTCCAATTCAACTTTTATGCTTGTAACCGAATGCCCTATTCTTTACTATGCTCTGCCAACAGAAACCAAAATTATACTACAAATTAGATAAGTTGGTTGGGTTTCCATCACTGACAACACTTTCAAGCCATATGCTAATGATCTCTCTAGCCATATGCTAGCAATATCCCCCTTTTGCATTGATGGCAACACTTAGTGAAAAATGAATAACTATCAGAATCATTATGAGTATCTTCCAAGACATGTATTGTAATTTATCCCCCTGAGATTTATGAGGTGTTGCTTTATTTTATCCCTCTATAGGTCATGCTGAATTGTCTCCCCCTTAGGGAATTTTTCACTTCATTCTCTGCCCCTTTGATATCAATGACAAAGCATGGATGCCACATGCCAAAAAGACAAAAAATTATATTGAAAAGATAGAGACAAAACACATTTTCAAAATCCTCAAGGCTTCAAAAATTTAACACATATATGCCTATAGTTCTCCACCTTTGATAAAAATTTCCAAAAATTGAAGATAATTAACCGTTATCTTTAGAGGATTATCTAATGTTTTTTCTTCATTTCCAAAAGGAACTTCTTCCATCCATCTATTATAGTTCAAGTAATAATGATCAAGCTATTGTTCTTGGAAGTCTTGTTGATAATCTCAATGAGAGATTCAAGAATTGTAATTTATTTTTCTAGTTTCTTTCCATTCTTCAATATTTCTACCATTTGCTCCAAACTGGATTCAGCTAGATCCTTTACCTTCCAAAAAGTATCCACAAGAGAATTCTTGGAGAGTTGATTTTTTGTGTGTTATGACTATAGCTCCCAAATTCCTTTCCTAATGATACCATCCATATCTTGACATATGTCAAAAAAAATTCAAATTTTATTCAATTTTGTTTCAATCTGATCCAACTTCTCTTTGTAATTGTTGACTACATGGGGCCAACGGATGCAATAGTTGCAGATTCCTATGGCTAATTTTATGCATTGCCTTAACTCATTTTTTTTTCTTCAGTTTGCAAAGAGATAGTCTGAATTGTTCCTTCAGGTGAGAGACATATTCACCTTCCTTTCCTTTGTCTTCAGAGCCTATTGATTCTTTGTTGCACTCGATCATCTTCTCATGTAGAATTTCCTTTGGAATTTCCAATGTTATCTTAGAGTTCTCAACATGGGAACTTAGAACTTCTAGAATCAAGTATTGATCGTATGATGGTCTGACTGACCACAACTTCACAATTTTTTGTATGCCACCTACACCTTGAATAAGTTGTTGTAGCTTCTCTTTTATCAGATCTTCTTCCTCAATACCTTTTTCTTGTTAAAATTTATTTTTTAGTTGATTCTCAATTTCTTCATCAAATTCTTCATCTCGAATGTCCATGATTTCTATTTATTTTCATTTTCACTCAATCTTGGGAACTTTTCTTTCTGAAGGGTTGTATTCAACAATTTACTTTTCTCTCTTTTGTCCTTTAGCAATGTTATCGAAAGAGGAACCAACTTCTGTTGTTCTTATCGGAGGAAAAATATTGAATGATCCACACTTTTCAAGCACATTCTTCAATAAATTTTCAAATTCCAAATCCCAGTTAAGCTCTCTAATGTCTAATTATTCCAGGTAAGGTTTTGACCTCTTTGTTCTAGATAGATTTCTTCCTAGGAACTTCTCTAACTTTGCAAAATCCAGTTAAGCTCTCAATTGCCTCTTTTGAAATGATGTAAGGTTTGTCCAAAGTTGAAACATCATCATGTAATCTGCTTAATATGAATTTCATGAATTCCGCATTCTCGATGTACAGAAGCTCACTCCACAAATCCAAATTTCCATGCATAGCTTTGCTTAATTTCGTTAATTCATTAGGTAGTAACATATTCCCTATAGAACTAATCTAAGTTGCACTATTATATTCATCTAGAGTGATCAATCCTTTGATTTGTTCCATTTTTTTTTGTATTTATGGTTCGCAGCCACACACTAAATTGTATGAATATTTTGAGAATAATTTTAAATACTTTATAGATCTTGAACTTTGTCGATGAATAAATTTTTTTGGTTTGCAATCTACCTATCAAGTGCTCTCCTTCTTCTCTTCTTCGATGAAAAGTGACATATGATGGTTCCCACTTGAATTTTATAGCTCACACATGTGCAATAAATGCATTTTCCCTAAGTTTTACAAAGATTCTATTTCCCCAAATGGTGACAGAAAAATATTCTGTAGACCTATGAACTTTTGATTTCTCTTTGATAAAGTTAACCATAAATTTTGTACACCTTCTTGAGTATTTTCTTAATTATGGTACCATACATAGATAGGGGAGGAAGGTTTTTCTTTGAAAGACTCCCCTTAGGCCAGTGGCCTGAAATCAATTACCAGAACAGTTACCGGATGCAAGTTCCTATATGGAACCATTTCTAACATCAGAATATTTTTTCCTTACCCATGTCTTCTTCATCTAATCTCTTATTTCATCTGTAGTTACATTTTCTTTCCCTTTATCATTTTTCTCTATATTTTGGCCTCTGTATACATGATGTTTTTTGTCTACATTTTTGTTTCTGCATAATCTTACAATATGACCATACTTGTTGCAGTTGTAACACACAATGATTTCTTGTCCTGATCAATCTTTCAAATGAATTCTTCTAGATCTACATTGATTATAAATATGCCAAAATTTCCCACATGTATAGCATTCAACCTTTGTTTTAGCAACATGGTAAGGGTATGTGCAAGATCATGATGGACCAAAAAGTGGTGATATGTAAGCGATATGATGGCCCATGCGACTGAAGACTTTTTTTACCCAAAATTGATGAAATTAAAAGGGTTTTTAGAGGATATTCTTAGCTTCCACCAATATAAATTATGCTTTACTTTGAATTTAATAAATAATTATTATTCATTTTCTATTAGAATTACGAATAAAGTCTTGATTGATAAGCTAATTGAAAAACATCTATAACTTTCAAACGGTATCACATTTTTTGAATCTGAAACATGTGTCACATTCTATTCTTTGTATAATATAGGATTAAAAAAAAAAAAAATAATTTCATGAATTTTTGACCAAGTTAAGGTGGTTAGACAAATGATATTTTATATTTTTAAAAATTTGTAATATAAATTTCATAATTAATTATTTACATGGAAACCAATTATAAAAAAATATGCATCACATCAGGACATGAGTCCTCTACTTATATCTAAAATCTTATAAAAAAATATTATCATTTTATTTTCATTAGGGTGGTCAGACAGACACCTACTTCTTATTTTTACCCTAAAATTTAAATACTATTGCTTTGAAATTTCAAATTTTCACCAAATAGATTTTATTTTTTAAAATAAAGGTCTATTAGTTTAGAAACTACATTCAATTTTCTATAGATTATATTTTTACATTTTTTTGAAATAATATAGATAACTTATTCAAATTTTTACGTCAAGTTGTCTAACTCTGATTTTTTGTCTTTTTATTGCCACTTAAGGGCCCATTTTTTCCATGATGGTCCTGCACATACCCGTAACTTGATACTTTTCTGCACTCAATTTATTTATGACCAAAAATTTTTTAATTGAAAAAATAACTAGAGAATGATGAGACTTTTCAATTCATATTACTTATACACTAAGAAATCATATGACCAAACTTATTAAAGGAAAAACAATACCCATTAATGTTTTGTGCATTAGGTTGTCTTACTAGATATCTTTCAGTTTTGTTTTGTCTAAAATTCTTTTGTTCTGATCTGGAACTTTCTCACTTTTCAAATCAATGACCTCTCTTATTGTTTCCATTATTTTTTCCTTGATTTAGCTCATCAAGCTTTAGTAAACTAATATTAAAATTTTCTCTATATTCATTTGTATGCCAAGATCATTTCTAAGAGTAACAATCTTCTTACCAAGTTCTTCTTCATTATTTCTGGTTCTTTGAAGTATACTTTCCAATTGAGTGAATTCACCTTTTATTCTATTGCATTCATCATATTTATCTTTCAAGGTTTGAGCAACATTTTCCTCATTTCCCTTCCTTTCTTCAATTTCTTTAGTCATCTTCATTTCCATAGATTCCATCTCATGTTTTAGGCTTTTATTGTCTCTAGAAATATTTTAACATTCTTCGGTTATCTCCTTCAAGGAAGTCTTTAACTATCTGATCCTTTAATGAGTGGATGAATTTCTCAACATCTCTAATATTTCCTTTCAATTCTTGAACTTCTTCTTTAGAATGATCAAGGTCATTAATTGCAACTAGAAGTTGTTGTTGAAGACTTCTAGAGTCCATCAAATTCCAAGATCCACCTCAAGCTACAAAACTTCTTTAGAGGAACTAGATCTAATACCGATTGGTGGACTCAATGGAACACTAAGAGGGGGGTGAATTAGTGTTAAATAGATCTTAAACTCCATCAATCTAAAACTTGAAATCATTTCATCATTGTATTAAAAAAAAGATGTATGCATTCAAAGTAAGAATTCATAACACCATAACACATATTTTTTGTGTGGAAACCCTGTTAGGGGAAAAACTATGATGGAGGTTAATCGATAATTTAAGTACTCAAATATAATTGTTTACAAAAGGTATGCACTTGCATTCAGGAACACTCCCTAGAGATCACTGCTCAAGAGAAAGGTTTACCTCCATACAAAATTCAGATTAAAACCATCTGAAGGGTGAACTAAGATAGTAGCATCTATCTATGACAAATTACAATTTTAGTGAAGCTCATAAATTTGATTTTGGATCTGTATTTCAGTTTTTCGCTTTTGTCTACTCTACTTTGATCCTTTGTGCTCTTCGTATCACTTACAAGAACAAAATATCACTACTATTCTACTAAATTTTGCACTAAACAATGATGTAATACACATTTTAACCTCTTACATACATACACGCTTAAATTTACTTCCTTAATTAAAAATCCAATCTCATATATATATCCATAATCAAAGATTTATTCATCCATCAATCGTCTTTATACAATATTAAGTTACCTTCAAATTGTTGGCTAGATCCACCACTAAATCATTATGAACATCCTCCAAAGTTAGTTAAGACAAAGAGAGGGCCCAAATAACACTTAATCGAGCAAACAAATTCTTATTTAATTAAATCTTATACATCCACAATTACTATACTTATCGGATTGGCCTTTTAGCATACATAATCAACAAATTAGTTCATCAGACCTTCTAGACTCCATACCAAAGAGTGTGCATAAAAAAATTATTTACATAGGTATTACAAACATCAAAGACCTTCCTTAGAGATCATCAACTCAAAATATTTTTTTGGTAAGGTGTCCAATTCAACTTTTATTCTTTTAACTAGATGCTTTGTTATTTAATCTGCTCTTCAAGCAAAAATAAAAATTACACTGCAAACCAGATAGGCTGGTTGGGATGCCATCAATGAGAACACCTCCAAGCCATATGCTAACAATCTCTCCAGCCATATTGCAACATCCTTGATGAAACCATGCTACAAGCCAAATCAAACCTATCTAACCAAACAAAATCTAAAACCTCCTCTACATCACCCAAGAGACCCTAAGATCATGTTAGTAATTCTATCTTGCCTCCTTGCATCAAACAAGTTAATAAAGCCAAGGAAAAAGTGGTTGACCAACCTATGGTTCCTCCTATTCCTTTTACCAGGAATGAAGAACAACCTTTGATTGATCAACCTACTCCTTCTCGGTTGTAACTTTACAATAGAATCAAAATAAATAGAGGAGATAGGGAGTGTAGGCGTCATCATCGTGCTCTTTCTCACATCTCACGTGGTGAAGAAAATCCTAAAAATAATTTTCCAAAAATATGGCATGATGACCATCCTCTACCACCATCATCATAGTCTGATCCTATTTGTCCATCATAACTAGTATTACATGGTTCAACTAATAGTTTTATTCACCCTCATTTTTTCATTGATCTAGATGATGATGGTGAGGAGATTGCTAAAATACATGAAGAGGTGCACAACACTTTGAATACATTATTTTCCTCTTCCACGAGCTTACATGATAACTCCCCTAAGATGAGCATTGACCTTGACACTAGTTTTGCAATTGTTGGTGTCCCTCTAGCTAGTCTCCCACCCAAAGTTTATAGTGAACAAGATTGGGAGGTAGATGACTTGCTTGATGGTTGAAAAGCGTTTTCCTTACAAGTCTCTTTCTTTTTCTTTTTTCATTTTTGTGTGTAATTTGTTCACTTGTACTATCATGTTTGATGTTATTTATCTTTTTGAAATTCTTCTATTTGTCCCTTAGTTCTTCTATTTGTCATGCCTTTCTTTCACTTTTTATTCCCCTTCTCTTATGTCTCCTTCATGTTGACCCAAAAAGATCTTTTCGTCTCTCTTTTTCCTTTGCTTTTGTCTTCCTTTTGGGGATGATGTAAGGCATTGATACCACAATGTCTCCTTCATGTTGACCCAAAAGGATTTTTCCTTTTTGTCTTCCTTTTAGGGAGGATGGAAGGCATTGAGACCACAGTTTCTCCTTCATGTTGATCCAAAAGGATTTTTCCTTTTTGTCTTCCTTTTAGGGAGGATGGAAGGCATTGAGACCACTGTTTCTCCTTCACGTTGATCCAAAAGGATCTTTTCGCTTGTATTTTTCCTTTTCTTTTATTGTCCTTTGGGAATGATGGAAAGCATTGAGACTGCAATGTCTCCTTCATGTTGACCCAAGAGGATATTTCCTTTTATTTTTTATTTTTTCTTTCATAATGTGGATGATGTAAGGCATTGAGACCACACTTTCTCCTTCATCTTGACCCAAAAGGCTCTTTTGGTCTTTCATTTTCATTTTATTTTGGTTTCCTTTTAGGGATGATGCAAAACATTGAGACATCATATGTCTCCTCCATGTTGACCCAAACCGACTCTTTCTTTTCTTTGTTTTCACTCTCTTTGTGTCCTTCCAATTCTATGTATTTGAGGGAATGATGACAGTATTTGAGCTCTCTAAACAAACTTTGTGAAAAAGAACATACTGAGTCCAAATCTATAGATCCCTTATGTGTTTGGTGATTTTCATTTTGGGGGAAACCCTATTTCCTTTTCTTTTCTCTCTTCCAATTTGTCTCTCATTTCCTTCTTTCTTCTTCACATTTTTCACTTGTCTACTTTAAAGAAATTTCTCATAGTACGATGTTTCACTATTCCTTTAGAGTGGGGTCATGCACTACACCTAATTTTTTTTTATTTATTTTGGTTGTTAGTGAAACCTTATTGTTTCATATGATGTGTTTCTTGAATTTTGGATGACATTGGGGACACAATGTTCTTCATGAAAGTTATCTATCTAAGAATATCACATTCCTCTTAGTGGCCTGATATGACACACTACATCCCCTAAGTTGCAAATTTTCTATCCTTGTATTGGTCGTCTCTTGAAGAAATTAGACACAATGTTCCCTAAGTCAAAGACCTCACATGAACTAAACAAGAATCCTTTGAACATGCCTTTTTTATTTTACCTTTTTCATTTTACATGTTGCATTTCACACTCTGTGTACATGGTCACCTTGCATAACACAACTTGCATGCCTGTGGTGCCATCTTGTACTTGTTCATGAGTACTAAGCATACAAAGATATGCTTGTCTTGTGAACTAAAAAACCCTCATATTTTGTGGTGCCTTATCAAAGTTATCAGGAGGTATAACTTTGGTCTAGTTAAGCAAGAAGTTCAACTAGTGGCACAACTCTCCCCATACCAACCACATGTTTCTCACCTTTTTGGTCTTCTCACCTAGCGGACAACCAAAGGTCTCATCACCTCAAAGTGAGTACATATTATTTCATATAAAAACCCTAGATATGATCCACAGCTAGTTCGACAAACAATAGAAGCTTGATCCAACTTTTCCTTTCTCTTCACTCTTTTCACATCAATTCATTGTTTGATCTTTTGTACTAATGTTAGTTTTCCATGGGATCTTGATCCCAGGAGCTTGATCATCCCTCTTGATTATAGTTGTCTCATCTCACTAGAATGAGTGCATTTGGATACCTATATATATGCATGTATTGGATACTTTAGTGTTATTTTTAAGAAATTTCATCCTCTCACTAAAGTGGGGGCTAAATTTTTCACCAAAAAGTGTAGCCTTGACACTTTTTCACTCATTTGGGGCTTTTCTCTTAGATTTTGGCCTAATTTTTATTTGATATAATGTTGTAATGTGACCAACACATTCACATTAGGCCTAGATATCTTTCAACTCAACAATAACCTAACAAAGTTTTATGATAGTGTTGTGAAGCATTGTAACACATTTCCTCACTTTTCTAAACAGTTTTCTACAATAATTCACCTAAATAACCCTTTTCCAAGCCTAAGACTAAAGTTTTGTGAAGTTTTGTAACACATTTCAACACTTTCCTAGGGTTCTCATTAATAACTCAACCCTTTCTCATGAAAAAATGGCTCCTTAATGCACTTATAGGCCTGGATTAACTATATTTCGAGAGACAATCTTGTTTATCAACATCAAGAACCTTTTAATTCCTAACTACAACTTAAATTATTCCAAATGGACTAAGTTTCCACCTTAGTAAACTTAGTCCCATTGGACATAAAAATCAATATTAAATCAAATTTCTAGCAAGATTCTATCTCCAAAACCATAAGATCGGCCTATGTTGTGTTATTTCTAAGAAATTAGAGAATAAATTGTACAAGTAGGGGTTTTTATCCTTATTTTAGATCCCCTCAAATCTTCATATTCACAAGAAATCAGGGCATTCATATTCTCAAACAAGAATAAAGCATTCAAGAACTTCAAACAAAATCCATTGGAGTTTATCACTTGCATATATCTTAAGAATGTTTCAACAAGGGCTTGGTGAGTGTTTACATTTACATGATATTCCATCATATTTCCCTTTACATTCTATTTCATTTGGGTTTGATTAACAACATGGGTTTTGACTAAGGTAAACCTCTATTCTCTAACCCTAACCCTTTTCCCCTCTTTGCATGTGTGTTTTGCAGGTTTTTATGTAGATTAGTGAAAGACAAAGGTGTTGAAAAGGTGTTCTCATTACATCCACATCATTTGAAGTCAACAAAACACTGGAAGGAGCTAAAAGATAACTTCTAGGTCATCTTTTAAAGATTCGAACATGGGTCTCTGTCAAAAAACAAGAAGTACAAGTGGGCACCTATAGATTCCAACATCAAAACTCCTCAAAGCTCTAGGTGGTTTAAGTCACCAAAATTGGTGAATTCTTCCTAGTACTAGGCCTAAAAACCGGTTTCTATGTTTTTGGATACCCTTTTGCTAGAAACATGTTTTGACAAAGTGTCTCGGGAGTAGGACTAAGTCATCCATTCTGATGTAAGTGTCCTAGCAATGATATTTTAGTAGATTACAAAATATTATAGAGCTCCTCTTGATCAACCTTCAATTTATAGGTGCACCTTTTATGTCTCTTCCAATTTTGTTGCAATTTGCATGCATTATAGGTCATCTTTAGCTAATTTTATATAGTTTACATTTCATAGTTAGTTAATTTCATTTATTTTTCAATGCTTAGGAACACACATCAGACCTATTATAAACCCCCAAATATTTGAATGAACTCACCAAGAATACCTTAGTGTGAAAGAGGCACTATTCCTCAACTTACCCCCCAGGTGAAAAATCCTAGGAGCCCATTAGAGAATCCTCTTTCCCTAAGTAGCACAATAATTTTTGGTGCTTCATTTTGGTGAACCCATCCTTAGAACACATCTTTTTCACCTCTGAACTTGCATTTGCATCCTAGGAAAAAGCTTGCATTGTATTAGGGTTTTATATTATTTTGCATTCTAGGTTTTTACAAAAGTGCATTAGTGAAAAATTCATGTTAGGTTGCATTATGCATTACATTTCCTTTTAAAAATAACAAAAAAGCTACATTTTTATTCTATCTTTGAATCAAAAAATCTTTAAAATCATCAAAACTAGTCAAAAATTCTGAAAAATACTAAAAATATGACATTTGGGACTAATTCGCCACACTCGGAAACTTAGTCCGCTTGCACCATTTACACTGTAATTCCTAGCATTTTTAGATCATTTTGTGCACTTTCTTTTTCTATTTCTGCATTTTTGTATTGTTTTCTAGAATTTTAGTTATACACATTTTAGTATCCTTTGCTTGCATTGCATTTGCATCCACCACACCTTTAGAAAAAAATTCATAAGTGTTTGGTGTCTTATTGTTGATACTTTGGTGAGATGAAGTTTGAGAGTCATGGTATCTCATGACAATACACTTGTTGTAGATCTTGGGTTATCTCAAACTCTCGCTCCTAGTATTGCAACTAGTACACTAGGTCTAGAAACTACCCTTGGTAACTCTTTGCAGTAGAGAACATGAATATTAAACCTAAACATGAATATTTCCTGCATAAAAATATATTCACATTCATGCATACGTAGCTAACCTCCAACATGAAGTGAGATTTGAGAAGATTTATCCCAATGCTATCCCCACCATAGAAAAAAATCACCATATGCTTGATAGTGATGATGGCATAATTGTTGTGTAGAAAATAGTTGAAATATTTGAAAAAAAATTATCTTTCACATATAGGGCTCTCAACCAACCACCTCTATCATCAACCAAGGAGGACCTCACACTCCTCCTCTGTCAATGATATCTTCCATTACTACCTATTCTTCCCCTAATGTTACCACTACAATAAAACTAGTTAGAATGTGATTTCTTCCCTTACTATTCCTACTAGTATTCCTACCTCCTTTGTGGCATTGGAGACTTTACCTTCTTACACCATGCAACCCATTAATATTCCATTCGAATTCCCTACCACTATATTCACCCCATCACCACTTTCCCTTCCACCTAATACAACTTATAACAATCCTCTCATAACACAAATTTCCCACACCATTTCATCCATGCAACAAGAAATCTCTACCATTAACCAACACTAGACTAGTTAGCTTACTTTGGATCCTTTTGTTTAAATGTTTCAAAACAATGTCCACTTTCACTACATTGCTTCTCCCTACTGCATCCTAGATTTTCCCTACCATTTCCTTATATTCTTTAGCCTGATGAATCAATTTCTCCCTAGAAAGTACCCGTCTAGGGATATTAGCCCTCTCAATAGCGATAGCCACTTGTCTCATATTATATGGAACAATAGCCAAAGACTGTGCTTATGTAGGAGGTTGAGACTACTCTATTGGTGGGTCGGTAATAGTGTGGCTAGAAATGGCTTGCTTTTGAGACCTCGTGGTATCCATTTGTTCCCTCAATAAAGCCAATTCGATTTCTAACTCTCCTACCTTTTTTTGAATCTTATTATATTCAATAGTAATGCCATTATATTGGCCTCTTAGAGTATCTCAATCCTTGGTCAAATATTCAACATTTTCTCTGGTGAATTTTGCAATATTCACGATCATATCACTAGCTTCCAATGTTGGGGTGTAAGCAACTCTCCTCACAACCAAGTGACCACTGAAGTCAAACGGTTCAACAAAAAATGGCTTTTTAGAGCCCATGGATAGGGACTAGATTGCCAAAGCATCCCATTCCTCACTAAAGGCTGATTCTTTGAGTGCCAATGTAGCCTCCTCTTTAGTAGCAATAATTGGCTTATTAGCCCTTCTTATTGTGTCAAAAACCACAACATCAATGATATCCCACTCAGGGAGTAGCAATACTCCACTTTTTTGTACCAATTCCTAGCCTTGCTCTAGTGTTATTGCTTTGAATTTGTCTCTCATTTGTTCCCTAACCTTAGCTTGAATTACCTTCTCTGGGATTTTTGGATGCAGAATTCTCTAATGTGCCACCTTCTCAGCATATAATGTAGTATGTGCTCTCCACACAAAATCTTTAAAAGCACTGGTTTGAATAAAAGTGCCATCCATCATGAATTCTTTGCAAGCTTCTATTCTCAAGTCAACATTTCTTTTTATTCCATTGATTTCATCTTTTCTTAGCCTCAAAGAAACTGCACCTAAACCTATTGCAGTGTTAGCTGGGTCCAATGGAATCTCAAGATGCATTTCATCCAATGTCACAATAATTTCATCATCCTCATCACCATCACAATCAAAAATATTTACTCTTTCAACCTTCTACCTCTTTGGTGCTGGTGGGCAAGCCCATTCTGAAAAACTTGGAGGAAAATCCAAATCAACAACATTTGGTATTGACTACCTTGAATAAGATGGTGCACTATTTTTAACATCCTCGGCCCTACTTCCCTTTCTTCTAGAAAAAACCCTTATCTTATTTTAGGGCTGATTAGTAGGCCTCTCCTTTAACATTAGTTCAGGGTAATCCTTGATGGTTTTTTATTTTCCCCTTTCTTCCACAACACTTTCATCTTTCAAAACCCTAACCAAGCTCTCAAAATTATCAATATCATACATTTCCTTGATAAACTCATCTTTAGAATTAGTTATGGGATTGAAACCAAGTATTATCTCTTGCTTAATTTTTTCCATTTTAGAGTAGGCAATGTATAGTGCCTTCCTCTCATCTTGAAATTTCAAATCAAAAATATTGTTGATGATGTCCTCAAGAAAGTAGAAGTTTTGGACAAAAGATCTTATTTGATGTTTTTCCTTCATTTAAGAGATAAAATCCTTGGGATCATGATTCCTGGGGCGCACAGTCCTTACCCTATAAGGCCCAGGTAATATGTGTAAATCCTTCCATCCTCATTTTTCCATAAAATTTTTGGAAAATGTTGTATATTCAGGGAAGAAAGAACCTTTCTTCAGTTCAACTGGAAACTGTAGTTCTTGAGTTCCTCCCAATTGCCTCATGATTTCCAAGAATCCAATTCTAAGGGGCACCTCCCTTCACAAAATCTTTTGATTGACATTAGTGCAAAAACTATGAAAACTATGGTATTATGATAAAGGAAAATGTCTCCCCAGTTGTGCATTATGTTCAATTCAGGCCTTCTCTCCATCAGCCTCAAGAAGTCATGAATTTTTTTTGGGATCCTTCGGGGGTCACAACCCAAAGCCTTCCTTAATCTAGATCCAAGGAAATTATGGAAAGTTACATAATCAAACATATGATCATGCATGTCAAGAATCCTAGTCCAATATTGGACAAACATTTCAATGTTTCCTTCCTTCTTCTTTAATTCCATATATTTTTCAAACACAACTTGACCCCAATACAAAAACATGTGACTTAACAGGGAATACCATATGAATCCCACCCAATTCTTCACCTCCTTTAGGGATACCAGACCGATGTACATCTTCTCTACCAAATAAGTGGCAAAATCATATATTACATTAAAACCTGGCTGTTGGAGATTTACTATCATATACATAATATTGGTAGGCAAGGTTTTCTTTAAGCTGACTCCCAAAACCTGACATAAAGCACAAATAGTCTTGTTGAAATAACTGGAGAAATAGTCCATAGGAAAAGGTTCATGCTCATTCCTTACAATTACTAACTTCTTCTGATTTTTTCCTCTTCCTGATATTTCCAAATGAGGTGTCAAGAAGGATGTTTTCAACATACCCCTAGTATTTCTATACTCTTCTCTGAAAACCTCAAACTCTACAGGAACCATATCTTGAGTCCATTCATGTAATTTGAAAATCTCTACAATTTCTTCTATGGTTATCTTAATCATCTGCACACCAACATGTGTTCTTACTATTTGGGTCACAGGGTCATATCTAGCAGCAATGTCCTTTAAAAGATCTACATCCATATAAACATTAGGCACCACCAATTTATTGAGGTCTAACCTCCAGGGGTTACACAAAGGAACTGAAAAATTCCTATTCCCAAACCAATTGGAGAACAACTACCACCTGGTGTATGGTAACCCGACATCTTGAATTTCACATTGCTTGTCTGTCAATCCTTCCAAGACTCAATGCCCATAGAAAAAGCCTTTCCCTCCTGCTTCTTGCTAGTAGAGGGTTGTAACAAATCAATAATATCTTGGGATAAAGACCTGGTAGTGGTTTCAAAACCATATTTTTGGGCCTTTCATGCCATTTTTACTTAGATAAATGATAATTTGAGCTAGGGTTTGCTTATTTTTAGATAGCAAGCAATTACAATTTTCTCCTTTAGCCTTAAACAAAAAATACCTCAATATTCAAAACTTCCTAGCCATTATCTAGACAATCTCTATAAGAAAATCTATTCAAACAATTCTTCAGAATAGGAAAAAATCACGAATTTCCCAACAAGAAACCATAAAATATTTTGAATTTACAAGGAATGGCTTAAGTACTACTTATGGTTTTACTCATAGAACATCTAGGGTAGTGAAATTGAGAAATCATAACCACAACTTTCTTCATTCAATATCAAGCAATTCTTCCTCAATGTAGAGATACAACACGAAAATATTAATTCACAAATTTTAGCACTTAATTTTGCAGGAAAAGTTGAACTCAACCATTACTATTCACTCATGCGAGATAAAACAGATATAGTACAATACCAATTTATTTTAATATGAGTTGTTGATCAAACATAATGTTGGCTAGGAGAACAACTCAAATTTAGTCAAAATAGTTTGAAAATGCCACGTTCTCCTTCTAGTCACCATAAAGGAGGGATATCCACCTACCAAACACCACATTAGCATGAAACAGGTCTGACCTTTGCTATCAGCACACAACATCAAAGTCCACACATCACCATATCGCACACCTCACAACATTATTCAAACTATAGTTTTAATTGCATGAGGGTAGCAAGGAACGACCACAATGCATCAATACAAAAACAGCTATCGGCATCAGCCTCCATCATCGATCAATGAGTAGAACTAGTCCCCACCATCAAATGCGACAGATGGTAGCATCTCACACACCTTGCACCATATTTGTGACGTTAGCAGAAACATTATAAGGTCTGCGAGCAATGGTCAAAATTAAAATCACTTCATCCGATGACTGCGCAATTTGGACATGAAAAAAGGTTATTCATAAACAAAGGGACTAACTAGGTGGATGGGGAAATGACCTGCAAGGTCTAAAATATTATTTAGAGGTTTAATCTAAAATAATTCAATAGCCCGATACTTATGAATATACAATGTAGTCAAGATGCCCAAATATTGAAAGGACGGGTAAACGGGGCTAGTAAAGTCATGACCAAAAGTGATAAAATACCACTTAAGTGACCGACCACCATCCATTACAAGTCAATGCCAAAAAAGAAAACCCATGACCCAACCACTCAGATCCGAGGACAAAACATACCTTCAAGGGAAAAATTAAAAGCTCCACCAATGGCTCTAACTAGGGATGTATGCCCACTATGGGCATAGCAAGATTCCAAAATCTATGGTTATGCAGAAAAAATATAGAGAGAACCAAAAACCAAGGACCTATTTAGACAACACAAGGAGACAAAATGCAAAAAATAGAAAGAAACACACCTATATACACTACTTATAGGACTGCACAATGTTCATGGAAAAAGACCTACTTCAAAAGAAGTAGTATTTCATGAACAATCCATGTATTGATAGTTCTAGAACTTCACCCACAAGTGACTATAAAAAATATGAGTCTTCTCCGTGTGTATCCATAATTCTATATGGGCCTAGCCAAAGGGGATCAAATTTTCCATGCTTTCCCTTATCTTTTGATCTTGCATTCCAAAGCAACACCATTGTTCCAATATCAAATTTTCTCTCAACTTCCCTTTTGTCATAAAGATGCTTCACCTAAAGTTGTAATTTTTCATTTATTTTATGAGATTCTCTTCTAGTTTCATCCAATTGAACTAATTCATCCATTCTATGTTGCATCTTATCACATATATCATCATCATATTCTTGGAAAAATTAATACATATTTATTAGGTTGTTTTGTGGGATACGTGCTTCCATCCCATAGACTAGGTTAAAAGGTGAATGACCAATTTCCTTATTGATAGTTGTCCTATCATCCCACAGTGCCAGTTTCAATTTTGAATCCCAAGCCATTTTGTTCTTCTTAATCATGTGTTTGATGATCTTCATCAAACTCTTATTACTAGAATTTGTCTGTCCATTCCCTTGGGGATGACAAGGGGAAGAATATGAAATAGTTATACCATATTGATCACAAAAATTAACAAACTCTTTAGATCTAAAACACATAGAATTGTCTAAAACAATTCTTTCAGGTACCCCAAAGCTGCTCAAAATATTTTCAGTCAAAAAATCAACAACAACTTTACTCATGGCCCTTTTGGCTGGGATTGCTTCAATCCATTTAGTAAATTAATCATTTGCCACCAATATCCATGCATTTCCTCCATTGGATTTTTAGGATATCTCCCTTATGAATTCAATACCCCATTTCTTGAAAGGAGATGAAACATACACTGGTCTCAATGGAAAATCGTTAGAAAAATTTAACTTTCCAGAAAACCTCGGATAGGCATCACACCTTTTAACATATCTATGGGCATCCTTGAACACAATAGGCCACCAGTATCTTGCTCTTAGAAATTATGAGTCGTTGTCTTAGCCATGTAATGGCCTCCACAAGATCCTTTATGTATTTCTATCAGTAAATCTTTAGCTTGGTCTCCATCCATACATCAGAGTATAATACCTTTAGAGTTCCTGCACTAGAGCTCACCCTCAATAATGAAATATCTAATTGCTTGTAGTTTGAGAGTTCTTATCTCGGTAAGGGGAATACCTTCAAGGCATTGCATCGTCTGTAAATACTCAAAAATCCTTTTGTACCAACCAAATGTTTGCATATCACAAATAGGCGCAATGTTCTATTGCTCTATATGATTTATTTGATTTATCTCCAGATTTTCCTCAACCATTATTTAGCTAGACCCTTCCTCTTACAAGCTTAGTAATCTGTATGTCAATGTTAAACTCTCAGATTCTATTTATCCATCTGCATCTTCGTCCTATAGTCTCTTGCTGGGTTAAAATATCTTTAATTGTTGTCGTTGGTACATATGCCACAACAATTGCTCCCATTAGATAAGGTTTGAAATTATTAACTACCTTTAGTAGGGCATATGCTTTGTTTTCAAATATTTCACATTTCAATTATGTAGCCTAGAATGATTTACTGAAGAATGCAATTGGATACTCAAAGCCATCATTTTTTTTCTGCAACAATACACCAACTATAGTGTGAAAAGAGTCAAAAGTAGACAACTAGAATGGTTTTGAATAATCAGGTGACTTAAGGACAAGGGCTTGCTTAATTTCATCTTTGATAGCTTGGAAAGCCTTGGATGGTTCTCCTATCCATATTATTTTTTCTCCCTTCTTTAGCATCTTTGATATTGGGCGGACAATCTTAGCAAAATTTGTGACAAATCTTCTTAGAAAATTTATCTGTCCAAAGAAAGATTGGATACCCTTCACATTTCTTAGATGCATAATTCTAACAATAGAAGTAACCCTTTCTGGATCAGTCCACACCTTATCTTTTGAAACCAGATGTCCCAACAATTTTCCTTCTTTCACCCCAAAGGCACACTTCCTATTATTTAAATATTTCCCATATTCCAGAGCTCTGATAAAAAAATTTCTCTAAGTGAGGACAATGATCCTCCTCACTTTTTATATGGGGAATAAGATCATCTTGGTAAATGGCAAGGACCAAATCAATGAAATCAGAAAAGGCTAGATCCATAGCCCTCTGAAAAGTTGCTCCAACATTTATTAATCCAAATGGCATTCTTACATACACATGTTCCCCATGGTGTGGTGAAAGCGGTCTTGAATTGCTCAGACTCTTTAATGATTACTTGGTTATACCCAGAGAATCCATCCATCATAGATAGCAATTCACATCCTATAACCTTTTGTAACATAGCCTCCATATTAGGCAATAGGTAATTATCTTTAAAAGAAGCAACATTCAATTTTCTAAAATCAACACATAACCTGATATCTCCATTTTTCTTTCTAACAAGTACCAAGTTAGAGACCCAAGATGAGTGTCTAATTGGTTTGATGATTCCTACCTCCCTTAGATTAGCAAGTTCTTCCTACATTTTGGGTTGCAGGGTAGGGTTAATCGGTCTTTGTCTTTTCCTAAAAGGCTTCATATTAGGTTTCAATGGGATCTCATGTTGCAATAAGTCCTCCCTATATGCTTTAAGGTCTTCATAGGACAAAGGAAAAACATGTCTATATTTCCTAAATACGGTAATCAATATGTTTCTAACATGTGGCTTCATTTTATTTCCAACATAAACATTCCTAGGAGCACTTTCTGATCCTAAGTTTATTTCTTCTAGATCCTCTTTATCAGCAGATGCTTGTTTAGTATTTGAAATATCTAGGCCATCAAAAAATATTTCAAGTGCAACAAGACCCCTAGGGATGATGTTAGTTTTGAGCTGGATCACTTCATTCCCATCAACTTATGTTACAAATAGGCCAAAATACATTTCTTGGCTCTCATACTGATCCACACATTGAAATAATTTAAGTACGTCTATGTCATCATCAAACACTTGCCACTTACATATATTATTAGGTATTGTAGGCTTTTTCTATAATTCTATTCATGATATGCCACCAAAAGTGACATCATCTCGTTTGACAACTATATTTGCTAACAAGTCAGCTTTAGCATTTTGTTCTCTTTAAATCCATTCTATACCAAAAGCATTAAATTCCTCTATAGTATCCCATACTAAATTTTTGTATTTCCTAAGTCTTTTATCTTTAGTTGCAAAGCGGGATCTAATCTAGGAAACAACTAACTCAGAATCTCCCAAAAAATTTAATTCTTTAATACCATGCTTTGAAGCTATCTGCAGACTGAGTATGAGAGGTTCATACTCAATAACATTGTTGGTACAATCAAATTGCAATAAGAAATAATATTTAAATGTTTTACCTTGTGGGGAAGTGAAGAAAACTCTTTCTCTTGAGCCATCTTTGAAACAAGCTCCATCAAAATGCATTATCCATAAATCACCATCTGTTGACATATTCAATACTTCCTTTTCAATAGGCGCAAATTGGATTTCTTCTATTTTATCTTCCTCAACTCAGAAATTTTCTAGATCAGTTTCCACAAAGTTAATTCTAATGGGTTCTGGTGATTCTTCCACATTTTCAATCATGTGATGGGATCTCTTCTCTCTGTCTACCTTAACATTGTTTTTTTCAATAGAAAATATAGCAAAAGACAAATCACATTGTATGCTTCCCCCATCGAAGCACTCTAAGGCCTAGATAATAGCATGCCATAAGCAGGTGGAATATACACCACAGTAACCCTCATATCGAGCTCTTTGTTAGGAAATCCTGCTAGTCTATATGGAACACTATTTATAATACCTATAATAGGTACTTTCCTAGAATCGATTGCATAAAATTTACCATATGTACAATCCACTTTTAATCCCATTGCATGCATTATTTTTACTAGCATCACATTGTTAGATGCTCCTAAATCGATCATGCAATTTCTCAAAATTTTCCCATCAATAATCAAACTTAAGAAAGAAGGATTGACATGGTTGGGATTATTATTAATAGTGGTACCTAAGTATATTACGGGACTTTCTGTAATATTTTCTTCCATACTTTTTTTCTTTTCTTGATCCTCTTTTGATGTCACTTGATCATAAATAACTTTACTTTTTCCACTTGTAGGAATACTGTTAATAAATGCAACAGTCTTATCCTTATGCTCATCTATAAGCATCATTTCCAAGAAAGGAATAGTAACCCTAACTTGTGAAATTACTTGAAACATATCTATTGAAGATTACTTTCGTAATTCAAGAAAATTTGTGATTTTAGAAATTACCTTTTCTTTTTCTTTGAGAATTTCATCATTAGAGGAGTGTTGCTTGTTGTACTTGATCTTTTGGGGTATAGCTTCATTCTTTTTATTGGTTGTATCAACTTTATTTTCCCATCTGGGAGTCCCTTATTTATTTAGGCTTTGAAATGACATTCTTAGCATCCAAATTAACATTTGTTCCAATTACATCTTTTTCTTTTATGAACAAGCTACAAGGCTTACCTGAATCATCTAGAAGAGTTATGTTTCTCAATTATATTTTATTTCTTTCCCTTGCAACTAAGGCAACTATGTATTTTTCAATTTCTTCATCGGAAGGTCTTAAACCAGTGTTATCCACTTCCAGTTCATTCATAAAACAGTCATCATTGTCTCCTTGATTTAGGAACACTTGTTGATGGTGTACATTGTTATTTTGTTTTTGAACATCAACATCCATGCCACAAGGCTCATCATCTGAGGTATAATAATCATAGGCCATATCAACTGGTCCTAATAATACATTCATCATTGTATCCTGATCCTGGGGAGGCTGAGCATCTCCTTGATCATCCTGAGATTCTACCATATTTTGTGCTATTGCACACTATTGTGAAGAGTGAGGAATTATGCATACTTCACACCAAGCTAAATTTTGTGGCATTCAAAGAATTCTTCTATAAAGGATCAGGAAAAATTTGATTGTTTATTTGGTTTCCTTATAGAGGTTTTCCATTATTCCAATTGGTATTATAGGGATAATCCTATAGCCTGGGAGGCCTATCATTTCTTTGAAAATGAGGCTTGTCATTTTTTAGTTGTTTCTGCAATAGGGTAAGGACTTGATCTATCTTTTTATCAACAACAGTAGGTTTAGCAACCTTTTCAGTCTAATTCTTGGTACCTTTAAATGTATAAGGATCTTCCCTTCTCCATACTTTACCAGAATCTCTTCTATTATTTTCAATGTTCACCACAATCTCATATGATGGCCTCAAATTTTTAGGATCTTTATCTCCTAATAAATAGCACATTTTAGCATCATAAACATTACAATAAAATACTAAAAATGCACTCTCATTAGGCCTCATATATGTAGGAACTCTTTTCATAGCCTTTTGGAAATGAGCATTAAACTCAGTAACTAGTTCATTGTGCCCCTTGGTGATGTTATTAAAATCATTTAATTTAAATCTAGGGTCATTTTGATCCTCATATTTTTCCCTAAAAACTCTACAAAAAGCATCACTGGAATCAATAATAGCATTAGGTAACCCTCTATACAAATCCCTAGCATTTTCAACTAGTGACTGCATAAAGTATTTCATTGCTACATCATCATCCCATATTTCAAAGTCTTCAACAAAGCCTTGAAAATATTTCAAATGGTCTTCTCCACTAAAAGCATTATTACAAGTGAATTTTGGGAGATGATTTCGTGCATTATCTAGAACCGGATTAGGATATCCTTGAATATTGCCAAAACACAATTGTTTTTATCTATAAATTTGGAGTGCTCTTCCACCACATCCACCTCTAGGGATGTTGTGCTGCTCAATATGTTTCTTATCATCCCCCTGTGCACCCTTATGATCACTACCTTGTTGTTTATCCTTTCCAATTCTTCCCTCCTCATTCTCAGAGTAAGATCTAAAGTTTTCATGACCACCTCGACCTCCACCACCTTGGTTACAACCACCTCCACTTGTAGGAATTTTATTCTAATAACTCTTGGTCAACAACTCATTCTCACTCTTTCCTGAACTAGAAGCTTGGGGAGTGGGTATATATATCTTTAAGAAGGCTATCTTTCTTGCTATGTCCACATTAGTAGATTATATTTTGGATTTTCTCAGATCAGCCTGCAACTGATCATTTATTAGTTGCAATCTCAGGAGCTTGGGATTTTGAGGAAAATTTGATGGTCTAGGATTAATTTCATTATTTTTTTCATCACTAGTATTAATACGGATTCTATAATTTGGAAAATTGTAAGAAATTTTTGAGGTTGGTCAACATGAGCTTTCCCATGGTCTACAAAGGTTGTCTTCTTCAATCCAGCCAATGGATCTAAAGTTTTGGTGGCTAATATGGAAGGGGTATATGTGGGATTAGTAGAAGTTCCAATAGATATTGTTACTTTAGAAACTTCTCGAGCCCTATTAGTAACTTATTTAGCCAACTTTTCCTCAAAAATTTTTCTCTTAGCTGCTTCTTCCCTCATCTTTTAAACTTTCTTTTTCTGGGCATTCCTTTCGAACTACTTAGCTTAGAATCTCTCTAGATACTCTCTTCTTATTATATCCCTATTATCCTCTACTACCTGCAACCTCTCTTCTTCTTCAATTAAGGTTTGCATATCCTTGTCTATATCTATTTCATTCTCAAGAATATCTCCTACCTCACATGGAGCACGAGTATAGTAAGGTTGCTCTGCTTGTTCTTCATCTTGAAACAAAGGCGTTTTCTCATTTAAAGAGATCCCTCATGGTTTGAAATTTTTTCTAGTTAAAATAAACATCGTAGCTTCTGGGAACTACTTGTCTTGTTCCCAGAATCCCTATCGTTCCTCCTCTTCGGAGATATCAACTTCAACTTCTCGAGTCATTTCAAAAGGAAAACTACCATGATCCATTTGAGACACAACAACTTCTAAGGAATTCACACCAATAAAAGCACTATTTATTTTGCATTCAAAGTAGCAAAAGAGATAATAGGAGATGAAATAGACTTACTTGGGCTATCACTTATTTTTACCCATTTCTTGTCCTATCTTGGTTTGAGCTCTAGCATTGGTTTCAGGTTCTTTTTTTCATAGTTTATAGTCTTCTTCATGGTCTTTTGTGTAGGCGAACTCTTCTTTGCAAATTTTTGTTTGTACTTTGTATGAATATTTGTGTTTGAGATATCAGAGTCACCACCCAAAATATTGGGAATTATAAAGTGATTGCACCTCGCTTTTGCACTCGTGACTTTGGACAAGAGTTTGAACATTACTTGACACACTCACACAAAACTTAGGAAAACTAGATGCATGCACTAGAGACCTTTCATTCACTAGTTCCCCAATAGAGTCATCATTCTTTTGGTGTTCTTTACTGAAACACAGATGTGTTTCCTAGAAGCTCCTATGAACTTGCCACATTCAATAATAAAATACTAGGAATAGTATGGCCAACTTAATTAGAATGATTCTCCTACACTTCAGACTTTGTAAAATCTAGGAGGGTATTCCCTAACATGTGCTCTTAACATACAACATTTAAACAATTCATTTGTGCATAGGTAAGCAACAAATAGATCCCCAACTAATGCTAACAGATGAAATCCTTCAAGAAATTGGATATTCCTTTAAAATACTCATGTCCATTTAAGAGAGAATCGTAAACTCCACATAAAGTAAATTTATAGGAAATTTTTGAGTAAAATATCCTCATGCCATAACACAAAACATGCGAGAATAAAATGTAATCAAAATTCCAGTGCCATATCCCAACACACAGATTTAAAAGAGAAAACTGAACTATAGGGTAAATTCCATTTTGAACACTTATGATCAATTATGAATTGCATTACAACCCATATATCTATACCTGAGTTTATTACTCCTTTATGAATCCTATTTGTTATATTGGATGAATTTATTGGTTAACTAAAGAATTTAACTGATCCTTTGAACCAGAGCTATAGTTAAACATAATTCATACTAAAAAACAAATGAAAACCAATGAAAATCATCTTTGATCTATATTTCATTAATAATCCATGTAACATAACACAATAGGAGAGAAAATAAACTCCAAATACTCACGAGTTTGATACAAACATGCTCAAAAACCCCATGATTAACAAAGTTCTCCAATCTGACTCAAAACTTTTAAAAACTGGGCTTACAATACATACTCTCTATATTACTAGACTCTTACTTCTCATATTTTGGATATTTTTAATAGAACACTCTCTTGGCCCAAAAATCCCTTTTATAAAACAAGGGTGCCAACAAGCTTGTATTCAAAGAGTACACATATCCATTTCTGATTGGACTGCTAACTCTTGATTCAGTTACAATTCTATTATGCGAGTGGAGAGCATAAGACAAGGATCATCATTAGTTGATAAGGAGGAAAGAAAATATCACTCCAAAGGTTGATCCCCATACATCAAAGGCATGCTTAACCAATATAGTATTAACTCCACCTCAACACCCTGTACTTGGAGTTCAAAGGAGAATGCAATTTTAGAATATAATATCTAAGGCCAGACCTATATTATACATGACCAAGTTGCGATTCTCGACTATAACACTCATAATTCAAGTTCATCAATGAACACCTTTTTCCATAATTCAAAATCCTCCTCAGAAGGTCACTGGAAAGCCACAACCTGATCAACCTTATTTTGGTAGGGAGCATACTTTACCATTATCGATGTAGCCTTTTTATCAAAGTTCTCTAAGAAACTTATAACAAAAACCAACTTTTCCAATGTATTCTCTAGCATGCGGATGTAAGGATTTTTGCATATCTCATGTGATTAAGACATCATTATACTGTTCATTTTCTCCTTCCAAACCTGGAGGGGTTTAATTTCAGCCTAACTATGTAAAATATGAGGTAAAGGGGTCAGGTCCTTTCTATCATACACATCTTTCAAAAATTTAATCTTGGATTCCATTGAGATGGAAAATCCCTGAAAAATTCTGCTCAACAGATCCCTTGACCAATTGATATGTTTCTGTAATAGTAGGATATTTATCACCATGCTATTTTTCCCCTACTCCCATGAATTTCAACTTCTCCATTCTAGGGATCCATTTATTTAGCAATGGGATAGCCAATTCTTTATCCCTTGGAAACATTTTTAATGCTTGCAACATTAGGACATAATTTGTATGAACATTGTTTAGCTTACTTCAGACCCTTCTCTTTAAATGTTTCAAAACAATGTCCACTATCACTGCATCGATTGTCCCTATTGCATCCTACATTTTCCTTACTCTTTCCTTATATTCTTCAACCTGATAAATCATTATCTCCCTAGAAATTCCCCCTCTAGGCCTAGTAGCAGTGATAGACACTTGTCCCATATTATATGGAACAATAGCCAAAGACTATGCTTGTGTAGGAGGTTGAGACAACTCTACTAGTGGGTTGGGAATAGTGTGGCTAGAACTAGCTTTCCTCTGAGAACTCATAGTATCCATTTGTTACCTCAATAAAGCCAATTCAGTTTCTAACTCTGCTACCTTTTGTTGACTCTTATTATATTCAATAATAATTTCATTATATTGGCCTCTCAGAGTATCCTAGTCCTTGGTCAAAACTTCAACAGTTGCTCTGGTGAATTTGGCAAAATTCATGACCATATCAACAACTTCCAATCCTCGAGTGTTAGCAACTCTCCTCACATCCAAGTGATCACTGAAGTCAAACGGTTTGGAAAATTTTCCTTTTAAGAGCTCGTGGATAGGGACTAAATTGCCAAAGCATCCCATTCCTCACTAAAGGATGATCCTTTGAGTTCCAATTTAGCCTCCTCTTCAGTAGCAAGAAGTGGCTTATTAGCCCTTCTTATTGTGTCAAACACTACAGCATCAATGATGTCCCACTGAGGGAGTAGCAATAATCCACTTTTTTGTACCAATTTTCAGACCTGCTCTGGTGTTATTGCTTTGAATTTATCTCTCATTTGTTCCCTCACCTTAGCTTGAATTACCTTCTCTGGGAATTTTGGATGCAGACTTATCTTATGTGCCACCTTCTCAGCATATAATGCAGTATGTGCTCTCCACACAAAATATTTAAAAGCACGGGTTTGAATAACAGAGTCATCCATCATGAACTCTTTGCAAGCTTATATTCTCAAGTCATCATTGCTTGTTATTCCTTTGCTTTCATCTTTTCCTGGCCTCAATGAAACTACACTTGAACCTATTGTAGTGTCAACTAGGTCCAATGGAATCTCATCCTCGTCACCATCACAATCAACAATCTTTACTCTTTCAACCTTCTACCTCTTTGGTGATGGTGTGCAAGCCTATCTTGAAAAACTTGGAGGAGAATCCAAATCAACAACATTTGGTATTAACTACCTTGAACAAGATGGTGCAATATTTTTTACATCCTTATCCATACTTCCCTTTCTTCTATAACAAACCCTTATCTTATTTTGGGGCTAATAAGTAGGCCTCTCCTCTAACCTTACTTCAGGGTAATCCTCCATGGTTTGTGATTTTCCCCTTTCTTCCACAACCCTTTCATCTTTCAAAACCCCAACCAAGCTCTCAAAATTATCAATACCATGCATTTCTCTACTAAAATTATCTTTAGCATTAGGTATGGGATTGAAACCATGTATTTTCTCTTGCTTACTTTTTACCATTTTAGAGTAGGCAATGTATAGTGCCTTTCTCTCATCTTATAATTCCAAATCAAAAATATTCCTAATGATGTCCTCGTGAAAGTAGAAGTTGTCAACAAAAGCTCATGTCCGATGTCTTTCCTTCATTTGAGAGATAAAACCCTCAAGATCATGATTCCTAGGGCACACAATCTTTATCCTATAAGGCCCAAGTAAGATATGCAAATTCTTCAATCCTCCTTTTTCCATAACAAAATTAGCAAATGTTGTATATTCAAGGAAGAAAGAACCTTTCTTCTGTTTAGCTGAAAAGTATATTTTTTCAGTGTCTCCCAATTTCCTCTTGGTTTCCAAGAATCCAATTCTAAGGAGCACCTCCCTTGGTGGAACCTTTGGATTGACATTAGTGCCAAAATTCCTGAAAACTGTGGAATTATGATAGGGGATAATGTCTCCCTAATTGTGCATTATATTCAATTCAGCTCTTCTCTCGATCGTCCTCAAGAAGTCAAGAATTTATTTTGGGATCCTTGAGGGGTCACGAACCAAAGACATTATGGAAAGTTGCATAATCAAACTTATGATCATGAATGTCAAGAATCCTAGTCCAATATTGGACAAGCATTTTGTAGATACTAAAAATTGGTCTAGGCCTGCGAGTACATATTCGACATAATTTTCTATAGTCCGTGGTCTTGATTAAATAATGTTAATTATTTAATTAACCTTTCTAATACATATTTCCTCTATTAATTAAATACCCCTTTCTAATTAATTCATTAATTACTTTATTCAGCTTGATTAATTAAATAAATCATATTTATTTAATTATGTTGCGAACTAATTAATTCTTCCCCCTTTATCTATCAATTAAATAATTTACTATTTAATTAGCCCCTTTGTCATATTTCAAATATAATTAAATATTCTTTATTTAATTATTCATTTAACCCCCTTTATCTATAATTAAATATTTATTATTTAATTATTCAATTCGACCTTTACAAAAGTCAATTAAATAAATTATCTTTATTTATTTAATTAAAGTCTCTTATTTTTTAATATTTAATTAATATTTTGAATTAAATTAATATTTAATTAATATTTAGTTATTTATGTCACATTCCTCTATCATTCGGTTATCTAAGCCATTCACTCACCTTCTGACTCGAGATCTATTTTTAGTTCTCCAGTTATCTCTGGATTCAACATTTGATTGTCTCTGTGAGAGGACTCTCCATCACAACTAATCAGTTAACTAGTTTTAACTCATATGCATGATCTATTTTATTAATTAAATATCTTCATTTAATTAATTAACTCATGTTTACATTCGAATGTATTAGTCTTCAAGTTCCAACTTTTGCTTTTGGATACAAGTCTATTTCTTCTATTTTTGGAGATTAAGATCTTGAACTTATGTTCTAACTTAGTCTCTATCTTCAATCTTTCTTGAACTCGTGTTCTAACTCATTTTCTAACTCATGTTCTATTTGACATAGAACTCACATCACATGGCATTCATCAATCTCGTCCGTTGATCTCTCTTTCAATCTGAGCCAATCGTTCAAAAACCCAAATTCTATAAAATGGCCTGTCATTATCAGTATTCATCCTCCCGAAATCACATACTCTTGAGAAGAGATTCAACTTCGATATTTTTCTTAGACACTCGAAAAAACTATACTTGCATTCAAACACATAAATCTAAGGACAAGAATACTAAAAAGGAAAAATGGAGAAGAAAAATAAAGATAATTCGAAAGGATGAATGCATATTTGGTGAGATCATTTTGGTTTTATTAGTTTAGTTTATTTCCTCATTCTTTGTTGTTAGATTTTAGATTTTAGATTAGGATTTAACTTTGTTTATCTAGTCATGCTTGCAGAAAAATCTATGATGTTACATTCAATGTTTCCTTCCTTCTTGTTTAATTCCATATCTTTTTCAAACATAGCCTAACCCCTATATAGAAACATGTGGATTAATAGGGAATACCATCTGAATCCCACCAAAATTTTCCCTTCCTTTATAGCTACAAGACCCATGTGCATCTTCTCTACCAAATAAGTGGCAAAATCATGTATTACATTAAAACACGAGTGTTGGAGATTTACTTCCATATACATAATATTAGTAGGCAAGGTTTTTTTGAAGTTGATTCCCAGACCTTGGCATAAAGCACAAACAGTCTTGTTGAAATAACTAGAGAAATAGTCCATACGAAAAGGTTCATGCTCATTCCTTACAATTACTACCTTCTTCTGATTGTTTCCTCTTCCTGAGATTTCCAAATGAGGTATCAAGAAGGATGTTTTGAACAAACCCCTAGTATTTCTATACTCTTCTCTGAAAACCTCAAACTCTACAGGAACCATATCCTGACTCCATTCATGCAATTTGAAAATCTCTACAATTTCTTCTTTCATTATCTTAATCATGTACACACCAACATGTGTTCTAACTATTCAGGTCATAGGGTCATATCTAGCAGCAATGTCCTTTAAAATATCTACATCCAATAAAAACATTAGGCACCACCAATTTACCGAGGTCTAACATCTAGGGGTTACACAAAGCAACTGGCAAATTTATGTTCCTAAACCAATTGGAGAACAACTTCCACCGGGTGTATGGTAACTCGACATCTTGAATTACATATTTCTTGTCTCTGAATCCTTCCAAGACTTGAGGCCTATAGGAACAAAACCTTTCCCTCCTGCTTCTTGCTAGTAGAGGGTTGTAACAAATCAATATTATCTTGGGATAAAGACTTGGTAGTGGTTTTAGAACAAGAACTTCGGGCCTCGAGTGCCATTTGTATTTGGATAAATGATAATTCAAGCTAGGGTTTGCTTATTTTAAGATAGCAAGCAATTACAATTTTCTCCTTTAGCCTTAAACACAAAAATACCTCAATATTCAAAAATATCTAGCTATTATCTGGACAAGCTATAAAAGTGAATCTATTCAATCAATTATTTAGGAAACATGAAACAATCATGAATTTCCCACCAAGCAACCATAAAATCTTTTGAATTTACAAGGAATGGTGTATGTACTACTTAGGTTTTACTTGTAGAACATCTAGGGCAGTGAAACTGAGAAATCGTAACCACAACTTGCTTCACTCGATATCAAGAAATTCTTCCTCATTGTAGAGATATAACAGGGAAATAGTAATTCACAAATTTTAGCATTTAATTATGCAGGCAGAGTTGAATGCAGCCATTACTATTTACTAATGTGAGATAAAATGGCTATAGTACAATACAAGTTTATTTTAAATACAATTTGTTGATCAAACACAACATTGGCTAGGAGAATGGTTCAAATTTAGTGAAAATAGTTTGAAAATACCATGTTCTCCCTCTAGTCACCAAAAAAATAGGATATCTACCTACCAAGCACCACATCAGCATGGAATGGGCCCCACCTTTTTTATCAGCGCACAACATTGGATTCCACATGTCACCAAATTGCACACCTCACAACATTATTGAAACTGTAGTTTTAATTGTGTGAGGTCAATGAGGAATGACCACAATGCGTCAGTATGGAAATAGTTGTTGGCATCAACCTCCATCATCGATCAACAAGCAAAATTGATCTCTACCAGCAAATGTGATAGATGGAAGCTTCTCATATAGCTCGCACCATATTTGTGACGTTAGTAGAAACCTTTTGAGGTCTGCAAGCAACACTCAAGACTAAAACCACTTCATTCGATGGCTATGCAATCTACACATGTAAAAAGGTTATTCATAAAGAAAGGGATCGACCTGGTGGATGGGGAAATGACCCTCAAGGTCTAAAATATTATTTAGAGGTTTAATCTAAAATAATTCAATAGCCCAATACTTATGAATATATAATGCAGTCAAGATGCCCAAAGATCGAAAGGACGGCTTAAAAAGGTCAGTAAAGTCACAACCAAAAAGGGATAAAAGACCACTTAAGTGACTGACCACCATCCATTACAATTCAACACGAGAAAAGAAAACCCATGACCCAACCACTGATAGTTGAGGACAAAAGATACCTTCAAGGGAAAAAATTAAAAGGTCCACCAAGACCTTGGGTGATTTGATGAGATGTAAGAAAAACACTGATGAAAATATAACAATATTTATCTCACACTATCAATTAATTTAATCCCAAATTGATGTCAAGATTCCCGATACACACTTGCAAAAAACTTGCAAATATACCTTCAAGACAAACTCAACATGATGAAGTTCCCTTCCTTTATTCATTTATGCACAATGCTTTACGATTACCACAATTCAACTAGCAGTCGTGATATGCGATCCACTTCTAGACAAATTGAGAAGTCTCATAGTAACAACCAAAGGAACTCGTAGCCATTCTGAAAGCCAAATGAAGGGTTTTTCTAGTTTAACCCTCCTTCACAAACCCCTCCACCTGCCAATAATCAAATAACTATTAAGAACATGGTGCCTTTCAGTTATGGATATCCCAAATGAAACTTTACACCTCTACCGGACACCCTCCATAATACAATGTGCAAACTTTTACAAAAAGGAATGATTACCTTACCGATTGTCCATGCACCCAATCCTAATAAGCCTTTACCTCCATCCTTCAACTCTAAAACTTATTGCTATTTTCATAGATGAAATGGACATCACACTGAACACTGCAAGCGTCTTAAGCACCTTATTCAAGACCTCATTGATTAAGGATGTCTATTCATTGCTAGTACGAATGATAAAGGAAATGAGTTTGCATTGCACCCCCAAACCAAAATTTATAAATTTTCATTAACCCTATGCATAAAGATAACATTTCATTTGTCGAAGCTAGTGAAACTCCACAAAATGATGTTATGAATGTTGATACACATGATGAACATTCCAACCTTCTTCCAAATGTCACTCATGTCAATCCTATGGATGAAATGGTAGGCACAATTTGCATTATCAACATAAGGGACAAAAAAAAACATCTTTTGATACTACTTTTTACCTCGAGAAATACTCAAAATATTCCTGATGGTCCTCTCTACATAGCCGACCAAATCTATCATAAGCCCACTAATGGGATGCTCATAGATCCTGCTTATGGAGAGATTGTGATCATGGAAGAATTTTTGGTACTACATGATCTTTATCAAGATGTTTATGAAAAACCTAATGCATGGATCAAAACAATAATGTTTTTTCTTGCCCTACGATTGGATCAATTGCCCTTCAATTACAAATAAGCCCCAAGATATTGGATGCTACATTCTATATCATCCCACAGTCAGATCAGTTTTGTTTGTGGCTAGGCCATCCATGTCTTCACTCAATGAAAGTGGTCCCCTCAGTTCTTCATAAATCTTTGAATTTTCCCTTTTAAAATGAAATATTCAATATCCACCATAGTGGCTTCAATTACTTATCTTTGAAAGGAAACTTTTCCTTAGAAGCCTTTTGGCTTGAGCCCATGGAAACCATCACTCCCTGAAGAGATTTATTTTTCATTTATTATCAGAAATTCAAAGATATATAAGTTTTAGGTCAACTATAATTCTAGGACTAAATCACTACTTGTGTTGTATGAGTTCCAATATACCTGTTTTCAAGCGATTTTTGTAGATCTTGGTTTAGTAGTTCCATATTTTGGTTTCAGTCTGAAACCCTGAATTGGGACTAAATCACCCCTATTGGCATATGAGTCCCATTGTGCTTAAAAAATTAGTCTTTCTAGCATTTCATACGTCAGCTCAAGCCTCTTCACTTTTGAGGTGCATCTTTTTCCTTCTTCAATTTACTATTTTGATTTGAGTTCATTTTTAATTTTACATATCATTTAAATTTATTATCTTTCTAGTCCTTTGCTTAGTGGTTAACCCCTCTTTAGTCTTCAATCATACCCTAGGAAACCTTATTGCAAATCTTTTTCCCTCATTAAATCCCTGGATTGAGATCTCCAAGGTTTACTTGAGTGAAAATTGAAGGAAATGGGTTGAAAGGTCCTAAACCCTAGTTCCATATTTCAAAAGATTGGAACCCTCCCTATTTTCTAGGTTTCATTTTTTTGAACCTAGCCTTTAGAACACCCTCATTTTTGATTTGTAGTCTATCATTCTCCTAGTTCCATCTTATATTAATTTTCCATTCTAGGTCTCAAATTAGTTAATTTGCATCTAGGATTTATTAATCTTGCATTATTGAAAGTGAATATAGGTTACATTTTTTCATCTTGCATCATTTAAATTCAATTGAAATTTTTAATTACACTTATTCTAGATATAATTAAAGCAAAAAATTATAAGGTTCACTTAGAATTATCCAAAATTAGTGCAAAAACCCTAATCTAGGACTCATACACCCCTCTGGGCGATTTAGTCTGAGTGCGAGTTATTTTTCTTGATTTTTGGGTAATTATGTGTTGATTGTTTATCAAAATTTCAATCCTTGATAAACCTTGATTGAGACTCATACATCCCTCTAGGCAATTTTTTCCCATTTCAGAACTTAAATTACAATCAACATCATTAAAAACTCAATTTTTGTGTTTTAATTTGTTGTTATTACATTTCTATATTAGTTTGCAAATTTTTTATTTCATTCATTTCATTGCATCTATCTTGATTTGATTCATTTTGTCAATTTAATTTACACATTTCATTCTAGGTTATCACATTGCATTTCATCATGGATATGTTCTTGGGTAAGTTTTGGATGTCCTTGAGATAATTAGTGGATATGTCTAGTTGTGCTATTGGAAATGACCCTTATGAAATTTAACTTACTCATGCTCAATTGCCTCCTAATGCTTGTCCTCCTCATGATGTTGACATCATTGGAGAAGATGATGACAAAATGAATTTCATAAAATATTTCCTTACCAATCTTGAGACTAATATATAATTTTATCTCTCCATTAAACAACCAACACCCCGTACCATCCAAACACTTGAGATGTTTGGAACATTACATCTTGTAAATAAATCACATGATAAACCTAAAATTTCTATAATAATTGAACCTAGTTCCTCTAATCAAGTGTATCAATCCTATACCAAAAATGTCACCAACACTCCCATCAACCTGAATACACATATAGAAAAGGATGTTATAGGACAAGTGAACATAAAATTCATCAACTATTAGAGAAAATTCCTACTGAATACACTAAATGGCTAGGATATCAAGATCCTCCTCTTGAAATAAGTATCCTTCTTCCTAAAGAACAACCAATGGCTCATGATGATGATAGGGATTATAGGATTGTCTTATCTTCTCCCCGTGAACATTTAACTCAAGAAATTGGTGAATGTAGCAAGAAACAATGACCTTATAAACTCAAGAAAATTAAATTCCCTTTTCCTTTGTCTGAAATTGAAAGAACCCTACATATACTTCTAAACCAAGGACTTATTTCATTGCCACCCATGTGAGAAAATCAATTTCCAAATCCTAAGAACACAAACACATCTCATTGTTGACATCATAAAAAATTTGGACATAGTACTGATGAGTGTCATGCTTTAAAACAAATATTTAAAAGTTTGATATTGTAGAAACAATCCCTTAAAACACTTTATTTTTCTCCTTTCTATGTAATAGTGTTAGGATCATAGTATGATCGCTATTACATGCTTTGTCATTCATTACATATCATTTTAAAATGCAAGGAGCTCTTTCTCATCACCTACCTCAACTCATTATTTCCTTTCACTTAGTGGGGGAAAGAAATAGATACCCTTGTCCTAGTACTACACTTGTTATTATCCCTTTGGATAGTTTTTTCCCTTCCATATACAATGAAAAGGATTTGGATGTTGATGAATTGATAAAAGCTTGACTCACATGTGCCTTACTAGTCTTGTCTTTGTTTTCTTTTTCATGTTTCTTTTATGTGATTGCATGTGCATAATGTGATCCCCTGTACTATTATGTTTGATGTATCTCTCTCTTTGTGATATTCCTCTATTTGTATCTATATTCTTGTCTATGTCATAAACATTTATTTTTGTATTTGTATTTTTTTTTTCCTTTTGGAGATGACATAAGGCATCGACACATTTAGGTCTCTTCCATGTTGACCCAAAAGATTAATTTTCCTTTATCTTTTAATTTTTCTTTTGTTTTCCTTTTTGGGATGATGTAAGGCATTGAGACATATAGGTCTATCTTATGTTGACCCAAAAATATCTTCTTTTTTTACACTCTCTTTGGGTCATTATTCCTATTCCATGAGTATTGGGGAAGGATAATATTTTTGAGCTCTATAAAAATATTGTAGCAAGGACATACTAGCCCTAAATCCATGAATCCCTTGGGTATGTGCAAGATCATGATGGGCCAAAAAGTGGCAATATGTAAGTGATATGATGGCCCATCTGGTTGGCGATTTTTTTTATTATCCAAAATTGATGAAATGAAAAGGATTTTTAGAGGAGATTCTAAAATTTCCACAAATATAAATTATTCTTTACTATGAATTAAATAAATTATTATTATTTATTTTCTATTTGAATTATGACTAAAATCTTGATTGATAAGATGATTAAAAAATATCTATAGCTTTCAAATGGTATCACTTTTTTAAAATCTAAAACATGTGTCACATTATATGATTTGCATACTATAGGATTTAAAAAAAGTTGAATTTCATGAAGTTTTGACCAAGTTAAGATGGTTGGACATACAATTTTTTATATTTTCAAAGATTTGTAATAAAAAATTCGTAATTCAATATTTACTCGGAATTTTTTTATAAAAAATATGCATCACATCGAGACATGATCCCTCTACTTATATCTAAAATATTATAAAAAATAATTATCATTTTATTGTTGTTAGGGTGGTCAGAAAGACACCTACTTCTTATTTTTCCTTTAAATTTAAGTATTACTCCTTTGAAATTTAAAATTTTAACTAAAAAGATTTATTTAAAAAAAAAAAAAACCTACTAGTTTAGAAACTACATTCAATTTTATATAAATTATATTCTTACATACTTTTGAAATAATATAGATAGCTTATTCAAATTTTTACATCAAGTTGCCTAACTCTGATTTTTTGAATTTCATCACCACTTAAGGGCCTATTTTTCCATGATGATTGTGCACATACCCCCTTACATGTTTGGGATTTTATTTTGGGGGCAACCACTTTTCATTACATAGCATCATTTGGAAACATATGACTTGGGATAGGGCTTTCCAAGTAAGCTCTCATGTCCTCTTTATTATTAGCATTTGTCATTTGTTACTTTAAAGTAATTACTCACAACATGGTGTTTAGAAGTATATTTAAAATGGGGCATAGATTGGCATTATTATTTTGTGATTCATGTTTCATAGTGTAGTCTTCTTATTTTATGTAATTATTCCTTCACTTTTTGGTTGCATTGGGTGTGATTTCCTTCAAGATTGCGATCTCTCAAGTAGCATATTATATTCCTCTTAGTGGCTTGTTGGGACAAACTACATCCCCTAAGTTTTCAATCTTCTATTATGTGATTGGTCCTCTATTGGAGAAATTAGGAAATTTTTTCCCTAAGTTAATACCTTACATGTACTAAGAAAAAATCCTTTGAATTTAATTTATATTATTTTGTAATATCTATTATATGGCCACCTTGCATAACACACTTTGCTTGCTTGTGGTGCCATCATATTTTTTAATCAGTGTCAAGGATATGAAGGTTTTAGTTCCTCATGAAGCTCAAAGTTCATCTTTGTGTGGCACCTTATCAAATTTATCACAAGGTATATCTTTGGTATGGTTGTATTTGTGGGAGCTAAAATTAGGTGTGGTGTTCCCATATCCACTTGTTTGTTTGTGTGAGTGAATTCCATCAACATGTTTATGTGTCTCGTTGGGGGCTCACCTAGTGGATGGCATGAGATTCCATTAGACCTTGTGAGCATGCATTGGATGCAATAGCGTACATCATATTCCACTTGTAAAAATTCTTGGACAAACAACTTAGATCTAATCCACAACATGCAGGACAAACTGTCAAGACATGATCCACCCCTTTTTTTTTTTTTTGTGTGTGTCTTTGGTAGTCTATGCTTGTGCCTTTTTGATGCTATTTACATTATTTTAATGCGTGTTATTTTGTGCCTATGATGGTTTTCCATAAGATATTGGTCATGGGGTCTTACACAAACCTCTTGATCATTGTCATCTTATCTCACTAGCACTGGTACATTTGGACCACTCTTGAAGCAAGCTTGTCTACTTTTGGGTCAGTTTTAATTAAGTTCATCCTCTCACCAAGGTGGTGGATAAATGTGATGCAGGAGCATCCAGTAGTGTAAGGGAAATCCTACATCACCCAAAAATATATTTACTTTCATTTCGTTTTTGTAGATGTTTTTGCATTTTTGGATACCCTTTTCGTTGAAGAAGAACTCACAACTTTTAGAACTGCTTTTCTGCTTTTTGTCCTCAACTACTATTTTTAGCAGGTATGAATTTGAAGGCGTGAGGAGACAAAAATTTAAGGGAAGCTTCGGGATATATTAATAAATCCTCTAGTGAAAGAATCAGGCGAAGATCATTCCCAGTTCAAAAGTTATTCAAGTTTCAGTTTCTGCTTTTTGCCCTACAAAATCTTCGGAGCTAATTTTGAGGGACTTAAAGGCTCCGAATGGGCTTGAAAATTGGTAGAAAACGAAAGTTGTTAGCCTTTAGGTCCCACTTTTCAGCACTTCATTTTCGTAAGACCTTTCCAAAAAGGTATTATCATTGAAGATCCGATGGTTAGATCTTGAGTTAGGGCTTCCAGAAGTTTGTGCATAATTAGAATGTTGTTTTTGGCTCCAAACAGAGAATTGGGCTATTTATGGGGCAGTTTCTGACTTTTGTAAGGGGTTTTTTTGGGGAAGGAATATGGCATGTTGCGAAAAGGGGAATTTCTATAGTTTTTTTCTGTAATTTGCATGTATTGCAAAACTCGAGGATTTGAGATCCTTTGCATGTAAGATTTTCATATTCAGAATAATAATATTATTCTCTAGTTGTGTGTGTGATTTTATGTGTCTTGGGTTGCACCCTCATCAAGTGGTATCAGAGCGGGTTTTCTTGAGTGTGTGGACAGATCGCCGATCGTGAGGCAGTTTGCACCAGGACTGTGGTTGTGGGTTCAAGATATTCAAGATGCCTCAAAGACTGGCGCGTGGTAGGCGAGGTGGTGCCAGAGGTGCCATAAATGTTGGTGGAAGAGATCCATTAGTGGCAGAGGGTTTCAGAGCCCTCTAGAGACAAATTAATGCATTACAAAGAGAGTTAAGAAGAGGGGTAAACTCGTGAAGGGGAGAAGAAAGTGAGGATGAAGAAGAGGTAGAAGATTCAGATGTAGAGGAGGAAGAAGCTATTGATCAAGATTAAATACGGCTGATAAGGGCCATTTCGAAGATTAGAAAAAGACCTAGAGTAGAAGTTCCCAATTTTTTCAGAAGTCTGAACCCAGAAGAATTGATTGATTGGATCAACGAGTTGGAAGAGTATTTTGAGTATGAAGAAGTAGAGGACCGAGATCAGGTTAAGTTTGCAAAAACGAAGCTGAAGGGCCACACCAGTATTTGGTGGAAAGAGGTCCAACTAGAAAGAAATAAGAGAGAAAAGGGAAAGATCACTAGATGGGATCACATGGTGGAGAAACTGAAGAAGCAGTTCATGCCAATGGACTATGAGTTAGATCTATTGAAGAAATTGCAAGGGTTGAAGCGAGGAAGTAGATCTGTGAAATAATACACAGAAGATTTTAACAAGATGATCATCAAAACGGGACATGCAGAGGCCAACAAGGAGAAGGTAGCTCGTTATCTTAATGGGTTATGACCGAGCATTCAAGAGGAGTTAAGCCTGGTCAAAATGGCCACCATTGAGGATGCTTACCAATTTTCACTGAGAGTTGAAGAGAAGTTGAACAAAAGATTTGACAGTAAGCAAAAAGCACAAGGAGGTCAAAGCGGAAGGGGTAGTAGAAGATATTTTGGAAGCCAAAATGAGGATGAGAAGAAAAATGAAGATGTGGGTACCAGTTGAAGCCAGAGGAATGATAACTTCTACCGCCCACTTGATCAAAATGGTGGTGATCAAAGAGGTAGAGGACGAGGAAGATTTGGGCAAGGACTCAGAAGGGGTGGTTTCAAAGGAACTTGTTTTCGATGTGGTGAAGAAGGGCATCAAGCCTTGAATGTCCACAATACCAAGGAAGGACAGACAAAAGGCCAGAAGGTCGTGCAAGGGTTGTGCATGTAGATGAGGAGGCTCAATCTAAGCATTCAGATGATGTTGAAAGGGGAGAAGCCCTAGTGGTTAGAAGAGCCCTGGTGAATAAAGAGAAGGAGCCAAAACAGAGGAAGAATTTGTTTCGCACAAGGTGCAAGTGTGAAGACAAATGTTGTGATGTCATTATTGATGGTTGGAGCACTGATAATCTAGTGTTAGAAGAGATGGTTACAAAGTTGAAGCTAAAGAGGGAAAGGCATCCACATCCATATCGGATTGCCTAGTTGCAGAAAGACCACAAAGTTCTATTCAATGAGCAGTGCTTGGTGAAGTTCAAGATCAAAAGCTATCATGATGAGGTACTTTGTGATATCATCCCCATGGATGCATGTCAAATGTTGTTGGGGAGGCCGTGGCAGTTTGACAGGTGAGTTGTACATGATGGCCATGCAAACACTTATTCCCTGATGAAGGATGGAGTTCGCCATAAGTTGAAACCCCTGAAGAAGGCTGAAGAAAAAGTATGCAGTAGTTCTAGAATTTGTTATGTTGATGGAAGGAAATTTTTAGAAGGCATGAAGCATGAGCATGTGTGTTATGCATTGATTCCTAAAATGGATAAGGAGGGTAGTGAGAAGGTTCTAGTAGAAGTTTATGAGTTATTGAATGAGTTTTAGGATATTGTTTTTCATAATGTACCTGAGGGTTTACCACCAATGAGGAAGATCAGTCATCAAATTGACTTGATCCTAGGAGCTAGTTTGCCGAATAAGGCAGCTCATAGAATGACTCCTACAGAAAATGAGGAGTTGAGCAAACAAGTTGAGGAGTTGTTGAGAGAGGGTTTGATTCGAGAGAGTTTGAGTCGATGTGCCGTACCTGCAGTACTAGCACCAAAGAAGGATGGGGAGTGGAGGATGTGTATAGACTCCCAGGCCATAAACAAGATAACAATCAGGTATAGATTTCCCCTACCAAGGATGGATGACCTGATGGACTATTTGAGTGGAGCTTCGTACTTCACAAAGATTGATCTGAAGAGCGGATATCACCAGATCCAGATTCGAGAGGGAGATGAATGGAAGACTAACTTCAAGACCAAAGAGGGCCTATACGAGTGGTTAGTCATGCCTTTTGGGCTAACCAATGCACCGAGCACATTCATGCAGCTCATGAACAAGGTACTGAAAGAGTTCCTAGGAAGTTTTGTTATTGTGTATTTAGATGATATTTTGATATTTTGTAAGTCACTGGATGAGCATATAATGCATATTGGTAAAGTCTTTGAGAAGTTAAGAGAAGAGAAATTGCTGATTAATCTGAGGAAATGTAGTTTTGTGAAGAAGGAGTTAGTGTACTTGGGGTTTGTTGTCTCGACAGAAGGTCTCAAGATGGACCCATAGAAGGTGAAGTCTATTCTGGAATGGCCTACCCAAAAAACTACTACTGAGGTGAGATCTTTCCATGGTTTGGCTAGTTTTTATAGAAAGTTTATTAGGAACTTCAGTAGTATTTGTGTACCCCTAACTGAAACAATGAGAGGGGATAAAAAAGAGTTCAAGTGGAGCACTGGAGCAGCAAGGAGTTTTGATCTATTAAAGCAGAAGGTGACAGAACAACCTGTTTTGGCTCTCCTAAATTTCAATAAGGTGTTTCAGGTGGATTGTGATGTGAGTGGTTGTGCCATTGAAGCAGTGTTAAGTCAGGAAGGTAAGCCCATTGCCTATTTTAGTGAAAAGTTAAATGATGCAAAGAGAAAGTACTCTGTATATGATCAGGAATTCTATGCAATAGTTCAAGCATTAAAGAATTGGAGGCATTATTTGTTGCCAAAGGAATTTGTTATGTATATTGATCATCAAGCATTGCAATACCTAAGTAGTCAGGGAAAATTAAATCAGAGGCATATGAAATGGGTAGAATTTTTGTAGAGCTATACCTTTGTTGTAAAGCATAGAAGTGGGAAGTCAAATAGGGTTGCAGATGCCTTACGTAGGAGGCATACATTGTTGATAGATATGCAGATTGAGGTGGTTGGGTTCAATGAACTCAAGACATTGTATCCGAATGATCCTGATTTTACAAAGGCTTGGAAAGCTTGCAAGGAACCTATTATAGTTGGCAGGACAAAGTGGCTAGATTTCATAGTTCAAGAAGGCATGTTGTTTAAGGGAAGTCAATTGTGTATTCTGAGGAGTTCCATGAGGGAGAACTTGATAAAAGAGAAACAAAGTGGAGGAATGGTAGGATATTTTGGTTAGGATAAGACCATTTCCATCATCAGTGAGCACTATTATTGGCCTCAATTATCACAAGATGTGAAGAAGTTTGTACAGAGTTGCAGGGTATGTCAAATGGCTAAAGGAGTGAGTTAGAATACAGGGTTGTATCAGCCCTTACCTGTACCAGAGAGGCCATGGGAGGATATAAGTATGGACTTTGTTCTTGGTTTTCCAAGGACACATAGAGGGAATGATTCAGTATTTGTGGCAGTTGATAGGTTTTCGAAGATGGCACATTTCATCCCATGCCAGAAGACCCATGGTGCAGTACACATTGCTGACTTGTTCTTCGGAGAGGTGGTGAGGCTACATGGTCTACCAAAGAGTATAGTCTCAGATCGTGACACCAAGTTTGTTGGATAATTTTGGAGGACCTTGTGGAAGAATTTGAAAATAGAGTTGAAGTTTAGTTCTGCACGTCATCCCCAAACTGATGGTCAGACTGAGGTTGTGAACAGAAGTTTGGGTAATCTACTAAGATGCTTGGTAGGAGATAAACCAAAGGGATGGGACTTGATCTTACCCTAGGCAAAATTTGCTTACAACAATTCTGTTAATAGAAGCACCGGTAGATCACCGTTCCAGATTGTGTATGGAAGTAGTCCTAGGACTGCTCCAGAATTGAGAAAGATGGACCAAGAGAAGAAGACAAGTGCTGAAGCTAAAGAATTTGGAGAACACATCAAGAATATGCATGAGGAGGTAAAAGAACACATTAACAAGATAAATATGCAATATAAGGCTAAGGCAGATCAAAAGAGGAGGTATAAGGAGTTTTAGATTGGTGATGAAGTGATGGTCCACTTGAGGAAAGAAATATTTCTAGTAGGAACCTATAACAAATTGAAGATGAAGAAGTTCGATCCTTGTAAAATTTTGAAGAGGCATGATTCAAGGAAGGCATATGAGGTAGAGTTGCTGGATGGATTCAACATTATCCCTGTGTTCAACATTGCATATTTGATAGAATATCATGAGGGTGGCATAGAGGAAGTACCAGCAATGGAACAATGTGGTATTCCAACACCTACTTTAGAGAAGGAGGAGATTGAAGAAATATTGGATAGCGTGTGGGAAGGAGTACCAGAAACAAATAGTATGAAGAATATCTAGTGAAGTGGAGAGGAAGGCCTGTGGAAGATTCATCTTGGTTGTCTAAGGCAAAGGTTGACCATTTGGGTTTTGCTCAACCATTTGAGAAGTGACGAGGTCACTTTTCAAATTACCCTAGGTGTCTGATGCAAGAGCATCCAGTGGTGTAAGGGCAATCCTACATCACCCAAAAATATATTTACTTTCATTTAGTTTTTGTAGATGTTTTTGCATTTTTCGATACCCTTTTCGTCGAAAAAGAATTCACAACTTTTAGAACTGCTTTTCTGCTTTTTCTGCTCAGCTGCTATTTTTAGCAGGTATGAATTTGAAGGCATGAGGAGATAAAAATTTGAGGGAAGCTTCGAGATATATTAATAAACACTCTAGTGAAAGAATCAGGTGAAGATCATTCCCGATTCAAAAGTTATTCAAGTTTCAGTTTCTACTTTTTGCCCTACAAAATCTTTGGAGCTAATTTTGAGGGACTTAAAGGCTCCAAATGTGCCTGAAAATTGGCAGAAAATGAAAGTTGTTAGCTTTTAGGCCCCACTTTCTGGCACTTCATTTTCACAAGACCTTTCTGAAAAGGTATTATCATTGAAGATCCGATGGTTAGATCTTGAGTTAGGGCTTCCAGAAGTTTGTGCATAATTAGAATGTTGTTTTTGGCTCCAAACAAAGAATTGGGCTATTTATGGGGTAGTTTCTGACTTTTGTAAGGGGTTTTTTTGGAGAAGGAATATGGCATGTTGCGAAAAGGGGAATTTTTGTAGTTTTTTTCTGTAATTTGCATGTATTGCAGAACTTGAGGATTTGAGATCCTCTGCATGTAAGATTTTCATATTCAGAATAATAATATTATTCTCTAGTTGTGTGTGTGATTTTATGTGTCTCAGGTTGCACCCTCATCAAAATGTAGAGTATAAACATTTGGCCCTTTACATTTTAACACTTTTTTGGGCCCTCCTTGCTAAAATTGGCCTTCTTTATGCCTTATTTGGTCCTATTTTGTATCCACAAGGCTTAATTAATGCATCTTTCGTAGGATAATCTAGTTCTTTTTGAGATCAAGAATTCTAGAAAATTTATGATTACAAGATAATTCAAGAGTGTTTATCAAGAATTTTGGAGCATTATTCAAGAATCAGACATCATGGAAAATTCAACATGCATCATGTCTATTTTTGAGCTAACACTTGTGAAGTGGGTTATTGTGATTAGAACAAGCATTGAGGTCAATATCTACAAAATTCAATTATGAGTCAAGATTTGCATTCATCCTAGCCATTTCATATAATATTGTAGCCTCTTTTTCAAGGGTTTGGTGAGTTGAAATGTAGCATATTATTCATTCATCATTCTTTCTTTCTATTTCATTTCATTTCAAGGTTTGGTTACCAAAATGGGGTATGACCAAGGCAAACCCCTATCCACTAATTTTTTATTTTATTTTTACCTCTCTTTGATTACTGATTAGAATATTTAGATTGGAGATCCATTTAAGAGTAAGATTCTATAAAATTTGTCAAGTTGTAAGCTGTCAAAGTTGTCATCTAGATTGCAAAATAACAAAAAGTCATCTACAAATTTCAATTCAATGTTTCAGACTTGGATATTTTGCAAGAGAGAAGATATAGGAGAAAATATTAAGATATAAAATTTTAAAGTAAACCTTAATACTAGGAATAAATCACCACTTGTGGCATATGAGTCCACCTATACCAAATTTTAGATTAATTTTGTAGATCCTTGTTTAGCAGTTCTAGATTCTGGTTTCGGTCAGAAACCTTAAATTAGGACTAAATCATCACTACTAGTATACGAGTCCTACTATACTTCAATAATTGATATTTCTAGAATTTAAGACCTCAACTCAAGCCTCTTCACTTTCTAGGTGCATCTCTATCCTTCTTCAGTTTACTATTTTTATTTTACTTCATTTCTAGGTCATTTACTTAAGTTTGCATATAATTTTCATTTTCTTGTCTTTCCAAGACCTTGCTTAGTGGTGAAACCCTCTTTAGTCTTTAATCATACCCTAGGACACCTTACTATATATCTCTTTTCCTTATTTTATTCTTAGATCGAGATCTCCTAGGTTTCCTTTAGTGAAAATTGCGAGAAATAGGTGGAAAGGTCATAAACCCTAGTTCCGTCTCCCAAAAGATTGGAAATCGCCTATTTTCAAGGTTTTAGGTGCATCGAGTCATGGAAGAGAACACAAATTATCAAGTTGTTATATTTTATTATTTAAGGCCAGAAATTGACTAGTCGAATTAAAATGCACTCTATGATATGCACAAAAAGAGTTACTTCTATAAAATTTATTACACATTTAAGGAGGGACAGTAATCAAGCGGGATTTGAGAAGCCTCAACAAAATATTCTCTTTCTTGGATATATGATAAATAGTAGGAAATATTAATTTATCCTGTGCAGAAAAGAATGCTCACTTACCATAAGAAGTAATAAATACAATAGATGATGCATCACAAGATAAATATGGGGATAAAGGCTAGAATACTAAACCCTTTCTATAAAGGTTTAGTATAGAATTCACATTATTCTTATTGCTTTGTTTCATATTATTATGAAATCGATTTTGATAAATTATATTACAAAAAGATTGATAAAATGAAAAATAAAACAAGGCAATAAGAAAAATAAGACTCCTTAGATTTAGATTGTGAGATTTTATACTCTCCAATAAAAATGAGTGTAAAATATAATGAGCCTAGTCAACATCTATTTTTTTTTCTATAGGTGAAAAAAAATCATATTTACATTTGATAGGGATGAGTTCTACCTTTCAAGCTAGGATCCAAGTATTAAGAGAGTTGCAAGTTCCTTCTTCAGCTTTGACTTGTGAATTATAACTTTGTTCATCCATTTCTACTATATGTATCTGGTTATTATATTCATACTCCATCTCATGTTGAAGATTAGATAGGTCTCCCTTCATGGCATGAATGCATAGTCTTCCTAGGAGAATATTATATAAAGGAGTTCCTAGAAAAATATAGATAGGGGTAGGTAAAACCATGGGCCCTACCTTGATGGGTAGCATGATTATTCCCAATGGTTGTCTACTAATATTAACAAAGAAAATTTAATAGAAAGACCATTAAAATCTATGATATTTTAATCCACACCAAATTATCTTGAATAAAAATTCTACAAATATTAAGACCTGATCTGTTATGTATGAGATTACACCTAAAACCAACTTTAGTATTCACCACCATTATCATTAAATATTAATATTTGTTTTGGATCTTAATCAGGGGTACTTCATGTTGATGGAATGTAATATCAAACTTTGTTCCCTACATCCACTCAAACAAGGCTACTACATCATTTAGTTTTACAAAAGGCGAGACTTAAATATTTTGCAAAGACTTTTGGTGCATCCCATGTTATGTAGGTGATGTTGGAATAAAATCCCAAAGGGATATCTTGGTTGTAGTATTAAGAATTTGTTCAAAAAGATCATATAATTTAACACCATGCTGAAGAATATTAGGTGGAGATAAAATATATGGTTGAGGTAATGGGATGGATGTTAGTTTTTTCTTTGGTTTTGTGTTACTTATAGTATTATATGTGTGATCAACCACATGGTGATTTCGTTGTTTCAACACTTCTTTTTCTACATGATTACTTGTGAGTTGCTTTGCAAGGTTTAGAATGTGGGCATGAGGTTTTGGAGCTCCTATAATGAGAGGCGATTTAGGAAATATATTAACTAGAGAAGATTTAGGAGGTCCAATAATTAAAGGATATCCAATTTTCAATTGAATGTTCATAACCTCAATTGAGTTAGCTATTTTTTTATGATATTTTATTAATGAGAGATCTAATGTAAATTTATCATCTTCATCTAAGCAATCCACCTATCTATATTTTGAAAGAAATGTATCAATGGTTTTATATTCCTATGGAATGATATCCTCCCAAATAGGAGAGTTATTTGGAGAAAAAAAACATTATTATAACGCATCTCAATGATTACATCCTCTAACACTAAGATACATTCAAAAGTAGGTGAGATATTGTGATAAGAACAAACATGATTATAATGAGTATCAAGGATTTTGTTTTAACTCTTTATAATATTATCATTGGTAGAAAAGCTATAGTCATATAAGCCATGTGTTACCATATACAAACCACATCTTTGAAAAGGAAACATGTTATTTTCCCTATGGATTAAATGAGCGATGCAAAAAATAAAATATAGGGTAGAAAATCACAAAGCAAAGCCATGTAGAAGACATTGAAACAAGCATGTGATCTAAAATTTAGCCGAATATAACTAGCCTAGGATGCAAGGATGCCCTATTCTAGTAGATTATTTTATAAAATCAAGGTTTTGAAGTTTTCTATAGTGTTTAAGTGCCCTTCCATATGACTATGTATGTCTAGTAGTAAATAAATCTCCAAAATTCAAAATATTTGTGGTTTTGAAATGTGAAATGCATGTATGTAGGAAATATCAAATAAATTCAAATTAAAAGGTAATTTTCAGATTGTACAAATGTAGAAAATTGTGAAGTTTGGAAATGGAAATCTTGATGTATTTATTTTAATAATAGTAATGCATTTTACCATTTTTTTCACTATATGATGACTAGAATTAACTCTATCTAAATATTGAGTGTAATATGTTGAGCAAAAAAAATATTTTTCAATGCTTTTAAATGAAATGTTGTATGCCTAATTGTTAAATACAAATAAACTATGATTAAAATCAGATCCTAGGTCCAATTTATAGATCACTAAGATTAATCCTTTTCTAATAAATCATTGGAATTGAGACCGATAAAGGTATGGGATTGACTTGCAACATAAAAGATGAGTCAACAAACATTAGATTTGATTCATTGAAGGAATTTGAGATTGAATATTTTATGTGATGCAATGATATAACTATGTAAACTATGGAAATGTAGTATCTGCTATGAGTTATGGTAGAGTGAAAACATGTCAGCAAAATTAAAATATAGAAGCACAAAATGAAAACACAAAGTAGCCTAGATTTCAATTTTGGGCTAGATTTAGATGGTCTACGGCACAAGGACACCCTATACTAAGGATCTAGTTTGTAAAAATAATTTTATAAGCCTAAGGTCCCTATTCTATATCTTATTTCCTTCTGGTTTGGTTGTCGAACGTTCATAAATTTTTGAGAAAATGTAGCTTTTGTAATTTTTCCACTTGTATAGTTTTGATGTATGAAAGAGAAAAATTCCTTCAATATTCATCCAATTCACTTTAGATTTGTAACTTTCACACATGAAGGGAGGGGGATTATTTTTCCATATATGGAATTTCCTCAATCAAACTACATGTTTGTATTTCTACCTCCACAATGGAAAAAATATTGATAAAAGAGAGCTTATCCTTTGGAGAGAAAGAGGCTAAATGATAAACAAGTAATTAATTAGTTCACTTTGCTGCAAATCACCACTTAAATTTAATATCTTTGATGGAATGAAGTCACACTCCTAACCATCAAGGATCAATTATTAGTTGACATGAATTGATTTGATTGCGTACAAGTCTTAGTGGTCAAAAATAAAATACTTGTAAGATATTAACAAAACTCGTATAAAAATGGGCATGATGCTTGAAAGACAAAATTTTGCAATAATCTTCAAAATTCTACTCTCAACTTCTCTTGAGTGCTTTAGGACAATTGAATTTATCAAGTGAATACTTCAAAAATTGTTTAGTATTAAAATGGTGAAAGTACTTTGTATTTATATGCAATTAATCTAATTTCTCAAAAATTAAAAATTTATAACTGATAATTGAAATTTTAATTTCAACCAATATATTACCAACACTGACATTTAAATTTGGAGAAAAATTAAGAAGTCTAGGCTGCCCTATGCCCTAGAATGAAATCCTCCTTTTTACGGAATGATGTTGGGAAAAGTGGCAACAATGTTTTGGTGCCCTTGCTGATAGGAAGTGGCGGAGCTTTTACTTTCTTCCCCTTTGTGGTGGGTTTGTTTTTCATTACCTTTAACTAGTCTGAGTATCGAGGTTTGCCTTTTTGAGTGTTGACCTATTATCGGTGGTGATCAGTCACTCAAGTGATGTTTTATCCCTCTTTGGTCATAACATTACCAGCCCCTTTTACCCATCCTTTCGATTTTGTGTCTTGATGTTAGGGTTCCTATGGTTTTCATCCGACGAATTATTACAACTTAACCATTGATTAATATTTTCAACCTCAAGGGTTATTTTCATCTTCTGCCTAGTCAGGCCCCTTCTTTAAAAATAACAGTTTCACATGTGCAGATTATATTGGCCAACGGCTGTAGTGATTCTAATCTTAGCCGTTCATCGCATACCTCGCAAGGTTTTAGCTAACATCATGAGAAATGTTGTGAGGCTTGCGATATGCTGCCACCTTTTGCATTTCCTAGTGGGACAGGTTTTGATCATTGACCAAGGATGGATGCTGATGACAATAGTTGTGTACTTAACAGTGCATCGCGGTCATCCCTTACTGACCTCGTGCAATTAAAACATCATTTTTAATAATGTTACGAGGTGCGTAATTTGTTGACGCGTGGACGCTGATGTTATTAATGGATGAATGCGGTGGGACCCATTCCATGCTGATGTGGTACCTGGTTGGTGGATTGTCTATTCACCTCATGACTGGAAGGTGGATGTGTTATTTTCAACTTGTATTGACTTAATCTGGGCCATTCACCTTGCTAACACTGCTCTTGATCAATGACTCATGTTCAAATAAACTAGTGTTGTACTATAGCCATTTCATCTCATGCGAGTGAATATCAATGGTCGAGTTCGATTTGGCCTACATAATTAAATGCCAAAAGATTAATAAATTACTATTTCAATGCTGCATTTCTGGATTATGAAAATTGTCTGGTATTGAAGGAAAATGGCTATTATCCCAATTCTCTAGTCTCGCTGCATTGGATGCTTTGCATGATAAACTATATGTAGTATGTATGCCTTCTCTTGTGTTTTTGGAATTTGTGAGCATTACTTACTAAACAATTGGTGAATGTTTTCTTTTTGGTTCCTGACGAATTGCTGAGCAAGTTCGCTTTTAAGAGCTTATATAGGTAATTGCTAGAGATTTTTTGAATATAGAAGAATTTTCTATGACAACAATAGAAATAAAAGATAAATTGTTTCTCATTTAAAAACCCTAGCTCGAATTATCATTTGTTTGATATAAATGGCACCCAAGGCATGAATTGTTGGTTCTGAAGCTATGCATAGGGGTTTCTCAAAAGATATTATTGATTTGTTGAAGCCCTCTACAAGAAAGAAGTAGGAGGGAAGGGTATTGTTTAATGGAACCTTGCTTCAAGATGGTTCAGTGGATAAAAAATGTACAATTCGTGATGCCAAATTTCCATACACTGGTTGGCAGTTGTTTTCCAACTGGTTTGGGAATATAAATTTGGTTATTCCTTTGTATAATCCATGAAGATTTAACCTGGGTAAGCTGGTGGTACTCAATGTCTATGAGGATGTAGACTGATTAAAGGATATTTTTGTGAGGTACGACCCTATGGCCCAAATAGTCAGAACACATGTTGGCAAGCAAATGATCAAAGTAACCAGGGAGGAAATCATAAAGATTTTTGGTTTGCACGAATGGAGCTAGGATATGATCCCTATCAATTTGGAGGTCTTCAGGGAGGAATACATAAACAACAAGGGTTTGATCAAAATATCCCTTTCGTACGGCATTTGGCTATGTTGGGAAGAGGCAAGAATCAAAAGAAATTTGGTATTGGGAGGAATGAGCCTGAGCCTTTCCTAGTCGATTATTTCACTCCCCATTTTAAAAAGACCATTTGTGCATTGTGTCAGGTCCTGGGGATTGACTTGAGGAAGACTTTGCCTATAGAGGTGATGTATATGGATGTAAACATCCAACACCCTAGTTATAATGTGGTATATGATTTTGCCAGTTACCTCGCAGAGAAAATGCATTTTGGTTTAGCAGCTTTGAAGCTGGCGAAGAATTGGGTAGGATTCAAATGGTTTTCTCTGCTAATCCACATGTTTTTGTATAGGGTTCGGAGTGTGTTTGAGAAGGAGACATTGAGATGCCTCTCCAATATTGGACTAGGGTCCTAGACGTGCATGATTATAAGTTTGATTATGTAACCTTTCAAAATGTTTTTGGATCCAAGTTAATAAAGGTCTTGGTTTTTCATTCCCCTAGGATTCCAAAGGAAATTCATAATTTCCTAATACCTATGGAGAGGAGGCTTGAGTTGAATTTAACAGATAACTGGGGTGATATTATCCCCAATCATAGTACAACAGTTTTCAGGGTTTTTAGCACAAATGCCATCCCGTTTGTTCTACCTAGGGAAGTCCCCCTTAGACTTGGTTTCACAGAAATCATGAGGCAGTTGGGAGCATCTCAGGATTTCCATCTTCCTTTTGAACAGAAGAAGGGATCTTTCTTCCCTGAATATATAGATTTCACCAATTTTGTCATGATGAAGGGAGGGTTGAGAAATTTCACTTATTGCTCAAGCCATATAGGCTAAGGACTGTATGCCCTAGGAATCATGATCCTGAGGGGTTTATCTCCAAAATGAAGGGTAAGCATTGGACTAGGACCTTCGTCCATAAATTTTACTTTCCTGAGGGTATCATTAGGAATATTTTTTATTTGAACTTACAAGATGAGAGAAAGGCAAGGTTCATTTCCTATTCAAAAATGGTAAGAAGTAAATAGGAAGAGATGCCTAATTTTGATCCTGTACCTAGAGCCAAAGATGAGCTTAGTAAGGAAATTTATCCTCTTGAAGATTTTGAGAGTGTAGTAGGGGTCTTAAGTGAAGAAAGGATTATAGAAGAAAGGGGAAAGTCACAAGTTACTTAGAAGTACCCTAAGGTAAGAATTGAAGAGAGGCCTACTTATCAGCCTCAAGGGAAGATAAAGGTATTTTATAGGAGAAAGGGAAGCAGAACAAAGGAGGTTACAATGAGGGGCACACCATTTCTCCCAAGGCCATCACTACTAAATACTATTAATTGGATTCTCCTCCAAGGTTTCCAGAATAGATTCACCCACCATCCCCAAAGAGGCAGACGACTGAAAGTGTAAGGGATGTTGGCTGCGAGGGTAATGATGAAGAGCACATCACTGTAACTCTAGATGAAATGAATTCGTAGATGCCACTGAACCCATATGACATTGCAACAAGTTCAGAGGCAATCACCCTAAGATTGGGGAAGGATGATATCAAAGGGATTACAAATAATTATGACTTAAGGATGGAGGCTTGCAAATAGTTCATGATGAATGAATCTTTTAATCATACTCATGATTTTAAAAATTTTGTATGTAGAGCTCATCTCTTATTAAATTATGAGAAGGTTGCACATGAGAGAAGTCTCCATCCAGAGCTTTAAGAGTAGGTAATTCAATCTACGGTTAGATTGCAGATGAAGGAAGGGTTTAAGGAAATCACACCAGAGCAGGGTAGGGCATTGGTTCAAAAGTGTAGAATATTGCTACTCCCTGAATGGGATATTGTTGATGCTGTGGTGTTTGACATGGTAAGAAGGGCCAATAAGCCACTTCTTGCAACTGAGGACAAGGCTGCATTGGCACTTAAAGGATCAAACTTTATTGAGGAATGGGAATGCTCTTGCAATCTGGTCATTATCCATTGGGTCTTGAAAGCCTATTATTGCGGAAAAATATGACTTCAATGGTCATTTGATTGTAAAAAGAGTTGCTGAAATTCCTGCATTGGAGGCCATTGACATGGTTGTGAATGTTTCCAAATTTACTAGGGTAACTATGGATGACTTAACTAAAAACTGAGATACTTTGAGCTAGTATGATGACATTATTATTGAGTATAATAAGAGTCATTAAAGGGTGGCAGAATGGGAAACTGAGATGGCGTTACTAAGACAACAAATGGAAACCTTGAGGTCTCAAAGGCATGTTGGCTCTAGCCATATTATTTATGACCCACTAGTAGAGTAGCCTCAACCTTCTGCGTAGGAGCAATCTTGGGCTATTGTCCCATATAATATGGGACAAGTGCCTATTGCAATCAAAATGGCTAGTGGCTCGAGTGGAGATCTTTCTAGGGAAGAGTTAATCTAGCAGGTTAAAAATAAGAAGAAGATGTTAAACCAAATTTAGGATGTAACAGAAAGGAGTAACTCAGAAACTGTTGACATTGTGCTAGGGTATTTACATAAACGGGTCCTGAGTAAGCTGAACAATGTTCATGCAAATTATACTCCAATGTTGCAAGCCCTTGAATTGTTTCCAAAGGACAAAGAATTGGCTATCCCTTTGCTAAATAGGTGGGGCCCTAGAATGGATAAGTTAAAATTTATGGCAATTGGGGCAAAATAGCACGGGGACAACTACCCTACAGTCATAACAACATATCAATTTGTTAAGGGTATTGTGGAGCAAAAGTTCTAGGGGTCTACTGCTCCTATGGAGTTGAAAATCAAAACATTGAAGGATATTTATGATGGAAAGGACTTCACTCCACTACCTCATATTTTCCATAGTCAGGATAAAGTCAAGCCTTTGCAAGCATGGAAGGAGTAGATGAATAATATAATGATTGCTCAAACACATGAGATATGCAAAAATGTTGATATCCGCATGTTGGAAAACACATTGGAAAAGTTGTCGTTTGTCATTAGTTTCCTAGGGAACTTTGATAAAACAACCATTCCATTGATGATAAAGTATGCCGCTTACCAAAATATGGTGGACCAGGTGGTGGCTTTCAATTGGCCATCTGAGGGGGATTTCGAGTGATGGAAAAGGGTGTTCACTAATAAACTTGAATTGTGAATGTCCTGATTGAGAATTGCAATTTGGTCATGAAAACTATGGGTCTGGCCTTTGATATTATATTTTAAAATGCTTTCTCTCTTCAAATCCAAGTATAGGATGTTCAAATGGAATAAGTGCAAAAATAGTTAAAGATGCTTTGGTGTAAGGCGAGTGGCTCTTGGAGCAATGGTTTCTCTTCCTCCACAACATACTAATGATCATTTTTGTTTTTGATTTTCCTCTCTTACCAACAAATGATGCAAGATAATTAATTAGAGATTAGTGGTCCATTGAAAAATGAACATGTATACACTCTGGCCTAAAGCTTGTTGGCTCCCTTGTTTTTTAGAAAAGGGAATTCTAGGGCGAAAGAGGGGTCTGTTGAAATTACTCAAGATACATGAGATAAGAGTCATGTAGGATAGAGAAAATAATATGTCCAAGTTATGAAGTTTTGAGTTAGATTTGAGAACTTAGTAAATCATGGGTTTCTTGAGCATTCTTATGTTAACTTTGTGATTGTTTTGAATCTATTTTCTCTCCTATTGTAATTGTTTGCATGAATCATTAATGAAGTATCGATCCAAAATTATTTTCATTAATTTCCATTTTTTATTTACTGTGGATTATGTTTGACTGTAGCTCTGGTTCAAAGGACTGGTTAAATGCTTCAATTATCCAATAAGTTTATGCAAATTAACACATAGGATTTATCAAGTTGTAATAAATTCAAGTATTGATATATGGATTGTAATGCCATTCATACAGATAATAGATGCTTTAGATGAAAGTTACCCTATAGCTCAGTTTCCTTTTTGACTCTGTGCTTTAAGATACGGCACTAGAACTTTGACTATTCCTTGTCCTTTGTATTTTGTGTTATGGCTTTAGGGAATTTCATTCAGATAATTAATATCAATATGCTTTGGTGTAATTCTGAGTGTTGGTTAAATAGATCCGAACTCTTTTAAGAATCAACCAATTTCTTGAAGGTTTATCTCTTTAACATCAGCGGGAGTTTATCTGTTGTTTGTCCTTGTGCAAGTAAATCATTTCAATCATAAATGACAATATGTTTTAGGAAAACCCTCCTAGATCTTATAGAGTCTAAAGTGTAGGAGAGATAGCAGCTTTACTACTATCCTCTAGTTAAGTTGGCAGAGTGCTTTCAAGGCTTTAAGAACTGAGTGTGACAAGTTCATAGAAGCTCTTGTGAGTTCTGCTTGGTTTGTTATAAACAACACAAACATAATGGCAACTCTGCTGGGGAGCTAATAAATGAACAATCTCTAAGTGCAGATTTGGTTTAAGTCAGAGTCAATTTTCATATTATAATTGTTTTGTCCTATCATGGAGTTTATTATGTTGAACACATGCATCTAGTTTTTATGTGTTCCTTTTCAGTGTGTTAGGTGATGTTTGAAATCTTTTCCAAAGTCACGAGTGCAAAAGTGAAGTGCAAATGCTTCATCATTCCCAATATTTTGGGTGGCGACTCTGATATCTCGAACAAAAAATTTCAGATAAAATGCTACAAGCAACGTGCAAAGGAAGGTTCTCAAACACTGGAGGGCATGAAGAAGACAAGAAATTATACAAAGAATAATCTTGAGCCAATGATAGAGCTCGAGCCAAGACAGGACAAGAAATGGGTAAAAATAAATGATACCCCAAGTAAGTCTGTTTCATCTCCTATTTCTGCTTCTCCTACTTTAAATACCAAAATGAATAGTGCTTTCGTAAGTGAAATTCCTCAGATACTATTATATCTAAATTGGATCATGGTAGTTTTCCTTTTGAAATGGCACGGGAAATTGAAGTTGATATGTCTAAAGAGGAGTGATGGGGTTTCTAGGAACATGATACAATTTTCCCAGAAGCCACAACACCCGGTACCATGTTTGTTTTCACAGGGAAAAATTTCAAACCCTGGGGAACACCTCTAAGTGAAGGGATGCCTTTCATTCAAGAAGAAGAGCAGGCCGAACAACCTTATTATACTCTGGCTCCTAGTGAGGTAGGGGATATTCTTGAAAATGAGACTAACATTGACAAGGATATGAAAATCTTGATTCAGGAAGAAAAGAGGCTACAAGAAGAAGAAGATAATAGAGACAGAATAAGAAAAGAAAATTTGGAGAGATTTCGGGCTAAGCAACTTAAAAGAAATGCCCAAAAGAAAAAGGTTGAGAAGATGAGGGATGAGGCAGCTAAGAGAAAATCCTTTGAGGAAAGGGTGGCCAAAGCGGCTACCGAAAGGTCAAGTGAAATACCTAAAGTAACAATCTCGATGGGAGTTTTTGATACTCCCACATATAATTCATCTACTCTATCTACCAAAGGTGCTGATGCATTTGTGGGATCTAAGAAGATAGCCTTTCAAGACCATGGAAAAGCCCATATTGACCAGTCTAGGAAAAATTCTCAATGTTTTTCAAATTATAAGAGTTATGCTAATATTAATGATGAATTAAATGGTGTATTAGGCATAGGGGTTGAAATTGATCTCAGATGATTATATTTCCCAAAAAATCCTAGGATCTTGAGGTTAGAACTATTGAATGATCAATTACAAGTTGATCTAAGAAAAGTTGAAATAGAAGCTGCTAATGCTGAAGTGTCACGAAAGATAGCCTTTCTTAAGATGTCTTCAAAAATCCCTCCAGCTTTTGGTTCGGGTGATAGTGAAAAGGAGTCATTGAACAAGAAGTCTGAGAAGTAAGCTTATACATAGGGTTGTAGTGGTAATCAGGGAGGTGGCCATAAGATTATCAGTTCATATTCAGAAAATGGAGATGGAAGTACTGCAAAGGTTAAGCAATCAGGAAGTGGTGAGAAAGGTAAAGGTGGGGATGACAAGAAAGACATTGAGCAACACAATACCTCCAAAAATGGGCATGGAGGTGGGGCACCTCCAATTGATAGATATAGTAAGTTATGCTTTGATAATATTAGGGGGTATCCAAATCTAGTCCCGGATAATGCATGAAAAAATCTCCCAAAATTCATGGGTAATAATGCTTTTAGTGGAGAAGACCATTTGAAAATTTTCAAGGCTTTGTCAAATATTTTGAACTCTAGGATGATGATGTAGCTACCAAATATTTTATCCAATCATTGGCGGAGGATGCTAGGGATTGGTATCAAGGGTTACCTCACGGTAGTATTGATTTCAGAGATGCCTTTTATAGAGTTTTCAGGGATCAGTATGGGGATCAAAATGATCCTAGATTTAAGTTAAATGACTTCAAAAATATTACTAAGGTGCATGATGAATTGGTTACTGAGTTTAATGCCCATTTCTAGAAGGCTATGACAAGAGTCCCTACATACTTAAGACCCAATGAAAGAAGATGTTTAGTTGTATACTGTAATGCCTATGATGCTAAGATGTATTATTTACTGAGAGATAAAGATCCTCAAAATTTAAGGTAGGCATATAAGATGGCAGTTAACATTGAAAATAATAGAAGGGCTTCAGGTAAAGTAGGAAGAAGAGAAGATCCTAAAGCATTTAAAAGAACGAGAAATCAAACAGAGAAAGTTGGTAAGCCTATTGTAGCTGATGATAAGATAGATCAAGTCCTTACTGTTTTGAAAAAAACAAGTAAAGAATGATAAGCATCACTTCCAAAGAAATGAGAGACCTCCAAGGTTATAGGATTATCCTTATAATACCAATTGGAATAATGGTAAACCCCTACAAGGAAATTAGAAAAGTAACCAAGTTCCACCTGACCCTCTATAGAGGCAGTCTGTGAATAATGCAAAAAATTTACCATGGTGTGAGGTATGCAGAATGCCACATTCTCTGCAATAGTGTGTAGTAGAATAATCAATGGTGGACTCTCAAGACGATCGGGGAGATTCCCAACCTCCCCAAGACAAGGACACAATGACTAATGTATTACTAGGTCTAGCTGATTTGGCCTATGATGATTATTCCTTAGAAGATGAACCTTGTACCTACGATATTAATACATTGAGGCAACAAAATGAAACATATCATCAACATGTTTTTGCATAAGAAGGAGATAATGATGATTGTTTTGTGAATGAGTTTGAGATAGATGATACAGTGTTGAGGAGACCTTCTGATGAATAAATTGAAAAATACATGGTGGCTTTAGTTGCCATGGCAAGGAATAATATACAACTGAGAAATATGATTGTCCCTGGTGATTCTGGTAAACCTTGCAGTTTGTTCATAAAGGAGGAGGTAATTAAGCCAAAGGCAAGTTTGGAGGCCAAAAATGTAGATCCAAATCCTAACGAGATGAGAGAACCTAGGATATGGGAAAAGAAGGTAGACAAGGCCAAAGAAAATAATGAAGTTGTACTCCAAAACAACATGGATAGTAACCAGAAGTCTTTTGGCAAATAAACTTCAAAGAGAAAATAAAAGGTAATTTCTAAAAAAAAATGCTTTCCTGATTTACTAAAGTATACATCAATAGATATGTTACAAGTGCTTTTGCAAGTTAGGGTTACTGTTCCATTCCTAGAAATGATGAGGATAGATGAGCATAAAGACAAGACTTTTGCACTCATAAATAGCATTCCAACAAATAGAAACGATGAAGTAGTCTTTGATCAGAGTGATATAGAAAAGAAAAACACGATGGAAGAAGTCACTAGAGAGAGTCCACAAATATATTTGGGAACTACGGTTACAGCTAATCCAAATCATGTCAATCCTTTTTTCTTAAGCTTAATAATTGATGGAAAAATGCTAAGAAATTGCATGATTGATTCAAGAGCATCTAACAATGTGATGCCAATGAAAATAATGCATGCAATGGGACTAAAATTTGATAGTACATATGGTAAGTGCTATGCAATGGACTCTAGGGAAGTACCTATGATAGGTATCATAAATGATGTTTTGTATAGATTAGCAGCTTTTCCTAAAAAGGAGTTACACATGAGTGTTACGGTGGTAAATATTCCACCAACCTATGGTATGTTGTTGTCCTATCCTTGGAGTGCTTCAATGGGTCGAAGCATACATCGTGATTTATCTTTTTCCACCTTTTCTATTGAACAAAAATATGTTAAGGTAGATAGGGAGAAAAGAGCCCCCCACATGATTGAAAATGTGGAGGAGTCATTAGAACCTATTAGAATTAATTTTGTAGAAACTGATTTGGAGAACTTTCGTGTTCAATAAGATAGAACAAAATAAAATATCAGACCAACACCTATTGATAAAGAAGCTTCGAAGAAATCATCAGAAGGGAATTTATGGATCATGCATTTTGATGGAGCTTGTTCCAAAGAAGGCTTAGGAGTAGGAACATATTTTGTTTCACCACAAGGTAAAAATTTCAAGTATTCATTCTTATTGCAATTTTCTTGTGCTAATAATGTTGTTGAGTATGAAGCTCTCATACTTGGTTTGAAGATAGCCTCAAAACACAGTACTGAGATGTTGAAGGTTTTGGGAGACTCTGAGTTAGTGGTTTCCCAAATAAGATCTTGCTTTGCAGCTAAGGATAAGAGGCTTAGACAATATTGAAATGTAGTATGGGACACTATTGAAGAGTTTAGTTCTTTGGGCATTGAATGGGTTGAAAGAGGACAAAATGCTAGAGCAGACTTACTAGCAAATATTGTTGTTAAACTTGACGATGTCAATTTTGGTCGCATCTCACTAATAGAGGTACAAACTAGGCCTACAGTACCTGATAATGTATGCAAATAGCAAGTGTTTGATGATGACACTGACATTCTAAAGTTTTTGCATTGTGTGGATCAATATGAAAGCCAAGAAATTGATTTTGGCTCATTTGTAACTGATGTTGATGGTAAGGAGACCTTATTCATAAATGAGGTCATCCAGCCTAAAACAAACACTATCCCTAGAGGTTTGGTTGCACTTGAGAGGGTGTTTAATGTTCATGATATGTCAAAAGCTAAGTAAGCACCATATCATAAGGATGATTTAGAAGAAGTAAACTTAGGAACAAAAAGTGCTCCTAAGAATGCCTATATTGGAAAGAAAATGAAGCCTCATGTTAGAAGCATGCTAATTACCTTGCTTTGGAAATATAGACATCTTTTTACATGGTCATATCAAGACCTTAAAGCATACAGGGAGGATCTATTTCAGTATGAGATCCCATTAAAACCTTATATGAAGCCTTTCAGGTAGAAACAAAGACCTATGAATCCTACCTTGCAACCTAAAATGTAAGAGGAGCTTGCTAAATTAAGGGAGGCAGGAATTATCAAGACAATTAGACACTCATCTTGGGTCTCTAATTTGGTACCTATTAGAAAAAAGAATGGGGACATTAGGTTGTGTGTTGTTTTTCGGAACCTGAATATGACCTCTTTAAAAGACAATTATCCATTGCCTTATATGGAAGCTATGTTGCATAAGGTCACAGGTTGTGAGTTACTATCACTAATGGGTGGATTTTCCAAGTACAATCAGGTCATGGTTAAGGAGACTGAGCAATTTAAGACTGCTTTCACTATGCCATGGGGTACATATGTGTATGTTAGAATGCCTTTTGGATTGATAAATGCTGGTGAGACTTTTCAAAGAGCAATGGATCTGGATTTTGCAGATTTTGTTGATCTTTTCCTTGCAATTTATTAGGATGACCTTACTGCCCATAGTAAGAAGGAAGAGGACCGTTGTAGCCATTTGGTAAAAATCTTTGTTAGAGCTTTGGAATATTGGATATCCTTGAGTCCCAAAAAATGTACCTTTGGGCTGAAGGAACACAAATTGCTAAGACACATTATCTCAAAAGATGGAATTCGGATTGACCTTGAAAGGGTGGCTGCTATTGAAAAGATCATAAAGCCAAAAAATTTAAAAGGTATCCAATCTTTCTTTGGAAAGATAATTTTTTTAAGAAGGTTTTTCACAAACTTTGCTGAAATTCTCCGCCCAATATCTAAGATGTTGAGGAAGGGAGAAAAAATAATATGGACAGGGGAACCATCTAAAGCATTTCAGGCTATCAAAGATGCAATTAAGCAGGCACCTATCCTCAAATTCCTGGATTATTCAAAACCATTCCAGTTATTCATTTTTGCCTCTTTTCATACTATAGCTGGTGTACTATTATAGAAGAACAAAGATGGTTTTGGGCAGCCAATTGCATTTTTTAGTAAATCATTGCAAGCTGCAAAATTAAAATATAACACATCTGAGAAGCAGGCATATGCCTTGGTAAAGGCATTAAATTTTTTTAAACCTTACCTAATGGGAGTAATTGTTTTTGCCTATGTACCAATAGTTGTAGTCCAAGACATCTTCACCCAACAAGAAACTACAGGAAGAAGGTTCAAATGGATTAACAGAATCCAAGAATTTAACATTGACATACAAATTACTAAGCTTGTAAGGAGTCATGGCTTAGCCAAATTAATGTCTGAGGCAAATCTCAAAGTTAATCAGATTAACCAATTAGAGCAATGGAATATTGCACCTATTTGTGACATGCAAACTTGTGGATGGTACAAAAGGATCGTAGAGTACTTGTAGACAATGCAATGTCCTGAAGGAATGCCCCTTACTGAAAAAAGAACTCTTAAATTACAAGCAATCAGATATGTTATTATTGATGGTGAACTATGGTGGAGAAACCCCGAGGGCATTATTCTTAGGTGTGTGGATGGAGATCAAGCTAAGGACTTGTTGGTAGAAATGCACAAAGGGGTTTGTGGAGGACATTATATGGCTAAAACAATAGCTAAAAAAATTCTAAGGGCAAGATATTGGTGGCCTACTATATTTAAGGATGCACACATATATGTTAAGAAATGTGATGCCTGTTAGAGATTTGCTGAAAGGTTAAAATTTTCTTGAAATTTACCATTAAGACCCGTGTCTATTTCTGCTCCTTTCCAGCAATGGGGTATAGATTTCACTAAGTGGGGGATATGCGTGGATATTGGTAGGTACAAATTATTTCACTAAGTGGATTGAAGCAATTCCAACTAGAAGGGCTGCAAGAAAAGTTGTTATTGACTTTTTAACTGATAATATTTTAAGCCGATTTGGGGTACCTAACAGGATTGTATCAAACAATGCAATGTGTTTCAAATTAGAAGAATTTGTAAATTTTTGCAATCAGTATGGCATCACTATTTCATATTCATCCCCTTATCATCTCCAAGGAAATGGATAGGCAGAATCTAGTAACAAGAGTTTGATGAAGATTATTAAGCGTATGATAGAAAAGAACAAAAGGGGGTGGGATTCAAAACTGAAGCTAGCACTATGGTGTGATAGGACTACTGTTAAAAAGGAAATTGGTCATTCACCATTCAACTTAGTCTATGGGATGGAGGCACACATTCCTCATAATAACCTATTAAATATGTATAAATTTGTCCAGGAGTATGATGATGATGTACGTGACGAAATGCAACATAGAATGGAAGAGTTGAATGAACTAGATGAAATTAGAAGGGAAGCACATAAAAGAAATGAGAAGTTGCAGCTTTAGGTGAAGCACCGTTATGATAGAAAGGTAGTAGAGAGAAAATTTGAGGTTGGAACAATGGTGCTGCTCTGGAATGCTAGATCAAAAGACAAGGGAAAACATGGAAAGTTTGATCCCCTTCGGTTGGGCCCTTATATTGTTATGGATACACATGGGGAAAATTTTATTTTCTACAATCACTCATGGGTGAGGTTCTTGAGCTGCCAATACATGGACAGTTCTTGAAATACTATTTCTCTTGAAATAGCTCTTTTCCATGTACATTGTGCAGTCTTGTGAATAGTGTATATAGTTGGTCATTTTTGTTTGTTTGCTTGCCCTGTCCGGGCTTGTTCCTGGCTTTGGTTCTCTCTTTGTCAGGTGTGCATAACCAAAGATTTTGGATTCTTGCTATTCCCATAGGGGGCATACATCCCTAGTTAGAGCCACTGGTGGAGCTTTTACTTTCTTCCCCTCTATGGTGGGTTTGTTTTTCGTTACCTTTAACTGGTCTGGGTATTGGGGTTTGCCTTTTTGAGTGTTGACTTGTTATTGGTGGTGATCAGTCACTTAAGTGATGTTTTATCCCTCTTTGTCCATAACTTTACCGGTCCCTTTTACCCATACTTTCGGTTTTTTGTCTTGACCTTAGTGTTCCTATGGTTTTCGACCATTGAATTATTACAACTTAACCATTGATTAATCTTTTCGACCTCAAGGGTTATTTTCCCCATCTGCCTAGTTGGGCCCCTTATTTAAAAATAATTGTTTTGCATGTGTAGATTATATTGGTCGATGGATGAAATGATTCTAATCTTAACCATTCATTGCATACCTCGCAAGGTTTTTGCTTACATCATGAGAAATGTTGTGAGGCTTGCGAGATGTTGCCACCTGTTGCATCTGCTAGTGGGACCAATTTTTGATTATTGACCGAGGATGGATGTTGATGACAACAACTATGTACTTGTCAGTGCATCACAGTCATCCCTCGCCGACCTCATGTAATTAAAATGTCAATTTTAATAATGTTGCGAGGTGCGTGATTCGTTGATGTGTGGACGCCGATGTTACCGATGGACGAATCTGGTGGGACCTATTCCATGCTAATGTGGTGCCTGGTGGGTGGATCATCTATTTGCCTAGTGATTGGAAGGTGGATGTGGTATTTTCAAATTGTTTTGACTTAATCTAGGCCATTTTCCTTGCCAGCACTACTCTTGATCACTGGCTCGTGTTCAAAAAAATTGGTGTTGTACTATATTCATTTCATCTCGCGTAAGTGAATAGTAATGGTTGAGTTTGACTCGGCCTGCATAATTAAATGCCAAAATATTAGTAAATTACTATTTTAATGCTGCATTTTTAGATTATGAAAAATTGTCTGGTGCTGAAGGAAAACGGCTATTATTGCAATTCTCCAGTCTCACTGCATTTGACGCTTTGCAAGATAAACCGTAAGTAGTACATACACCATCTCTTGTGTTTTTGGAAGGTGTTAGCATTTCTTATTGAACAATTGGTGACTATTTTCTTTTCGATTCCTGAAGAATTGTTGAGAAAAATCTCTTTTAAGAGCTTATATAGGTAATTGCTATAGATTTTTTAAATATAGAAGAATTTTTTGTGACGGAAATAGAAATAAAGTGTAATTGTTTTTCATTTAAAAACCCTAGCTCGTATTATCATATGTTTCATATAAATGGAACCCAAGGCACAAATTGTTGTTTCTGAAGCTATGCCTAGGTGTTTTTCACAAGATATTATTGATTTGTTGAAGCCCTCTACAAGCAAGAAGTAGGAGGGAAGGGTATCTTTTTTATGGAACCCTGCTTCATGAAGGTTCAGTGGATAAGTAGTGTATAATTCATGATGTTGAGTTTCCATACATTGGCTAGCAGTTATTTTCCAACTAGTTTTGGAATAGAAATTTGGTAGTTCCTTTGTGTAATCCATGGAGATTGGACCTAGGTAAGCTAGTGGTACCCAATATCTATGAGGATGTAGATCTATTAAAGGATATTTATGTGAGGTACGACCCTATGGCCCGAATAGTCAAAACAGATCTTGGCAAGAAAATGATCAAAGTAACTAGGGAGGAAATCACAGAGATTTTTGGTTTGCACGAATGGAGCTAGGATATGATCCCTATCAATTTGGAGATCTTCAAGAAGGAATACAGAAACATCAAGGGTTTGATCAGAATATCCCTTTCGATACCCCATTTGGCTATGTCGGGAAGATGCAAGAATGAGAAGAAAGTTGTTATTAGCAAGAATGAGCCTGAACCTTTCCCAGTGGATTATTCGGCCCCCCATTTTAAGAAGACCATTTATGATTGTGTCAGGTCCTGGGGATTGATTTAAAGAAGACTTTTCCTATAAAGGTGATGTATATGGTTGTAAACATCCAACACCCTAGTTATAACGTGGTATATGATTTTTCCACTTCCCTTGCAGAGAAAATGCATTTTGGTTTAGCAACTTTGAAGCTAGGGAAGAATTGGGTAGGATTCAAATGGTTATCTCTTTTAATCCACATGTTTCTATATAAGGGTCAGAGTGTGTTTGAGAAAGACATGGAATTGAAGAAAAGAGAAGGAGACATTGATATGCCTCTCTAGTATTGGACTAGGGTCCTAGACATGCATGATTATAAGTTTGATTATGTAACCTTTCACAATGTTTTTTGATCCAAGTTAATAAAGGCCTTGGTTTTTTATCCCCCCCAGGATTCCAAAGGAAATTCATGATTTCCTAAGACCTATGGAGAGGAGGCCTGAGTTGAATTTAACACATAACTAGGGGGAAATTATCCCCAATCATAGCACAACAGTTTTTAGGGTTTTTGGCACAAATGCCATCCCGTTTGTTCTACCTAGGGAAGTCCCCCTTAGACTTGGTTTTATGGAAATCATGAGGTAGTTGGGAGCATCTTAGGATTTCCATTTTCCTTCTAAATAGAACAAGGGATCTTTCTTCCCTGAATATACAGCTTTCGCCGATTTTGGTATGACAAAGGGAGGGTTGAGGAATTTGCACTTATTGCTCAAGCCATATAGGCTAAGGATTGTACACCCTAGGAATCATGATCCTGAGGGTTTTATCTCCCAAATGAAGGCTAAGCACCGGACTGGGAACTTCGTCCACAACTTTTACTTTCCTGAGGATATCATTAGGAACATTTTTTATTTGAACTTACAAGATGAGAGAAAGGCAAGGTTCATTGCCTATTGAAAAATTGTAAGATGTAAATAGGAAGAGATGCCTAATTTTGATCCTGTACCTGGTGCCAAAGATGAGCTTAGTAAGGTAATTTACGCTCTTGACAATTTTGAGAGTGTAGTAGGGGTCTTAAGGGAAGAAATGATTGTAGAAGAAAGGGGGAAGTCACAAGTTACTAAGAAGTACCCTGAGGTTAGAATTGAAGAGAGGCCTACTTAATAGCCTCAAGGGAAGATAAAGGTATTTTCTAGAAGAAAGGGAAGAACAATGGAGGAGGTTACAATAAAGGGTGCACCATTTGTCTTAAGGCAATCAGTGCTAGGTACTATTGACTTGGATTCTCGTCCAAGGTTTTCAAAACAGATTCACCCACCATCCCCAAAGAGGCAGAGGACTGAAAGTGTAAGGGATGTTGGTCATGAGGGTAATGATGTAGAGGACATCATTGTAACTCCAGATGAAATCAATTCGAAGATGCCACTAAACCTAGCTGACACTACAACAAGTTAAAAGGAAATTTCCCTAATATTGGGAAAGGATGTGATCAAAGGGATTACAAATAATGATGACTTAAGGATGGAGGCTTGCAAAGGGTTCATGATGGATGACTCTCTTATTTATACTCGTGATTTTTAATATTTTCTATGCCGAGCTCATGTCTCATTATATTTTGAGAAGGTTGAACATGAGATAAGTCTCTATCTAGAGCTCCCAGAGTAGGTAATTCAGTCAAGGGTTAGATTGCAAATCAAAGAAGGGTTTGAGGAAATCACACCAGAGCAAGGCATGGCATTGGTTCAAAAGTGTGGAATATTGCTATTCCCTAAATGGGATATTACTGATGCTTTGGTGTTTGACAGAGTAAGAAGGTCCAATAAGCCACTTCTTCCAACTGAGGAGGAGGTTGCATTGGCAGTTAAAGGATCAACTTTTATTGAGGAATGGGATGCTCTCGCAATTTGATCATTATCCACTGGGTCCCAGAAGCTTGTTGTTATAGAAAAATTTGACTTCAGTGGTCATTTGATTCTAAAAAGAGTTGTTGACACTCCTGCATTGGAGGCCATTGAAATGGTTGTGAATGTTGCCAAATTTACTAGGGAAATTATGGAGGACTTAACTAAAAACTGAGATAATCTAAGGAGCCAGTATAATGATATTATTATTGACTATAATAAGAGTGAGCAAAGGGTGGCAGAATTGGAAACTAAGATGGCCTTACTGAGACAATGGATGGAAACCTTGAGGTCTCAAAGGCAGGCTAGCTCTAGCCATATTATTTCTGACCCACTAATAGAGCAACCTCAACCTTCTACACAAGAACAATCTTGGGCTATTGTCCCATATAATATGGGACAAGTTCCTATTGCAATCAAAAGGGCCAGTGGCTCAGGTGGAGATCTTTCTAGGGAAGATTTAATCTAGCAAGTTTAAAAATATAAGGAGATGGTATGCCAAATTCAGGATGTAGTAGAAAGGAGTAACTCAAAAATTGTTGACACTATGCTAGGGTATTTACATAAACGGGTCCTGAGTAAGGTGAACAATGTTCATGCAAATTAAACTTCAATGTTGCAAGCACTTGAATTATTTCCAAAGGATAGAGAATTGGCTATCCCTTTGCTAAATAGGTGGGGCCCTAGAATGGACAAGTTAAAATTTATGGCAGCTGGGGCAAAACAGGAAGGGGACAAGTACCCTACAGTCATAAGAACATATCAATTTTTAAAGGGTATTGTGGAGAAAAAGTTCCAGGGGTCTGCTTCTCCTATGGAGTCCAAAATCAAAACATTGAAGGATATTTATGATGGATAGGACTTGACTCCACTACCTCATATTTTGCATAGTTAGGATAAATTCAAGCCTTTACAGGTGTAGAAGGAGCAGATGAATAATATAATGATTTCTTAAACATGTGAGATATGCACGAATGTTGATATCTGCATGTTGGAAAACACATTGGAAAAGTTGTCGTTTGTCATTAGTTTCCTCGAGAACTTTGATAAAATGGCCATGTCATTGATGATAAAGTATGCACCTTACCGAAATATGGTGGATTAGGTGGTGGCTTTCAATTGGCCATTTGAGGAGGATTTTGAGTCATGGAAAAGGGTGTTCACTGATGAACTTGAATTGTGAATGTCTTGATTGAGAATTGCAATTTAGTCATGAAAACTATGGGTCTAGCCTTTGATATTATATTTTAAAATGCTTTCTCTCTTCAAATCCAAGTATAGGATGTTCAAATGGAATAAGTGCAAAAATAGTTAAAGATGCTTTGGTGTAAGGTGAGCGACTCTTGGAGCAATGGTTTCTCTTCCTCCACAACATACTAATGATCATTTTTGTTTTTGATTTTCCTCTCTTACCAACAAATGATGCAAGATAATTAATTAGAGATTAGTGGTCCATTGAAAAATGAACATTTGTACTCTCCAGCCTAAAGCTTGTTGGCTCCCTTGTTTTTAAGAAAAGGGAATTCTAGGCCGAAAGAGGGGTCTGTTAAAATTACTCAAGATACGTGAGATAAGAGTCAAGTAGTATAGAGAAAAGAATATGTCCAAGTTTTGAAGGTTTGAGTCAGATTTGATAACTTAGTAAATCATGGGGTTCTTGAGCATGCTTATGTTAACTTTGTGATTTTTTTGTATCTATTTTCTTTCCTATTGTAATAGTTTGCATCAATCATTAATTAAGTATCGATCCAAGATGATTTTCATTATTTTCCAGTTGATTTTTACTATGGATTATGTTTGAATATAACTCTGGTTCAAAAGACTAGTTAAATGCTTTAGTTATCCAGTAAATTTATGCGAATTAACACATAGGATTGATCAAGGAGTAATAAATTCAAGTATTGATAAATGGATTGTAATGCCATTCATACAGATCATAGATGATTTAGATGAAAGTTACCTTATAGTTCAATTTCCTTTTTGACTCCGTGCTTTAAGATATGGCACTGGAACTCTGACTATTCCTTGTCCTTTGTATTTTGTGTTATGGCTTCAGGGAATTTCATTCAAATAATTTATATCAATACGCTTTGCTGTAATTCCGAGTCCTGGTTAAATAGATCTGAACTCTTTTAAGATTCAACCAATTTCTTGAAGGTTTATCTCTTTAACATCAGCAGGAATTTATCTGTTGTTTGTCCTTGTACGAGTAAACCATTTCAATCATAAATGACAACATGTTTTAGGAAAACCCTCCTGTATCTTACAGAGTTTGAAGTGTAGCAGAGGTAGCATCTTTACTACTATCTTCTCCTTAAGTTGGCATAGTGCTTTCAAGGCTTTAAGAATTGAGTGTGGCAAGTTCATAGAAGTTCTTGTGAGTTCTGCATGGGTTGTTATAAAAAATGCCAACAGGAAGATAGAGCAATAGAGAAATGATTAGGAAGGTTAATGTGATGGAAATATAGAGGTGGCCCATAAAGCCACAAGAGGAATGTATACTAGTCATGGGTGAGTTTTTACTTACTCCCTCTCAAAGGATATTGTTGACCACCACAATGAGCTTCCCTTGGAAAATCCATTGCGGAGCTTTATGCCTTGGATGATGGGTGTGTTTCTTGTGTTTTCAAGCCCAACGATATCTTAAGAAGCATGAAAGGGATGGTCTTTGCCAATTACTGGGTTGAAATTTTAAAAATTCCCATTAGGGGCCAACTCTTGCTCCTTCTCCCACTCCATATTTCTAAAATTTGTTCTTATGCAAGTTTCTTAGCCCTCACTAAATTTTTTAAGTTTTTAAGATCTTTTTTTTATAAATTATTAAATAAATATTCACTAAAATTTATATTTTTATGAATTTAAAAAAGAATAGCTTCACATTATGAAAAATTAAATAAGGAATCCATATAAAAAAATTCACATCTAAACTATTAATTATTATAATTTTTTTATTTAATATTTAATATGAATTTTATTAAAAAATATAAACAACATTTATTCTCAAATATATAAATAAATTTTATATAAAGTTATACATTTCATTGGTTTACACTAAATAAAATTTTACAATATAAATACATATTCTAGTTGTTTTAGATTTAAATATTACATCATTGTCTATATTTTTTATAAGAATATCACTCACTAAGTAAATCTCAACTAAAAAATTTAAAGTATCACTTCAAAGGTGTGATGAGCTTCAATTATGAACATGAGTTTTTTTGGTTTGAAATTAGATTTCAACATTGTGTTTTGGATGCAATAGGTAAAGTTTATTTATCTTTGAAATTTTAGGCAAGTGTTGTCACCATCTCGATAAGGGATCTTTAAAAGGACTTTCATTACAACTGATGTTACTTAAGTTTGACTTTGTTAAATTAGGGATTTAGAGAAAAATATTTACCTCATTTTAAATATAGGATTTTTAGATCTAAATTTAGATTTGTAATTTTATTTCAATAGTAAAATCCATACAATATTTACGTGTGAAAAATTATTTAATTTTAACTTCTAAAATATTCATTAATTTTTTTCTCAAATTTTTAGTGAATTATTTTCATCATTCACAAAGAAATTTTAGCTATTAAAAATGATAGAATTTAGGATGGAACCTCATGAACTAATATTTAATTACTAAGTAATACAAAGAAGGGGGTCTAAAACTAAAAAATTAGTCAAAAAAATATTTACCAAAGCATTTACACCTCAAACAAAGTGATTTCCTTCACAAATTGTAACTAGGTCATGTAGGACAACAAATGATCTTTTTTTGACATAAATTATAGGGAAAAATTCGAACCCACAAGATATAAGGTTTTTTGGGATACCCATTCAGAATTTCTAAAACATATATCAATTGTAGACCTAGGTTTGTTTTAAAACATAAAAGTCAAAAAATTGTTGCTACACTTGAAACTAGACCTAATTAGGCTTGTTTGAATGTCTCACAACAAGGTTTTCAAAACCCATACCACAAATATTAATACCAATGGGTTGTAAATTTTACATAAGGTCGTTCCTAAAAATTTCAATCACCACCAACAATTTCCAAAGAGCTTTTCTACAAACCTTGGGTCCTAAGTATGTTCTTTGCCCAAAAAATAAATCTTTTAGTCTAGGGCATCAAAAAATCTTCACCAATCTTCATCCCCTCCTCCTTAAAAAATAATGAACAAAAATAATACCCTAATTACATCCATTTCACTTATTTTAAGGTTAATTTATATGTAGAATGGAGAGGAATCCATTATTTATAGCTAATGCACACCCTAAATGAGGGTTTCAATCAGCCTTGAGTAAATTGTCTGTAAAATTCTAAAATTTGGATGAAAATAAATGAAACAAAGTTTAAAATAAATTATACTCAATTCCAAATAAACTCCAATTGGTTTCATGCTCTTGCATGATGGGTACAGAACCGTACAATCTTATGTAGCAACAAAAACATAATGTAAAACACAAAAAACAATATTTCTTTATTGCTCAATCTTCAAAATGCACACCAGAATCTTGTCTTCTCTATTACAAAGAATATTTAACATTTTCCAACTATATCCAACCATTTTCCCATGAAAAACCAAAGCTTGATAATTCAACTTCCCTAAAACAAAAAAAAATGCAAAAATTGCTTGTGCAACTTTTTGCAACTTTAGCAAAATTTGACAAATTTTCCCACTTGATACAAAAAACCACCTAATAATCTAAATTGACGCCAAAAACATAAAAAAATGGTCTTAAAATACCTTATAACACCATAACAACTGAAAAAGGAAAAAAAAACCTAACACTTAACACCTTTTTACATTAGAACCTATGGTGCCTTACAGCATACTCACCGGGTAAAAAGGAATGAAGTCCCATTGAAGATAGTGTTGCAACAATAGATTGATTCTTTTTCATACCATTCTATGATGTCAAAGTGATATATCCATTTGTAGACCTCTCCAATCGACTAAAAATAGGAAATATGCATCATCCCTTTCCTTTTTGAATTCTTTGGCACCTTGGATATGTTCCAACTTCAAAGGCTTACTTGATGGATGATCCTTAACTTGCACTTCATCTAAGAAATTTGTGGAACCAACCTCGTTACCTACTACCATATTTCCTTCATCCTTCTTCTTCACTTTAGGTGTGTGATCATACTTTTCCACTTTCCTTTGCAATTCGTCCTTGACCTTCTCACTATTATTTCCCATCTCTTCCACTTGTTGTTGTGCCCTTATAACTGAAAATTTATTAGATGTACTAACCTATGGCATGACATGAATTTAATTACCAATATCCCTTTTGTATGAAATAAGTGAAATAGTTCTCCAACCATCATGGCAACATACTTCTTACACCAATCTTGGATCTCCACAATGAAGTCATTCTTTATTTCTATTGTGAAAATGTTTTCAAATTTAGGAGTGGCTGCAAGCTCCCTGTCCTTGTCTTATTCCACCTTTTTGAATTCCTTCCTGCCCACCATCATCACATTAACTCCCTTAGTTTATCCTTTTTCCTCCTCATTCAATGGTGTCAAAGTATAGGAGACCCCATCCTTTTCTATCTCATAGGTATTTATCCATCCATCACACATAGCATGCCTATCGAATTTCCAAGGCCTCCCTAGTAGCAAATGGCAAACATCCATGTGTAGTATGTCACATAAAATTTTATCCTTGTACCCTCCTATATTTAACTCCATCAAACTTTTTTCATTTACCAAAACATATTGACCCTCATTCAACCAAGAGACTTTATAATGAGTAACATGTGGTATTGTAGGAAAATTGAGTTTTTCAACCATCTCAAGTGAAACCACATTATCTATACTTCCTAAATCAATTACAAATTTACAAACCTTACCCAAGTACTTAAAAGTTGTCTTGAAGAGAGTTTTACTTTATGGTGGCTCCTTCTCTAGTAATTCTTAGAGGTGATTTCTCCTTACTATGAGTGATTCACTAACCTCTGGAGCAACACACTATGATGGAGAGTTTACAATGTCATTGTCCTCTTCTTTCACCAATTGAGTCTATCTTACTCCTCCATGTGAAGTAGAGGCTTGAACTTCATTGTAGTTTAATGCTTGATGTGCAAACTTCTTGCCTTACTAGTTCACCTTCCTTTGAATCCTTGTCAAACTCTCCCTTGACCTCCAAATCTTCCTCTAAAACATGATCTACCTCATCTAAATCCACCTCTCTCATCTCCAACCTGATATTGAACTTTGATTTCATCTTCTTGGCTCTCATATGACTTCCTTGGGTTAGAAATTGATCCTCTTGCTCTGAAATTTTTGCCCCTACCCCAGTTTGACTTATCTTGCCTTCTCTTAAGTTTTTCTTCAGCGCTAATTGCCATTTGATAGCATTAATAAACCGTTCTTGGATTTTACAAAGTTAACTCATCTTGAATGTTGAATCTTAACCCATTGAGGTATATAGACACCTTTTCCACATCGTCCTCCATGTGACCTTCTCTTATACTCAGCTTATAAAACTCATTCGTATAGGCTTTGACATTCATTTCTCTTAGTTTCAAACCTTGGAGTTTCTTGTACAATTGAATTGCATAATCAACCGATAAGAACTTACCCTTAAGCTTTGGTACCATTCTATCTCAAGAGACATTTTTCAACTTTCCATTCGTCCTCCTTTTAGTCTATTCATAATCCCACCATAATAGGGCATGACCCATCAATTATTTTTTTGTTATCTTAATCCTTTGTTCCTCACGTGCATCTTCACATTCAAAGCAATTATCAAGTGCTTCTATCCAATCAAAAGAGGCTTCATCATTAAGGTTCCCTCCATACATTGGTAAATAAATCTTTACCTTGTTCCTATCTTCCTTGAATTCTCTCAATAGCTTGGCCATCTTCTGCTCATTAGGATCCAACTCTTCCTCTTCTTCTTCATGGTCACTCACATCACCCATGACCATACCTCTCCTTTGACCTATTTCCACAAAATCAATTCTTTCTATAATCTTATCTTATATTTTATTCAATCTCCTAATCTCTCTTACAGTCTTCTCATTCATTTTCCTAGCCATAGTATTACCTTTTGGAGGCATCTTGTTCTCTTTTTTTTCACACTTTCTCTCTTACAGACCTACCTATGCTCTAATACCAATTTTATTTACAGAATGATGTCTCAAAATAAAATATTAATCAAACAACTATTTACCAAAGCCTTTACACCTCAAACAATGTGATTTCCTCCACAAACTGGAACTGAGCCTTATAGGACAACAAATGAGGTTTTTTTTACATAACTTGTAGGGAACAAATCAAACTGATAGACTAGATTTTGTTTTGAATACCCATTTGGGAGTTCTAAAACATATCTCAATTGCAGGTGGGGTTGTTTTGAAACAAAAAGGTCAAAAAATTGCTACTAATTAGGCTTGTTGAATGGCTCACAAAAAGGTTTTCATAACCTAGACCAAAAATATTTTTACCAATGGCTTATAAATGTTAAATAAGGTCTTTCCTAACACTTTCAATCACCACCAACAATTTCCAAAGACCTTTTCTAAAAACACTAATTCCTAAGCAGCTTCTTTACCCAAAAATATTAGGGCATTGACAAACCTTCACGAATCTTCAATCCATACACCTAAAAACATCATGAGCATAAATATACCATACCTACTTCCATTCCACTGAGTTTGAGGCCAATTCACTAGTAGAATGGAGAGGAATCTATTATTTGCAGTCAATGCACACCTTGAATAAGGGTTTCAAGCAACCTTTACTAAATTGGATCTAAACTGCTCAAATTTTAATAAAATTCAATGAAAATTGGTTTTAAAAAAATTATATTCTATTCAATATCAACTCCAATTGGTTTAACATTTTTGAAACAACTATGTAGGGCTATGTAATCTTTTGTAGCAGCAAAAAACATAATGTAAAACAAATAAAACAATGTTTCTTCATTGCTCAATCTTCAAAATGCACACTAGAACCTTTTCTTCACCATTAAAAATTACATATAACCTTTTCCATCCATATACACTTATTTTCTCATGAAAAGCCAAAGCTTGACCATTCAAATTCCCTAAAACCAAAAAATACAAAAATTGCTCGTGCAACTTTTACAAAATTTGGGGTACATTTATATCAAAATACATTTGTTCGGTCTCTTTAGTACAATGATGAGGTTATTTTCATGCAAAAATGCATAAGAAAATAGCTTAAGATGAAAAATTATAAAATTATATGAAGATTCTAGATTTGAAATCCTCTAACCATAGTTGAAGAAAAAACCCAAAAAATTGAGAAAGGATTTGATGAATTGATGCTCTGATACCACATTATATTTATGAAAAAACATAAAAGATGGGAGCTCAAATATATAACAAGGATACCTTCCGTACAAGAGAGCTGCAAATATTAATTTTCTATTTTCTTAGAAAGAGAGCTTACAAAATGAACCTCAAGAGAGATAATATTGTTCAAAATAGAGGGCTTATAATCTATAAAAACCTAAATTATAAAATTATTAGATCATGATGTATTTATTCGTTCTATGTGATGAGACAAAATGAAATAATAGTAGCTCACTCTACTAGAGAAAAACACTCCTAATTTTATTTTAACTGCATGAAGTAAAATTAGCCTAAAAATTAACTAAAGATTTATTAATTTTTCGCTAATGAATGGTTGATCTAACAAACAAGGGGTGAAATATTAATCAAAACACACCTCTAAGAAAACCATTGAAAACTCAAGTTTTAAAGGAACTTGAAACTACTATACCAATGTAGCCAAGATGTGAATAAAAAGATGAATTTGAGGGGACCATAAACCCTATATAATGAGGCTATAGCAAGAAAACCAAAAAAAAAAGACCTAGAAGACCATCTACATGGCCTTAGGCCTCATCCTAGCATTTTGAGCATCCTTGACTTGGGTGTGGAAAAGATAAGAATGTTTAGAAAGACCTATCTTCTTTCCTTCAATAACCTTAATGACAAATCATCCTTGAAATACTTAGAATAAGGGGGGAGTAGAGGGCCAACCTAAGCTAAAGAATTGAATGGAGGCCTCACAAGAATGAAAAGAGGACCTAAATGCCACAATCAAACCTCGAAGAGAACATAGGTTTTCATATTAGTCACCTTAGTAATGTTTTTTGCTTAGGTGTTGTTTAAGATCTTACACTAGTAGTTCAATGTGACAAGGTACATTTTGAACAACTCAAGTAGTGTTGTATGAAATGATAACTATCAACATGACTAGAATCTAAGACCTTCTTTCATAATAATTTATATTTTTGACTAAAATTAAAAATTAAATAGTTTGATATTTCAATATGTATTAATAAACAAATAGTAATAACTCATAACCAATATTAATATAATATTAAGAAATCTAAAATTCTAATGATGAAAACTAAGCTAGTCATATGTTCTATATAAAGACATTTTGTTTTAATCAAATAAAGTTAAATATAAATTTAAGGTACTTAATCAGTTTACTTAAAAGTTTGTCTAGATTTTTCTAGACTGAGAAATGGTGGGTGGTTTTTTCCTTAACTTTTGGATACATACTTTTTGATGGGTTTTGAGTATGCAAGCTATCATTTTATATCTATGTTTTGACTCGATGGGTTTTGAGTATGCAAACTATCATTTTATATCTCTGTTTTGACTCTCCTAATAGTCCAGCATTGAGTTTTAGATGTAAACTTTTATTTAGATTAATAAAATTTTAGTATAAAAATAAATTTACTAAAAGGTAAACACATACATTATTTAATATTTCATACATGTAGAACATCAAATTTCACTCTTATTGAACCCACGGGAAGACTGACTTTAGTTCTCAACATACAAGTGGATGAACTTTCTAAAATTTGGATGCATCCTCGATTCCATAAAATATTTCAAGAATTGAAATCGACCTGGGCACTATCATAGATAATCTTCAAAACCTTGAAAGGCCAGAAAGGATTTTGTTATCCATGTCGGGTCCCATCATATTCGATCCTCTGCCTTTATGAGTGCGGATGGATTCATTACGTCCACTGAGAATGTAAAATAAAACCATTCCTGCACGGCTCCACTTCTAGAACTGGGAATACAATAAGAGTAAGAAAACCTTAAGAACTTATGTAGAGTCGACGGCTAGTGATCCTTTTAGGAAAACAGGATAAGCACGAAGGATATCTGAACAGTATATTGAGAAGATATTCAGCGCATTATACGTCCTTTTATTAATCATACGCATTACAGTTAATCACACTCAGCTGGTCAAATGCATGTCATATTCTCTGCACTTAAACAAAAGCAGAAATGAAATAGTAAACCTCTACTTTAGAAAGAATTGTCAATTATCCGCAGCCACCTTTGGGAATATTAAATTCTTCTGGTAAACATTGGCAGTTGTTTACAGTATTCAAAAAGTTTTAAATATTCGGCAACCCTGGAATGCATCGCCTTCTCTGATCCAGAAAGAATATTTGACCTTATCTTTTCCTCATGTTCGAGACCATTAACCAGACAAAAGATGCCGTAGCGCGTGATGATTATGATAACACTTGGGAATTCTTTGGAAAAAGATAATGGCCACTTTGGTCACACCACCTGATATTTTGTTTAAGGTTGTTGAGAATAAATGCCACCCACTATGATATATAAGTTAAAATTACGTTGACTGTAATGAATTTACAAATGATATTGTTTTTTTAAAGGATAAACAGGTTTTATTCGGACCTTAAAACTAAGTTACAGGAAACGTCACTGAAAGAATAGTTGCACAGCCAAACGAAATTCAAATGAAATGACAAACAAAATTTATTAGATAAGCAATAATTTATTTGATTGTAAATTTATATAATAATTATAGTCACCCATCTAAAGCATATCTATGATTATTAAACTATTATGTTTTTATTTTAATTTTTATAAAGGCTAATAAAATGGTCAGGTTGAATTTGAATTCAGTATATAATAATCATTGAGCTATTGAAATACATAGTTTGTGTTTTAATTAATATTTTTAATAAATATTATACAGTTTAAGTTTTAATTTCATATAATACAATTGATGCATTTATTGGTAGAGAATCTAATGAAGTATTGTTTGATTGTGTAGGTAAATTCGAATAAATAGTATTGTACTAAGTACATAATAGAAAATAAGAAGAAATGTATGTGGTAGCATAATTCAAATATATATAAACATGATAATGCAACTGAAAAAAGTCACATATCATTATATACATTTGATTGTTATATGCTTTGACCCTTAGATATTAACTAAAGAATATTCAAATTTTATATAATCATAGACAACATTTTTCCGAAAAGTTAAATAACTAAAGTAATATTATATATATTTGCATTCTCTATGTTTCTCTTTTTCAAAGGGTGTGTTACTATATTTATATAATTCCTTTACATATTGTTGCCCAAAATGTCAAAACCTTTATCCAAAGCCACTAGTAGGGCCAATTAAAATAACATTATTTAACACTACATTTTAAATTTTGTGTTAAATCCCTAAAGGTTCATTTCTACGTTAGAAATTGCTAATCAAGAGGATCTATATGGTGGGTACGATGTGTGGTAATATTTATGTCATGGTAGATGATGATGTTTATTCCATGAATATCCCGAGGGCTAGTAAAATTAAAATATTTCTTTAATTTCTTCAATAAATAAATATTCATATTCAATAAATTATTATTTATTATTATTTTGCACAACATTAGTCATGTATTTGATAGGAATAGGCTATGTTATTTGGGTAAAATAAAAAATTTCTAAACTAGAGAAGAGAACTAAATATACAAAAAACATTAGAATGAAACAAAATAAAATGAAATATTTAGAGGTAATGAAAGACTGATCAAGCAAGAGATAATACAACATAAAATCTCATAGGTAATGGATTTTCTTTTTGATAATACAGTGTGTCCCTATGACCCATACAAACCTTGTTTCTCCTATGCAATCAAAAGCCCATCCAACATTGTCTCGGGCTTAGATTTGTGTTAGGTTAGGTTTTAGTGGGGTGAGACTAGTCCCTAAAGATTGTTCATTAGGATCAAGTAGGCCAAGTAGCCCAATAATCTAGATAGTAAGAATCAATTTCAAGACCTATATGGGACGAACCCAATGCCCTTAATCAACTATGCCACCTCTTCAAGCTAGGTAATGGAAATTTGAGGATGATGATCTAAATATTTAAAAAATGAGGAAGGTTTCAATGACCATATTTACTAGAACACTTCATATTTATGAAATGAAGAAAATAGGATTGCTTAATTATGGAATAGGGAAAATGGACCTATTTCTCACTATTTCATTAGGAATTGAGATCCACACAAATAATTCACTTACAACCCTTAGGTGAGTAAACTCAATGAGGGATTCTATTGATTTCTTTACACATGAGGATGGGGGTTTCAACCTAAAAAACACTTTTGAGGGAAAAACTAAAAACAACAAATCAACTCAATTATTCTTATTCAAAATTGAAACAACAATATTTTTGATCACATATTAGTCACACATAAACAGTGGAGTTAAATCCTTACAAGAACATCATGAGAACCTATCTTTACTTGAAATATTTTTTACTGGACAACCTAAATCTTAGGCTAACTCAACTTAATCCCAAGGTTCATTTATGTCTAGTCTTGACCATATTAGGTTCACATTAGAGTTCATTGTGGGGTGAAGCAAAAATAGTGGTTTACAATTCAAGTGAGGAAGGAAAACTCACAAGAAATGACTCCAAGGCAAAAAATGTGATTTTGGGGCTTCGTACGAACCTACCAGTTCGATCGAACTAATAATGGGTTCGATGAAACCTCTTTGACACTTGACTGTGAAAATAAATAAATAAAAAGCATTGGAAAGGGATTTGTATGAACACCCCTTATCCCTCATCCCCCCATTAAGACACAAAAAAAACTTAAATTTTGGCACTTCAGAGCTCAGGTTGAGGATGGAAATGGAGGAAAATTCACAAAACCAACTGGAATTAGATGATCCTTAGAACGAGCTATCCAATGAATATAATTTTAATATTTTTTGTTTTTAAAGTTTTATTAAACATAGGTTTTTTTAACGAAAACGAAGGTCTTTATTCTAGACATGTGGAAAAATAGTAGATTATCAAAAAAAATAATGAAAAATATGACTGCACCAGATATTGAAGTCCTTGATCCAACAAAGAAATAAATTGAATTTTGATCCATAAAAAAACATTTACGCATTATACAGTCACACTCTATCTGAATTGTAATTTGTTTGACTTCGAAACTTGATTAGAGAAAAAAATTTCAATAAAAATATATCTAACGAGGTGGAAGCACTATATATTGGAATTACAAATATAAACTCGAAAGAATTATAATTTTATCCTTCATTGAAAAAATTTATGCGTTATATGGTGTGCATCATTTTTTAAAAATCTTGTTTTATGAGTAAAGCCAGTTTTCATGGCAGATGGAAAGAAAACTGCAATCGGATTCGAAAATTTTTGAAAAAAATATTTTTAGAATCTACAGACAAAATGTGACGAGACTCTAGTTTGCATCATCTTCAAATTTCTTATGGTTTAGCTGCTATAGATGCCTAAATGTGAAGATTTAGTTAAAAATAATAATTTAAATGTCCAGTTTAGCCAAAAATTGTAAACCACTATTATGGGATCACCTTGTGATAATTTTATTAATCATGAGTAAACCATATTTTTTTGTCTTCAAAATAATGATTAGGATAGTTAAAAAATAATCTTCATCTCGTCATTTAATAATTTCATGAAATTGATAGATTTGCAATAACAATTCATGAACTTCAACTAACTTGCTTTTAAACTAAGTAAATTTTTCTTTAAGCATTCTATAATATCATGTAATCAAAATATTTCCAATAACATAAACTCCATGCATTCATCTATTTTTTGGGACATTTTCTAAAATTTAAACATCTAATCTTAAATTAAGCATCAAAAGTACTAAAAAAGTAAAGTTTCTTTCAGGTATTATGCATGCATGCCTCAAGAATTAACCAAACTAGGGAAAACCATTGTATATGTCACCAAACTACTTCAAAGATAGGCATATAATGATGCAATATTTTAAAGAGAGGGGGATCATTTGCCACTAGATAGTGTCAGTATGCACCCTTAAACAATGCAACACATAGTCTTGAATAATAGGAACAAAAAAATATCTTTGTAATATTTCATATAGGGAAATAAATTTTAAATTAGCTCTTATATTGATTAGCTTCTATAAAAAGTACAAGTTTTTAATCTAGAATGGAACAAAAAATAGGAAAAAGAAAAAGACCTAAAGAATTTTTGGCTCTTCAACATCCACAAATTCTTAAGTTAACATAAAAATAAAAATATCCTAATCTTTTATAAAAAGAAAACACTCAATAAATTCAACCAAAACATGAGAGGGAATCCAAGGGATGAATAATGATAAGGCACGTGAAATATGACAACTTGTAGGAGAAGTGTTGAATGAGTTAACTGGTGCCAACCTTCTTGAACACTTTAATATCTTTCGAGATCTCCATCTTTAAAATGATCACGATAATGACTTGGAGCTAAGTAGATTTTTCAAAAGAAATATAGGGGCTTCCTAGATATATAGAGTGATCAAATTGACATTACAAAATATAAAGAAATCTGAATCCACTGGCTTTATGCTCCCATATTTTAATTTTACCATGAGGTTAATACTACCAAAAACAAGTCACACTAGTGGTTGGTGCATTCTTTCTTCATGTTAGTAATACCAAGATTCCTAGTATTATGACAACTCAAGCTCCTTCTTTACATAGGCTCCTAGACCATATTGCTCAACCTGGATATATGACAACTCATGATCCAAATTTGTTTGACCATCCATACCTAAATATTGCATCACAATTTTTTCCTCTTGCAACTAAAAATTCTACCTTTTAATCCCTTTTAATGCATTCATAAAACTCTTATTAAAAAAACCCATCTTTAATAAATCATTATTTTTTAAAAATCATAAATAACACACTTTAAATACATTCTTGCATAATTATCCTTTTGGGTTGGTTACCGGACCTTTGTAACTTCCCGCGAAAACTTATACATTTAATTTTAAAACTTAACATTATTACTCGGTACCCGATACCCAAAAAAATTAGCTTTTACTCAAATAAAACTTTCTCGGATCCCGAACTTTATCGAAACCTTCACATTTCTCAGACCTTCATTCCCAGATTGAAATATTTTCCAAAAGCCTTGAAATAAAATTTCAACACTTTTGGCCTTTCTATACCAAGTACTCAGTACTCGGTAGACTTGAATCATGAATTACTCAAAAAATTCCCTTTTAACTTTAACTTTCGGTGATCCTTTTCAGCTAACCAACACTTTCCATAAGTGTTAGCTTTCACATAGCTACCTAAGTCTTATAGTCTTGGGGTGTTTTATGAGACCAAAAGCCAACTTGCAACCAGTAAAGCCAAATTTAAAACAAATCTAGGATCAAATCACTTTTTATAAATTGTAATGTATACATACTTTCTAACAATAACTATTTACCTTTACTTGAATTTTGGCATAAGGATTATAAATTTTCTCCAAGAAGTATCAATTCATGCTTTGATTATTTATGGGCATGTGTAGGATCATGATGGGTATGTGGCTGACGACTTTTTTTTTCCCCAAAATTGATGAAATGAAAAGGGTTTTTAAAAGAGATTCTCAGCTTTCCACCAATATAAATTATGATTTAATTTGAATTTAATAAATAATTATTATTCATTTTCTATTGAAGTACGACTAAAGTCTTGATTTTTAGGTTGATTGAAAAACATCTATAGCTTTCAAATGGTATCATATTTTTTGAATCCAAAACATGCGTCACATTCTATGCTTCACATACTATAAGAATAAAAAAGAAAAAAGTGAATTTCATAAAGTTTTGACCCTGTCAAGGTGGTCAGACATACGAGTGTTTATATTTTTTAAAACTTGTCATAGAAAAATTATAATTAATTATTTACTTGGAAAAAAATTACAAACAAATATGCATCACATCAGGACATGAGTCCTCTACTTTAATCTAAAATATTATAAAAAAATATTATCATTTTAATGTGGTTAGGGTGGTCAGACAGACACCTACTTCTTATTTTTTCCCTGAAATTTAAGTACTACTGTATTGAAATTTCAAATTTTTACCAAGTAGATTTTATATTTTTGTAGATAAACCTAGTAATTTAGAAACTACATTCAATTTTCTACAAATTCTATTGTTACATATTTTTGAAATAATATAGATAACTTATTCAAATTTTCATGTCAGGTTGCCTAACTCTGATTTTTTTGAATTTTTTGCCACTTAAGGGCCTGTTTTTTCCATGATGATCCTGCACATACCCTTATAGTTTCAAGAACTTGGTGAAAAAACTAGTTCATCAACATTTAGCTACATAATTTAGTAATCCACCTAAGCCAACCTTGGGTAGAGCCTTGCTGCAAGTCCAATGTCCATAACATCAACAATGTTATCTTTGTAATTCCCCCAAATGTAGGTCCACTACCAGTCAAACATCCATAGACCCGGTAGAGATATTTGGATAGCCTAAAGAGTTTAAATTTTCTCTTTTGATATTTCTTTGTAAGCTCATTTGCTTCAACTTGTAGGAAATGAAGCATGCTATTAGGTTGGGAATTATAGTGGTAGTGAAGGTTACTTTTTTATTTTTCATTCATTGAAATTCCCTTCATCATTTCACCAATTTGCAAAACCTCATTTTAGTTATTCCCTATAGGTGTGACTTTCCAACCAAATTCTACCATCCTTATTCCAAATTCCAGCTAACTGCAAATTTTTGTTTGTAAAAAAAAATGTATTAGTTAAAATTTAGTGGAAAGTAATTGAATCACTGAATTAGTTTTATATTTAAAAATATTTGTTGCCACCCTTCCCATTTTAATTTTATAGAAACCGAAGATAAACTTGGCTAGAAATTTTGATTTGGCAATGCCACACTAACATAAATGCATTAGACTTGTCATGATTACACTTAATTCTGACCATAATACTCTATATTTAATTCACACACTTTAACATGCACATATTTCTTCTTTTAATTTCCTAAATGTTAATGTGTGCCATCTTACCAGCTTAATTTCCCTTTTTGCAACACACTCATGGACATCTTCATGATTAATATGACTCGATAATATAGAGTGAAATGACCACCATTAAATTTTGAAACCTTTAGTTTTCTCAATCTGTGATCTTCATTCTAGAAAACTTCAAAGAAATGGCCTCCAATTCTATAAAAATATTTGATTTCACATTTAACCCTAGAGAAAATTTTCCTATTACCACCTCGACTTGCATTTCCCAAGATTTTAATCTAGGAAACTATGTACTGTAGATTTCTCATGATTTTATATAAATTCTACATTTCTCCTTAAAATTATTCACATCTTTATTTGATTTCTATATTTATTTTTCTCTTATGCTATGCTTGTGCTTTATTTCTTCCATTCCATTGATACTCCCATCAACCTAACCTATGTTCTTTTCCAGAATGGCTTCCTAGATTGAATTACTACCTAGAGGTTGAATAAGGTTTTCTTTCTTAGGACTCTGGGAACCAAATCCAATTTGCACCTATTCCTTGGGGAAACTTGCATGGAGTCCAAAGTGTATTATAATCTAGATTTCGACTTGGCTTCACAGTTTGTAGCCTCGTTCTTGGATCTTGGGATTTTTGTTGTTGAAGTTCATGATGCTACTGATGTGATAGTGCTTCCTAATTTTTTGGGGAACTTTGACTACATCCTTTTTGTTGCACACCTGGCCATTGGAATTCCCTCTGCTAACGATATTCCTCTATTTTTGGAATGAGGAGAATTAGTTCCCATCTAGGCTTTGTTGATTGATCTTAATACCCTTGACCTTGTTGCTCATAGAGACAACACTTACCTTGGATATAGTACCCTTATGAATGAGACATCCCAAATTGACTAATTAGCCACCCTATGCTTTGAGCATAACTCTTGTTTTCCCCTTTTTCCCTTTTTACCTTTTTTACAACAATAAATTTTATATTTCAATGTTTATATGAAGTATACCTATATAAATATGAAAATAAGGTACATTAAGCACATATTTACTTGTAAGAGAGGGGGACCAACCACATGAAGGCCCAGGGTCATGGAGGGCCAAGAGGAGTAGGCTAACCTAACTTACCTCGTCTTAAGGTATTGTTAGGTAATGTAGGATGAGAATGATGAGGACTATAATGTCCTTCAATCACTCTGTAGACTCGAGATTTGAGAGGGGACTAGGCAAGCCAATTTTTTAGGGTCAACTCTCTATCTTAGAGAGCTCTCTATCAAAGGAAAAAATAATAGTTCTAGGATGATAGTGTGGTGTGCTAGCATCTCTTAGGTGCGCTGACATCTGTATGACAAAAGGACTAGAAACACAAGGTCTACCTGCTAGAAAATAACAAATAGTCTAGTTAATGGTTTCTAAGTGAAAAAAATTATACTATGAAGTTAGAAACATATAAATAGATATGATAAAATAATTAGATTAATGCTAGGGTGAAAAGAATGATCTCACATAAAATCTTGTTCACTAGTTAGCTCCATGAAGCACGTACATCTACATATAACAAAGAGGAAATTTTTTTGAGGTTTGTATAGGGATTTACCTAAGTCAAACCCCTATTTTTATGTTGCCATCTCTATGGATAGCCAAGTTTGCAATGATAGAGAAATAATACGATAAATAAGGAAATATTCAAAGAACACTAAAGCACTACAAAACAATAATGTGCTTACTCAACCAGATAATAGAGGAGAGGAGTAGAAATATTACTACCTCCACTAAGAGCACTCAAGGCTAATGAGGAGGAAATGTGAGGAACTCAAGCCTCTATTGCAATGGTGTTGTTCTACACTTTCTCTACTGATTTGATGGAGTGATGGAATTGTTTGTATGGAGTTTAAGAATGGTGCTTGAATTTTGTTGAAGTGACTATTGAAGGACTATGAAGATACCTAGAGAATGTACAAAATTGAAAAATGCATGAATGAATAGGGAATATGAAGGAAAGGGTGAAGAAAACAACCATATTTAGTTTAGTAAGTCAAAGGGGGAATTCCAAATCACTTTCCAATGGGAAGTGTAACACCTTTGTAAGCTCCAGTTGTAGAAATTTGCAAGGAACGTAATCACATAGCATGGACATCTACGAGCCACGTGGGCATCCCAGATAATTATTCCTCCGGCAATGCTCAAAATAGGCACCAAGTGGAATGAAGACAACTGGCTTATGTGTAATTAAGCCTCTAATTTTTTTTTTATAAAGTGAGGAACGGTAAAATAGGAATTTGTCTAATGCGTGCCAATTCACTCCTCTACAATTTTCTCCCACTTTAGTGAGCATGAATGCCAATGAATTATTTTATAAATTAGGTCAAATAAGTAGCAGGGTATGAGATTTATATGTGAACTATCAAGGAAGAAGACCATGATCTGGAAATCTTGAGATTATAGGAAAAGAAGTGGACCTTGTAGCTTTGCATAAATATGAAGTTGAAGAAAGAAAGTGCCTTACAGGCTCATGAACCTACAAGGAAGGTATCCCCCAAGAACTCTCACATGAGGGAAACAAATAAAAGCACCTTACAGACCTACAAACCCATAAGGAAGGTATCCTCCAAGCACTCTCGCATGAAGGAAACTGAAATAAGCAGAATCCATAGAGTTAAGAAGTGGCTTCATGGGTGCACCAATCAAGCGACATGTTTACCCACAGATTGAACATGTCAGGAAATGGCCACATAGGAAATTAAGTAGATAGTCACCTAGAATGTCGATAGGTTGAAAAAATTTCAAAGGGGTCCCTCAGGAACCCTTCAAAAGGAGGAGTCCACTCAAGGGATGCACTGTTTGAAAGAAAAGTCTAGTTGGGTTGCCCTCGAGCTAGAAAAAAATATGTAAAGAAGGTAAAGCCAGGCTACCCCTGAGGTAGACACAAAGATGTAAATGAGGTCTAGTCGGGCTACCCCCAAGCTAGATGTATTAGAAAATAGATTCAATGGAGTCCCTCTAGAACCTAGTGTGAAAAGAAAGAGTCCAATCAAGAGACATGTTGTTCGAAGGTTGGTGTCTTCTTTCTCAAACCAATTCATCATCAAGTAATTTGAAAGGAAGAATATGCTCCCATGTGAGGAGAATATTAAAGCTATTCTCACTTTGGAGGAAGGTTTCCAAGTCCTGTCTTTACTAACCCATGATGAAGAAAACATGTTTTGTTAGGGTCTTGAGCTGGGAATGCAATTGTAAATAAGTGTGTGAAGACTCTTGAGAAAAGATTCATTGTCAACAAAACATTTTTTGAAGATAAAAGTGATTTAGACTTGGTGTTGTCACACATGAGAGGGATAACTCAAGAAAAGAAGAGAGAAAGGTAAAAAGGAAGAAAAAAATGAAAGAGAACATGAACAAATGGCATAGGGGTATCCTAATATTTTGGTGTTAGAACTGCTTATAAATATATAATAAGTATAATAATATTAAATGAAGTATCATCCACCCCCTACTATGTTAGACCTCATGAAGAATGCATAAGAATACAAATTCAAACTAAAAAATTGGGTCAACATGGATGGAAGCCTAAATTTTCCCAATGCTTTGCATCATCCCTAATTTGCCAATATTCGATCTCAAACATGGAATAATGATGATAAAAATAGAATTCCTATATCCAAGCACCAATAGGGGTGACAAGGGTTGTCCAGACACATATAGCATGATAATGGGGGAACACATCACAACACACACACATCTAATATAAAGATAAAGAAGAGGTCTCCTACTAAACTAATCAGCCAAGAGTTCATTAAATTCCCATGGTAGATCATGTAGGGGAATGGAGGATGAGCCTACAGTGGAGGAAAGTTAAGGGGAGGAGCTTCCAACCCTCCCATAGTAAGGGCTAAGGAAGATGGACCTCCAAGGTCTCCATCACTAAACCCTTGTGGGTCAAAAGTTAACTTAATAGGAGTGCCATGCTTCACCTTGATTGATGGAGGAGATTGTGCTCGAGGTTCACTGCTAAGCTCACCGAGTGACTCGGGAGCAGTACAAAACTCAGGGGAGGTCACAATTGGTTTTGTTACTATGAAAAAAAAATCAGAGTGGGGCCACCTCTTAGAGGAGGTGACATCTTTGTATGCCCTCCATTGCTGGAAGGACCAATCTCTACCTTCTTCTTCATTGGAGGAGGTGAGCTCCCCATAAATGAAGCACGAAAGGCAGATGAAGAGAGAGAAAGAACCGCAATAGATATGACTAAGTGTTAGTCATTTAAATGAGCTTCAGGAATGGAAACAAGGGGAAGGAGAAAGGAGGACACAATAGAAGGCCCTGAAATAGGGACAATCATCTCCTCTTCCTTCCTCTATAAGGCAACCTACTCAGCCAAAAGAGCCTTTCATCAACACTTGCACTCACAGGTAGGGAAGTTCTTCTAACTCTTAGAACTAGAGGTTGGAGGTTGTGAAATAGCAGAAGGCTCTTGCTCAACCATGGGAGTTTCCTCCACATATGTTTCTAGTGGAGGGACAAAATCTTACATGGGATAAGGAGGGATAGGTTCAGAGAGAAAAAGTGTAGTCCACTCCAATGCCTCAATAGTGGGCCTCTTCCTATTTAGTGCTCTAGGAGAAGGGGTGGTAGGAGGTTGTGAAGGCTAGGACATAGAGGATTCCCTATGAGGGGATTTTTTCCTATTGTACAAATAGTACCATGGCACAAAGGGCTTGGTAGGAAGATCCTATATCTCGATCTTGGGCCTAAGCGAGAGAGGCACCATTGAACTCTATGGATAAAGACTAGGCTTACTCATCCAATAATTCTCCTAAGAAAGGGAAGTGGATGAGGCAATGTGAGAAGGAGAAAGCTTCTCCTTTCTATTTTGAGAAGAGGAGGTAGTTGGCTATTCTATGATGGGAAGGGTTAGTTTCAACTGTCCCTTGGCCCCAGATTTGTACTTTATGGAGTTCTTGTAAATTAGGTCCATTTTCGAGGGAAGTGGACCGAGTGGAGTGGGACAAAAATGATCCAACAGATATCCCCCATGAGACACCATGGGCTATTATCTAGTATCATGCACTATGTTCATGTAACACCCTAATGGGAAAAATTTAAACATTTGTGAATTACAGAGGTGATCTCATTCATGAAAGCTAGCCAAGGTATATCTAGATTTACGTTGAATAGGTTCGACTCAAAAATAATATAAAAAATCATGTCTACATTCCTAGGTCCAACTAGGATGAACAAGGTTATCAAACCATATAGTTTAATATCAAGGCCATCATGCATACTAATGATGGACTTTGTTTTTTAATATTCTTCCCTTTGCAATGAGTGAAAAAAAGAGTCTCCTCCATGATGACATTCACTCTACTCATGGGGTCGATTAAGACCCTTGTCATAATGTTGTCATTGAAGTGAACGGGAATGTAAAGCAAATAAGGTTTGTCATTTTTTGGTACATCTTGTGAAGTGAATGTTATATCCGATGAAATCATCACAAGATGAGGAGAGGGAGTAATAGTAACCATGTTAACATATGCTTCAGGTTGAGTAACATAATTAGATGGATCGATAATCATGTTAGCTAAATAAAATGAAAATAGGTTTGTGTATATCTATAATTCACTATTAGATTTTGTCATTGATTTGTTTTTATTTTTCTTTCTTCCATCAAGACGAATATTATCATCCTCAATGTGATCCTATATCTCACAATGAAGGTACATGCAATGTTCATTATCATGTATGTTAACTCGATGGTACTGATAATAGCTATTCATTTCATACTAGTTAGGGTAAGGTTCCCTAATGGGTTTAGGGCTTTCCACAATAACTATCTTATCCTTTAAAAAATTTTGTAAGATTTAGGAACAAGATTTAGATAAATTTGTAAACTTTTAGATGCATCTGAGTCCGTTATTATCCATGATGGCTACTACATTCATAATGGCTTTTCCTTTACTAAATATTGACACAATGGACTTCCTATTAAGAAAAGAGTGTGAGGAAGGTCCCCCAAATTGAATCATCATCTATTGATACTCTTGTAGGGTTGCACACAAATTCACTAAATAAGGGTATTTCATAAGCGAAAAATTCTCTTTCCAAAACCTTTGTAAGTTCCCTATGAACCCATTTTTCACATTAGGTTCTATTAATGAGTATGAGATTTGTGAAAAGAGTGCCAGATAGCACGCTATAAAATTAGTATCTTCTAATTATCCCCATGTTTACATTGGAAAAGGTCAAAGAAGGTCATCTTAGGTCTGATGTTGTCTTGGAACTATCATAGGAATTGGTTCACAAGTAGATCAAATGTAAAGATGGTATCTTTGGGCAAGGAAAAATAACACTCGAGTTCTATGTCCTTCAGAGATTGAGCGAATATTTTTTCCATTAATGCATCATGATGGAAGAAGTTGGTACACAAGGCATTAAAGGAAGACACATGTGTGTATGAGTCCCTTTTTCCACCATATTTCTCAAATTTAGGAATTTCAATCCCTTGCAGGAAAGGAGTGTTTAGGATTGTTATTGACAATGGATTTTTTGAGAAGAAGGGCTTGAAGATAGGTTGGGTAGAAGCTTGGCAAATGTTTTCTACCTAGTTTTGCATCTTCCCCATATTCTAAAGAAGGGTGTTCAGAATCGGTTCAATAGAAGATATAGGATCAGTGGAGCTGCTGCCAGAGCCACTACCATGACTACCACTAAGGCTATCATTGATGCTACCACCACTAGCGTGACCTTCGTCAGAGCAATCACAACTTCCAAATCCACTACCATGACCTCCATTGGAACCATTTCAAGTAGTGCCACCTCTGCCATTGAAGCTAAAACTACCAAATCCTTCACTACTAGAGGCAACAAAAGGAGTGAAATGAAAACCTAGAGGGTTTTTGCTTACTTTGACAATTTCAAAACTTTCAGAAGCAGCAGGGATATTGATCAAAGGGACCATGTTGGTCATGTACATGGATGTAGGATGCATAAACACTCCTAACTATCTATCATGTTCTTAAAAAGGGACACCTCTTATCATGCTACTACGGTTTGAAGGGGTGCATGCTTCGGCTAGACTAGAGAGACTAGACAAGAGTTCTTCACCTATTTGGTCTTTTCCTACCAAATAATTTTTTTTTTTGATAACATTAGCAGCCCTAGCTAGCTTTGGGTTTCTCTCAAAGTAATTTTCAAGAGCATCGAACCCCTTGCTCAAACTATCGACATATTTAGAAGGGATGTGGACAACTTCATGCTCCTTTATGGAAGATTATGTAGGTGATGTAGGAGGTGTAGGGATGAGGTTAGTTTCATCAAAGAATCTTGAATCGCCTCATGATACCTATTCCTGAGTGGTTAGACCAATTGTAGAACCAAAAAAGAGACCCATAGAGAAATTAGAAGTGACCTTTGTCTTCTCCATCAGAAGGTGTCATATAATTCTCCTAATAATATACCCCGAGGTTGTCAGATAGGTTATTATGCTCATAAATATTAACAAGACACAAGGGTTCAATGATCAGATGCTACAAGGGGAAAATATCAAACACAAATAGATGACAAGTGTTGGTTCACATTGGGTTCACCAAAAATGTAAGAAATGGGGACCAACCACATCAAGGCTCTAGGTCACAGAGGGCCAACAATAGCAGGCTGCCCTAACTAACCTAAACTTAAGGAAGTGTTAGGAAATGAAGAATGAGCATGATGAAGACTATAAGGTCCTTCGATCACTCTATAGACCTGAGATTTGACAGGGGAATACGTAAGTCAATTTTTTAGGGTCCACTATGTGTCTCAAATAGCTCTCTATTAGAGGAAAAAAGTGCAATTATTGGATGATAGTGTGGTGCACTAGCATCTGTATGGATACAGGACTAGAAAGACAAGGTCTGACTGCTAGAAAATGAACTAACAACCTAGTTAATGGTTTCTAAGTGAATAAAATAATATTATGAAGTGAGAAACATATAAATGAATATGATAAAATAAGTAGATTAATGCTAGGGTGACAAGAATGATCTCACATAAAATCTTGCTCACTAGCTAGCTCCATGAAGCACTCCCACGTACACACAACAAAGAGGAAAATTGTTGAGGGGTTGTATAGGGGTTAGACCCTGATTTTTTTGTTCCCACCTTCATGGATAGCCAAGTTTGCAATGATAGAGAAATAGTATAATAAAGAAGGAAATAAAAAAAGAACACTAAAACACTTAAAAATAGTAATGTGATTACTCCACCAAATAGTAGATGAGAGGAGCAAAAATCTTGCCACCTCCACCAAGAGTGATCAAGGCTAGTGAGGGAGAAAATGAGAGGTACTCAAGCCTCTGCTGGGTGTTGTTGTACACTTGCTCTATTGAGTTGTTGGAGTGATGAAATTGTTGTTATGGAGTGCAAGAATGTTGCTTGAATGCTTGAAGTGATTGTAGAAGGATTGCGAAGAGATATAGAGAATGTTCCATTATTGAAATTAGATGAATAAATAGTGAATATTAAGGAAAGGGTGGAGAAAATGAAAATATTCAGTTCGGTCAACCAAAGGGGGCATTACAAATTAACTTCCAATGGGATGTGTAATGCCTCTACAGGCTCTAGATACAAGAATCTACTAGGGACATGAGCATTCCACATAGATATCTACACACCGTGTGAGCATCCTTGACAATTATTCCTCTATCGATGCTCAAAACTGGTGCCAAGTGGAAGAAAGATAATTGGCATCTGTAGAATTAAGCCTCAGAATTTGGTTTTTCTAAAAGGAGGAGGATAAAAGGGGAATTTTCCTAAGGGTTGAAAATTCACTCCTATAAATTACTATGCATGGTTTTGTGTCCTTTTTCAAAATTCACAATGAAATTCTATAAGAATATTTCAATCCACTCTCATGTGTGTTTTAATATTAAGCAAAATTTGTTAATACTAGGAACAAACCAGAAATAAAAACCAAACCCTACCAAATTAAACTAGCCTAATTAACTAAAAATTTACCCTAATAAAATGACTAACCCTAACTAAGTAATTTACCTTAACTTCTAATAGTATCTTCATGGTTTTTTTTTAATGAATTATTGCAAGGTTGTCTTTAAATGTAGTTGAATACATTTAAAATATCCTACTGTAATAATGAAATATATCTTAACTTTTCTGCTTTCAATAAATGTATATTCAAATGTGTACTTACCAAAGAATTGGTTGATATGCATGGAAACAACCTCATTAATGGTTAATTTCACACACCTTTTATATTTTCTCCATACTCTACCTTCTTCCAATCTTGGTTCACAGTTTTGCTTTTCACTTTGTTCTATTCCATGAACGTGTACACTCATTTCTTGATTCTATTCTCTCTACTATTTTCAATGTCCTTGGCCATTTCTTCACTCTGGGAAATAGTATTGAGTTCATTAGACCAAGAACTAAAACAATTTACATTATCATTGAAAAGAGATAAATTGAAAGCTTAATATTATACATTCTCCATGAAATTAGTAATTTATTCCCTTTTAAGTCATGTATTTTTAATGAGGGGAACAAATCATGTGTCCCATGCTCTTTTTTTCCACTCTTATCTTTCACAATCACCTTCCATGTGTGAGAAGATCGATGAATCATCACTTTCACTTTCACAATTTAAAAATGTTGTTCCTAAGTCTTGATGTCCTTTCCTTTTTTCCCTCAGAATTTTAGGACTTTTCTCATGAAAAATAAGGTTACTAAATCCGTTTGATTTAATAGTTAAGTTTCCATTATTTCTAATTTCACTAGGGTTAGGATTTTCTTCACAATATAAAATTATTTTCCTTAATTCTTCTTTACTTATAGCAATGAGGGACATTTTTCTTAACAAAATCATAGTATAGCTAGCCAAACTTACCCTAGTAAAAACAAAGTCACTATCATGTTCACAATGATTAGTTGTATCATGATTTTTACATTCACTAACCCTACCAAAGGTGAACAAACTCAACGAATAAAGCTTCTAGTTAAGGATTTCCTAGAGCTTATCAACATCTAATTTACTTTCCATTACCAACTCACTTAGACTTTCCTCTCACAAGCAACTTTCCAACCCAAAATTGGAACAATACTAATTCCAAATAAAACCTAGAGATGGCCCTCTTTCTAGTGCCAATTCATGTTGCTCACAATGAGAGTCAAACACCAACAATGTAGATAAATCCTGACAAACACATCGCAGGAACCTATCTTTACTTGAAATATTTGCACCGAGACAACCTAAATCTTAGGCTAACTCTACTTAGTCCCAAGACTCATTTATGTTAGGTATTGACCATACTAGGTTCATATCAAGGTTCATTGTGATAATTCTATTAATCATGAGGGGCAAATGATTATTTTCCAATTTTCAAAAGAATCATAGGGATAGGTAAAAGAAAATATTAATACGGTCATTTAACCATGGGTGATCCCATAATACTGGTTTACAATTTGTGGGCAAATTGGAGACAAAACTAATTTTTTTCACTAAATCTTCACTTTCGGGCTCCTATAGCGGCTAAACCGTGATGAATTTGAAGATGATGAAAACTAGTGATTTGTGATGTTTTGTTTATAGATTCTAAGTATATTTTTTATATTTTTTTTGGAATTATATTGCACTTATTTTTCCATATCCTTCGAAAACTAGTTTTTTTAAAAGAATAACATTTTTAAGAAGTGACGCTCACCATATACAACATAACTTTTATTGTATGAAGGATAAAATTCTATGTTTTTAGGATTTAGATTTGTAACTATGATATCTAGCACTTTAATTTTGTTTTATAGTTTTTCCTTAATCAAGTTTCAAAGTCAAAATAATTACAATTCAGACATAGGTGGACTGTATACAACATAAAAAAAATATTATGCATCAAAATTCTAAAAAAAAAATTAATGGATCAAGGACATCAATACCCATCTTGGACATATTTTTAACAGTTTTATTTTGATAATATGCTATTTTTCCATATGTGTAGAACAAAGAGCTTGATTTTCGGTGAAAAACCTACGCTTAATAAAACTAAAAAAATACATACATAATAAAACCAAAACATATTAAAATAATATTCGTTGGATAGATCGTTCTGAGGACTACAATGATAATTTGAAATAAATTTTAAATGAATTCATTTGATCCCCCAAAAGGTAAATTAAAAGTGATTTTTTATCAGCATTTTGATAGGTGTAAAGGAGACTCTATTGTAGATATGGTTTAAATCTAGCGGGGTTCTATCCAAGGGGGTTTGATCTAAGGTGGTTCGATCAAACCCTCTTCAATTGGAATATTTAAATTGGAACTTTTTAAGGCTTCAATCATTATTTTTTCTAAAAATATGTGATTTTAGCAAAAATCAGAATCTCCTAGAAATTGTAAACCAGCTTTGTGGGATCACCCCCATTTCATAGAATTGACAAATTTGTAATTACATTTCATGAACTTAAAATTAATTTATTTCACTTAAGTATATTTATCTTTAAGAATTCAACAATATCATGAAATAAAAATATTTTCAATAAATAATATTCCATGTAATCATCTATTTTTTTGGAACATTTTCTAAAATTTAAACATCTTATCTAAAATAAAGAATCAAAATTACTAAAAATGTAAAATTTCTCTTACATATTATCCATGCATGCCTCAAGAATTAACCAAAATAGAGAAAACCATTCCATTTGTCCCTAGATTTCTTCACAACTAGGCATAGAATGATGCAAGATTTTAAAGAGAGAGGGCACCATTTTCCACTAGATAGTGTCAATGTACACCCTTAAATGACACAACACAGTCTTGTTTGATAGGAAAAAATAATCAACTACATAAGATTTTATATAAAGATATAGCTTTTAAATTTCCTTTGGTATTGATTAACTTCTATGAAACATACAAGATTTTAATTGGGAATGGAACAAAAAATAGGAAAAAGAACAAAACTTAAATAATTTTGGTTCTTGAGCATCCACAAATTTTGAACTTAACTTAAAAATTAAATATTTCATAGTCTTTTATAGAAACAAGACACTAAATAAATTCAATGAAAACATGAGAGGGAATCCAAGGGATGAATCACAATAAGGCATGTGGAATATGACAACTTATAGGAGAATTGTTGAATGATTCAATGGTTGTCAAACTTCCTCAACACTTTAATATCTTTTAGGATCTCCATCTTTAAAATGATTAGGATAATGACTTGGAGCTGAGCAGATTTGCCAAAAAAATATAGGGGCTTCCTAGATATACATAGTGATCAGGTGGACATTAAAAAATATTAATAAATCTAAATCCATCGACTTTATGGTCCAAAATTTTGGTTCTACCTCGAGTTTAATACTCCTAGAAACAAGTCACACTAGAGGTTCGTGCATTCTTTTACTGCATTTTTTATACCAATATTCTTTGTATTACAACAACTCAAGTTCCTCCTTTTCATAGACTCCCAAAATGTACCACTCGACCTGGCTATACTAGTACTCATGATAAAAAGTTTCCTTACCATCCATACCCAAATATTGCATCATAGTTTTTTTCTCTTGCAAGTACAAATTCCACATACTAATCCCTTTAAAACAGTTGTAAAACTCTCATGAAAACAAAAACCATCTTTAATAAATCACCATTTAAAAAAAATAATAAATATCATGCTTTAAATACATTCTCATGTAATTATCATATTGGGTGGGTTACCAGACATTTAGAAATTCCTAGGAAAACTTATACATTTAACTTTAAAACTTAACATTGTTACTCAATACCCAATACTTGACAATTTCAAATTTTACTAGATTAAAACTTTCTTATATCTTTGAAATTACTAGAACCTTCACTAGAACCTTCACATTTCTTGGAACTTCATCCATGGACCAAAATATTTTACCAAAACCTTGCATTAACATTTCAACATTTTTGGCCTAAAGATACTCAGTACTCGGTTCTTAGTACGCTTGAATCAAGAATTACTCTAAAAATTCCCTTTTAACTTTAATTTTTGGTGATTATTTATGGCTAACTAGCACCTACCATAAGGATTAGTTTTCATTTGGGTCCCCAAGTCTTATAGTATTGGGGTGTTTTGTGATACCACATAAAAAATATACAACTCAATATTGAATGAAACACTAATCTTTCTATTGATCTGAGAATGGATAAATACTAATTACTACTCACCAAAAGGAAATTTCGGGAGGATATTTGAGAATCATTTTCCTATACGTGAAGGGATATTTTGTCTGGATTTTCAAAACTAAAATTGGGAGCCTCTAATGTCAATCTCTAGTTTTTATTTGATTTGGGTTGCAATGTCAACAAATTAGAAATTAGATCTATAGGTGAGTTTTTGTGAATTGATAACAACTTTGACAACATTTTTTACTTCAAGATATCTTCAATTCTTATTCAACCTAAAATATGCAACACAAATATTGAGGGCAAAAATATTTATTTTTGCTAAATAGGAGTTTTCCTTGATCAAATCCCATTTGGGTAATTATGTTAAATATCAAATATATTGAGAGAGGGGGTGAATTAGTATATTATTTAAACTATTAAACAAATACCATTCAAATAATCTAATTCATATGATAATTTGGACAAGAAGAAGCATTAAATGAGCTTGAAGCACATAACACAAGAGACCAATATTTTTGCAAGGAAAACCCAGAATGGGAAAAACCACGGTGAGGATTAACTCACAATATAGTATAGCTGGTTATAAGACATTGCAAAAGGTTGGCTCACTACCTACATACATTTTAAAACTAAAATGGCTAACTGCCAGAGATTGAATTGATGAAAGTACACCACAAGAGCAGATTCAAGTCCTTTGTAGCTCAAGAAATTCACATGGTAACAAATCACTCTTCCATCTTTTCACTTCCACATATAATCTACTAACATTTTCATACACCAACACTTATGTTCATATCTTCAAATATTTCTTGTATATATATATGATTTTCCCATAAGTAACAATCAAATCCGCTCTAAGTAAATATAAAAATTCATCAAACAATGCAACTGAGTGCCACACAACATGTTGACATGGATTACACAAACAAAAATTAATCCACTTCATGTTCAACCACTCATTAGTACAGCCAATAATATACCTAATAGAAAAAATGTAATTAACAAAATAATACTAGTAACCATGATTAGTTGAATTTTCTTCAGCTTCATCCAGAGTATCTAGGGTCAGATTGATCTTATCCAAATTTTCAGCACTATCATTAGCTACCAGAGCATACTTCATCCTTATGTTGTCACCAAGTAGGCCAATTTTTTTGATTATCCCTTTCTTTTGCATCTATAGCATGATTTTTTTTCTATATGCCCAAAAGTAGAATTCCAAGTTGATCTACCTCTATCCATGGATACATTGTAGGTAATAGAGACAGTGGTCAACTAAGACTCAATGGAGTCCATTAGGTCTTTTATACTTTGAGTGGCATCACACCACCTTATGCAATAGGAAAATAAAAAATAAGATTAAAATTCACAAGCCTGTATAGATTCAAGGCTCTTTTCTCCATTGGAATGTACCAGAGAACACTTACCATGAAAGATCAATAGCCTTTTCTCATCCATTTTCTCCTATGTATCCAATTTTGTTTTCTTGACAAGTCGTCTGGCTGCTCCTTGAAGGAGTCTAATAAGAGTTTCAAAATTTCAACTGCAGAGAGAGATGTATCTAAAGATGTATCCAGTGTGTTATCCTGTAATGCCTTAATGGCATCTTCAATTAGCTTAGTTCCTTTTTGATTCATTTCTAGTATTTCTCTTCTACTAGATGCATGAAATACATCACCTAACACCATTTTATGTACATGAGAAATATTATTCATATCAGCATAACCTTGATTCATTGGAAGCTACAAGAGGTCTAGAGGATTTACTAGTTAGAATTTTATGTGCTTAGATAGCAATCCCTTAAAGGCATCATCACCAGAGGAGGATTCTCTAATGGAATTTTGTGATTCTATGACTTACTGGGATACTTCTTCATTCTTTCCAACAATATCATCTGATTCCTTATTTATGTATTCTTCTTCCCCTACTTTTTCTTCCTCTACATTCTTTTTTTCTATTTCCTTTGCTTCTACTACATTTTCTTCTATTTTCTCTTATTCTTTTTCCTCACCCCCCTTTTCTTCTTCTACTTTATCTCTTTCTTCTTCTTTGGGATGTACCAGAGGGGTAACATCATGCACTTTTTCTTCAACATTTTCTTCAACCTATTTTTCATTTTTTGGATCCCCATTAACAACATTAATTTTTGGTAGAACATGTGTTCTACCTCTTTCTAGAAGGGTATTAGAGTCATTCATTTCAAGAGGTTTTTTTCTAGCAACAACACCAAAAGGAGGTTCTTCCATAAATTTCGTAGAAGTTTCTTTACTAGATTGAGGTGCTAAACCAGATGCACCCATCATTCCATAATTTATTGTTGTACTCCTGATCATACTTGGATATGTGCAGGACCATGATGGGCAAAAAAATTGCAATATCTAAGTGATATGATGGCCCATGTGGTTGATGAATTTTTTTTTACCCAAAATTGATGAAACGAAAAGGGTTTTTAAAGGAGGTTCCCAAATTTCCACCAATATAAACTATTCTTTACTTTGAATTTAGTAAATAATTATTATTAATTTTCTATTTGAATTATGACTAAATTCATGATTGATAGGTTGATTGAAAAAAATCTATAGCTTTCAAACGATATCACATTTTTGAATCCAAAACATATGTCACATTCTATACTTCACATACTATAAATTAAAAAAAAAAAAGAATAAAATTTCATGAGGTTTTGATCAAGTTAAGTGGTCAGACATACTAGTTTTTATACTTTTTTAAAGTTGTAATAAAAAATTCATAATTAATTATTTACTTGGAATTTTTTCAAAAAAAAATATGCATCCCATCGGAACATGAGTCCCCTATTTATATCTAAAATATTATACAAAAATATTATCATTTTATTGTGGTTAGGATGGTCAGCTAGACACCTACTTCTTTTTTTTTGCTGAAATTTAAGTACTACTACATTGAAATTTCAAATTTTCACAAAATAGATTTTTAAAAAAAAACCTAGTAGTTTAGAAACTATATTCAATTTTCTATAGATTATATTGTTACATATTTTTGAAATAATATACATAAATTATTGAAATTTTTACGTCAAGTTTCCTAACTCTGATTTTCTAAATTTTATTGCCACTTAAGGGCCTATTTTTTCAATGATGATCTTGCACATACCCGCTTATTATTTATTTCTTGTATCTTTTCATTAGAGTGTTAACTCTTCTCTTTTCCTTGAACATATTAGCAAAAATGTACTTTAAGGTTTCTAGATTATCCAGAGATAGAGAGAATGCAATTTATTTATATGCTTTATTTCTTATTTTCTCTTCCATCTCAATTGCCTTTGCTCTTATCTCCATCATTATTTCCCATAATTTTTCAGTTACATCACTCTTAATTTTGTCACATTTAGCTTATAATATAATGGCATATTTGATGATAGCCATTATAATTGTTTCCTTATCTTCTTTTCCTACTAAATCATACACTTCTATTGTGGATTCACCATGTTTTCTTGATTTACCAAACTATTTTCCAAAACATCCAATTTGAGAGGGGAACCAAGTCTTATTAGAGAGGCATTCTGTTCTTCCTAGTTCAATGAAACTTCTTCTACAACTCTCACCTTCTTTGCATTAGTTACATTATCATTAGCATTTTTCTCATCAACATCCTCTAAGGATTACACATAGTGAAATTTCTTCGATCCAACACTGGTTTCTTGTGATGCACCTTCATGGGAGGAAACACTCACCTTTGTCTTTCTTGTAAGTTTTGCAACTAGACTTGATCATCATTAACATTCATATTCTTCTCCCTAGTATATTTTTTTCTCCTTTCTTTTTTAACACGGGCTACTAGAGGAACATATTTTCTCTTTTGTGATCTGGTAGTGGGTTCAGAAGGGGACGAGCATTTTCCATTGTCCATAGTGTTGGGATCAATCTTTATTGAGGCTAATCCATAAGGTGGTGTGGAGAAAGGGAACCTACCAAATCTCTTTACACTAGGTGATTCTTCAAACTTCTTTGCTCTAGTGGCTCTTCCTAGAGCTATCTCTTCATCTATGAAACCATATTTTCTAAGTATCTCAGTCACATTATTCTTCCTTGTAGCTTTGTTGTGCTTTAAACAAACTTCCATGGATTTCTTTGCATTTGTTCCTATCTAGGGTTCATTTGGATCTTTTGGACTCTTGAATAAGAGTTTCACATACCCTTAAACTTCTTCTTATTTGATCTCATAACCCAAATGTTTAATCTAGATGGTCTAGGGTTCAACCGCTTCTACCATACAATCATCAGAAGATACATTAAATATTATCTCATTTTTTATATTTTTTGACAATCTTTCTCAAAAATTTGTCTCTATCATTCATCTTTTTCTTAAATATAGAAAATAATTTCATCAACGTATTTTCTATGTTTTTCACATCACCCAACTTATGCATGTGATTAAAAATTTTATGTGCAACCAATTGAGATGGGTTCCAAAGCGCTATTTCAGATTTTCCTGGAATAATTTTAAGAAAAAAAAATAACATAAAAAAAATTAGAGAAAAAAACTTAAAACGATACATCTTTTTTATTCTCAAATTCTCAAGTAGTTGTTGTCTAAGAAGCTCACATAGATCATAATTTGTGCCATTTACATTTATGTCAAAACTAGTATAAATTATTGTGGTAGACATAGATTTCTCTTTGTTGCTAAAGTATATTTTATGGCCAATGATTATGGATGCATACTTCACAACTGGATTATTAATAGGTTTTTTTGCAAGGTCCCTCTTATCATAGGTTACATAAGTGAGATTCATTACCACTTTGTTTTTCACTTATTTTATCACAAACACTGATTTGATATCATAGAGTTCAGTGATGGCTTTGATTACTTCCTTAGTTATCAAGTGTGGTTCATGGGGTCCATAAGAACTAATCATACATTCTGCTGAGGAATGGTTTTATATACTAACCGTCTACTCTGGAACAAAAATTTGGGAAGTTTTTCCAACAATCCAAATTCTTTGTCACAAGATTCGAATACTCAGGTTTTACCAAGAATTCATCTCTAGTGAGTTCATTCACCCACATGTCAATCAATTTGGTATTATTGAATTCCTCTGTCTTAACCCTAATGTACATTCTTGTATCCTCTATCAACATGACACCATGAGGAATTGAAGAGTAAGTGCCAATAGGGTCACCTCAAAAACCTTCATTAAGTATTTCTTGTAGGAGGGTCTAGGTCTTTTTATTATATTTACAACTACATGAGTTGCCATTTTCTATATTCCAATATTTTAAAGGATTCAAGAATGATTTTTCAAAAGATCATAAAATCACATAATAAAAATTTACTTTTTCCTTCATGAATACCTAAAACTAGGGTTTGCACCATTCATACTTCAATTTGCTCCAAATAACTCCATTTCATTCTTTTCCTCTTTTGAATTCACAATTAATAAAAATTCCTCTATTATTTTTCTTTATAAATTAATGTTATGCCCTAATTCATATTTAATTTACTTGAAATTAGAAAAGCTGAGAAACTCTTCAACTAGACTAAAAAACCTTAATATGCTCTGCAAGCTAGCATACATGTACCTTCTCTTCTAGTTTCTTTTTCAAAACCTCCGCCCATTCACTTATTACAACAATACCTCGTGCCAAGGACTGACACTCCTGAAATCAAGGGGTTCAAAATATTTTCTACTAAAACTCCCGCTAAGACCATGCCAGGTCTAGTTTTTTAAGGAATTATCTGCACTATTTGAGGGTATAGATGCATCAAAATATTTTGATTCTTCTTTTTTTTCCATATCTTACTAATTTCTTTCTTAACTTTCCCTTTTTCAACCTTCTTTGTAGGTTCATTCTTCTTTATCAGAGCAGATTTCTTTCCATTTTTAATTTTGCATACCCTTGATATATGTACCGTTTGTTGCAGTTGTAATAGACAATGTTTCCTTGATTTTATTGACTTCCATTAAACCTTGTTCTATATTGATTTTCTTTATTCCCCTATTTATTGCAAGTATATAAATAACTAGTAAACGATTGATTCATTCTTCCTCCACTAGACTAGTTCATCATCTAAGTTCTACATTCATTACCTCTATGTCCAAACTTATTACAAGCATAACATTGTTTGAGGAAAGAAGCAGAGAACTAATTCATCCTAATTTTGCATTCAATTTCCTTATGACCAAAATTGTTACATAAAAACAAATTCCATTGAAAGATGAGTACCTTTGTGCATTTGGCTATCTAACAGATGGTTTTCATCTTGGATCTATTTTTTTCTTCACTTTATCTTGAGTATTTTGATCATTTACAAATTTTTAACTTTCACCTATTTCTAATCCCAATCAACCTTTTTCTTTAGAGGGTTTATGTCCTATAGTCAACTCATCATGCTGGGTAGTGCTTGTCTTGATACTATCTTCACAAAAAAATTATTTTTCCATTTCTACTCTAAGGGTTACCACCTCTTGTTCAAGCCTGGAACATTCATTAGACTTTTCTTCATTTCTATATTCAATCATTCTTCAATTCTTTTATTTTCTTTCGCTTGCAGCTTTAGTCCGGTAACATCTTCATTTACTTGGTTCAATTGGTCATTGACTTCTTATGTCTCTCTTTCAATTTATTTAATTGCTCATTCAAATTTAGGATGCATTCAGTTGCTTCATCAATATCATCAAGGGCAGTTCAAATTTTTGCATTATCCTCCATTTGTTCAATCTTAAAGATCTCCCTTAAGTTGTTTGAATTCTCTAGAGGAACCAAGCTCTAATACTAATTATTAATTATCAAATATACTGGGAGGGGGGGCGAATCATTAGATTATTAAAATTATTAAATAAATACCATCCAAATAATCCAATGCATATGATAATTAAGATAAGAAGAAGCATTAACTAAACATGAAGCACATAACACAAGAGACACCAAAATGTTTATGTGGAAAACCCAGAATGGGAAAAAGTATGGTGAGGATTAACACACAATATAGTATAACCAATTATAAAGTATTACAAAAGGGTGGCTCATTATCAGGACTCACTATCTACAATGGAGGCTCATTGCCTACAAAAAATTCAAAAACAAAATTTCTAACAACCAGAGATTTGACTGATGAAAGTACAACACAAATGCAAATTCAGTTCCTTTCTATCTCAAGAAATTTCCATGTCAACAAATCACTCTTCAATATTTTTTCTTCCACATATAATCTACTAATATTCTCATACAACAACACTTTTTTTCATATCTTAAAAAAATTCTATCATATATATTTGATTCTCCCATAAGTAACAATTAGGCCGGCTCCAAGTAAATACAAAAGTTCCTAAAAAAAATTCATCTGAGCAGCATGCAACAACATGTCGGCATGGATTCCTTCATTTTTGATAACCACGATCAGCGAAATGCTCAAAATCTCATCCATGCATGCTTCTATCAAACAAAAATAATTTCCAAAAAATTAAGGGAGCAACTATTTACCAAAGGGGAATCCTAAGTAAAATACTAGACCATGATCTTGTATTACTAGTTGAAAATCTCATATTACTATACAACATGGTGACATCAATGACAACAAAAACTATATCATAAGATGTTATCTTCTTCATTCTTCCACCAAATTAAACCTTGAATTGAACTAATGAAATGTGAATGGATTGATGAATGAACAATATAATGTTGCAACCTATCATACCCTTAAATAAACCTTTGGAATTATAATATATTGATCTTGATCTTTCATGAGACGGCTTAAATAGATGTGGATCTTGATACTTGAAATATGACTATGAATGCTTGCTTGATCCTTCAAACATACGTCATAATGTTAGCTCCAAAAACATGCATGATTCTAGAGATCTTGAATGTTTTAATAAATGAATAATAAATTTACTCTTAAATGCCCTTTATCATAATCTTCACTCTTTTAAACTTGAATTATACTCTCTTCAAAATGTCTTAAAAAACTTGTACTTGATTTGATAAAATGACCTTGTATTTATATGTATGTATCCTTGACTTTTTCCAAAATTAAACTTTAATAGCTAAGAAAAAAATTTGAATTTAGAGAAATTAAAATATCACCAAAAATATATTTTAAATTTTGTTTCAAAGGACTAGGGAGGACCCATTTACCCATCGGGGAATGGGTCCCAAACACCTATTCTTAGAACACACATTGCTCAAGGTAATGTGTTATTTGTTGGAATTAATTATTGTCGGGTTTCACCTTCAAAAAAATTAATTTATAAGCATTGTAGGTGTAAAATAGGGCTTGTTAAGGCATAATTAATTCTAATATAATTAAGAAGGCCCAAAAAAGGTGTGAAACTGTATTAAACGTGTACCTTTTTATACACTACATTTAGACTCCACTGTAGTGAGAGGGTGAGCCCAAGCATAAAATCACACTAAAGTAGATAGATATGCACCAAGAGAGGATCTAGGTTTACAAATTTTAGTAAGATAGGATAACAAAGATCAAGGAGGTCGTGCAAGCCCACAGGATCAAGATCCCAAGGAAAACTGACATAAGAACAAAGGGACACACACAAGATGTATGATATGAAGTAGCAAGACAAAATACACAAACATAATATGTCAAAGACTAAAAGAATAAAAAATAAAAATAAAAAGCATGCATTGAGCCTTGAATATTTACCAAACTTGATGTGGAACAAACCTTAGTTCTTTGTCCAAAAATATTTACAAGTGAAACCCATTGTCCAATATGCAAACAACAATACACTCTCACATGAGCTAGAGAAATTTTTTTTCCACTAGGTGAGCCCCTAGAAGTGGCCATTGCAATAATCTTATTAGGCTCCCATAAACATTCCAAAGTTATACCTCTTGATAAATTTAGTAAGGCACCACACAATATGAAATTCGAGCTTCATACGGCTTAGCAAGTTGTGTTATGCTAAGAGATTTTGAACAAACATGCCCCACTGGCAAGCAAGGTGTGTAATACCCCTCCATTTTGCTCCTTACTCGGTTTGCTTTATGTTATGTTTGGTTGTAGTTACTTTGATACTAGATACATTTTGTTATGATGTTTTGATCGTTACTATTGAGCGACAACTATTATTGTGTGATGTGTTGGCCTAATTAGTGTTTCTCATGCTGTAATAGATTAATGATGTTGTAAAGTTAACATGAGATGTTATTAAGAGATTATTGGATTATGATGGAAGTGTCAGTTTTGATGAGTGTATTGGTGAAGAAGATGGGTTTTCATCACTCACTTGCGAGCGCCTTGTGAATCCGTGATTTCTCCTTCATAGTGTGTATTATATGCTAGATATATTGTAGGAACATGACATTGACTCCACCTGGTTTCACAGGTTTGAGCATGTCGATCCAACGGTTAAGTTGAACAGGAGATAGTAGCTAGGTCACATGTGTCAAGTTTACACCCTAGCCTTAGTGTGTTGTCAATCGTGTGTGTCAAGTCATTGTCGGTCTTGCTTTAATGTTATTTAATTATGAAGGATTCTTGATTTGGAAATAGATATTTAGAATAATTGCATTTAAATCATGTTGATGATTGTTTAATTTAAATAATGCAATGTGGATAAAAGTTTATATTTAAAATTAATTAATTATATTTAATTTATTTAATCAATTAAATTTAATCCAAGGGGGTTGAATTTAGTGATTAAATAATTTAATTAATTAATTAAACGTGATGCAAGAAAATGAAAGGAAATAAAAGAATTAAAATTAATTTTGGAATTTAATTTCAACATGTATGAATTAAATTAGAAATTATAATTAAATGTTTATTTGGGAAATGAGTTTCAACTTTGGAAATTAATTTATTATTTGAAATTGCATTTTAAATTGAATGTGGGCTTTCAAAAATTGAAATTGAAATTAATATCTAATTTGCATGCAATGTGAATTAGGGTTGTAAAAATTGAAATTGAAATGAATATCTAATTTACATGTAATGTGAATTAGGGTTGTATTAGGTATTTTTGATTTATAAAGAATACATGTTTTAATTTTAGGGGAGAAAATTTTTTAGAAAAAAAATATTTTTACAGTAGAGAAGAAATTTTGGAAAAAATTGCACAAAAGAAGGGTTTGAAGAAAGTTTGATTGTAGAATTGATTGGAAGAAAGATTGTTTGCATTTGTTGGGTTTTGGATTGGATTCATTGGATGATTGAAGAAAATTCAGAAAATCTTTGGAGGAGGCTTGCAGCAGAAATTCATCTCTTCCTGTAGCTTCTTGAGCCAGGTTTTCTTCTGTGTTTTTATTGTTCTTAATTGTTTTTAAAATAGTAGTCATTAAAGATTTTTTTGTTAAATTTCTTTTAAAAAATAAATTTTTTGTTAGAAGAAAAGAATCAAATAAATTTGTAGCTTTTGTTTTGTGAAAATTCTTGAGTGAAAATTGTGAAAACCTCAGTTGAATTTAATTTGTTCGAGGAAATCGATTATTATTTTTTGGATTCAAACATAGAGATTGAACAATGTTTTTAGAATGTTTTCAGAAAATGAAACCCTCTGTTATTATTAAAAATTGGATTTTAAAATCCGCAGGGTAGTTATATTTTTCATGGTAAAATGGTCTAGTTGCATCACGTATAACTCCATTTACAAAAACTGGGTTGTCAGGAAATTTAAAGGGTTTCTACACCTTGGCATTTTCTTACCCTTGTAAAAAACTCGCAAATACCTAGATCGTAGTTTTTGAGGTATCCTTGAAACACGAGACTGCTATTAAGTTATTTTCTCATGGCTGCTCTTATAATAAAATAATAATAAATTGATATTTATAAATATTAATATTTTATGTATTGTTATTATAATATTAAAATATTATTTAATAATATTTTATATTATAATTTATAATATTAAAGTATTATATTTATTTATATTATTTTAAATAAAATTTGTATATTAGATTAGTGGAAATAAAATTATAAATGTATGGGGAAATTATTGTTTATTCTAAAATGGCATGTTAAAGTTTAATTGAAGGAGTTAAATATCTGATTTAAACAATGCATAATTTAAGATTTAATTATGAAATTGAAATTCATGTGTAAAAGGTCCAATTATTAATTTGATTTAATTGGAAAAATATATATATAATATTGGGTTATAGTCCAAATATTGATCTTATTTTAATACAATAAGTTATGGAAGAGACCAAATGTTAATTTGATTAATTTTATAATGATTTAATTTGCAAGGGCAATTGGTTATTCAATTTAAAGCGAAATGTTTTGAGTTATAGCTGAAAATACTTATTTTGTTAAGAGAAATTAAAGAATTAAATATTAGTGTAGTTTCTCTCGTATCCGAAAGATGAATTCTTAATTCAGTTTTATCGATATAATAAATTACGTAATGAATTGTAGAAATTAGAAGAGTTAGTTGTGTATCTGAAAGAAATCTTTTTATTAGAACTGATTAGTATGCATAATTCAATTTAATAGGAAAAATGTATTTTATATTAAATAATTAAATCATTTGAGCTAGTTGGAAAACGAAAGGAATCCAGTTAATAGAGAACTGATGTTAGTTTTAGAAGTAAATATTGAAATTGATTTAAATTGTTTAAATTAGTATTTCTTGTATTTGTAGATTGAAGATACTTGTTTAATTATTTCAATTAAGTTGAAAGAGTAAAAGTTTTATATTATTGGGAATAGGGATTTTAAAGGATAAAATTAGAATGTGTGGTATAGATTTTGGATAGAAAATTTGAATATAGTATTTGCAATAGTTTATGTTGTATTAGACATAAATTTAGGAACTAATTATATTGGAAAAGACAAATATTTGTTTTATTTCATTTATTTCCATAGAGCAATTTTAATCGTTGTGATTGGAATATTAAAGAATACATATAATTAAGTTATTAATATATATATTTGGTGTATACATGATATGGAACATATATATACATATATTAAGTGTAAATTCATTATCGTAATTTATTTTAATAAGAAGCATGCAATATATTATTGAATAGAGATTTTAAAATGGTTTGATTAGTGTATATGGGAAAAGGGATAGAAAAAAAATATTTTATGATATTAAAGGGATTGAATGTTTTAAATAGAAAATTTAATGAGATGTAAGATTTGGTTAGGAAATGGAAAGAGTTTACTTGCATGGATTTGTGTCGATTTAAAGGTAAATGAAGAAGTTGTTTATATTGATGAGGCAAATGGCTATTTTAATTTACTATATTTCAAGTAGAGCAATTAATTTATCGTGAATGAAATATGAAGGAGATATGGATTTAGTATATCCAAAAATAGTAATGCTCTTGTGATTGCCTTAAATGTTCTAGTTCTCTGTATTTCCTAAGGGGATGTAAGTTCAAATTATTTAATACTTCTTATAATGGAAATAGAAATATGGGTATATGATTAGTTGAGTTAACCCTTTAAATGTGTCTTTGACCTTGTTAATGTTACCTATTGAATGAATATGGGTTTAGGAAATCCAAATATTAGATTTGATTTATGACTTGAATGTTTTTGTTGCTATGAAGTCAAGTTGCATTGTGGGTTTTGGGATTTAGTGTTAGTCCTAAATTATAAGTCTTCTAGAAGAACTTAGAAGATAAGGGTTGTTGAATTTTTATTCCATCCAGTTGTTTTTCCTTGTGTAGTGTATGGTGTCTTTCAGTTATTACCCAGTTTTCATGAATGAGGATGTTTTGTACCTCTTGAAAAGGAGTGGATTTTGTGTTTTGTTGCCTCCAAAATGTTTGGAGTGAGTTCTTATATTTGTTTCCTCCTTGAGATGGAGTGGTTATGATTCTTAAGTTGTATGCTCTTGAAATTACCTTGGTGATTGGTATTTGTATACGTGTATTGTTCTCTGAACATACTTGGATGATTTTATGTCTGGAAGCAAAGTGACCTATGTCAGTGATATTAGTGTTGTACCTGAGTTGTACTCATTTGGTTCATTTGTTTGGTTATGTCAGTATGAGTCTACCTTGGGTTAGTGATTGTAGATCTTTGTCCATATTATGTGGTTACTATCTCCTAGCATGGGGGGTGGGCCTTCAGGTACCACATGGTTGGGTGGAACATGCACCAAAACCGTTGGGTCTCCCTTGATCTTCAGTTCATGAAGGCGAGACATCCAAATGGACATCTCGCGGTTCTATTGTATTTTCTTGCATTGTAATATTTCTATTTGTATAAGTTATTTTATACCTCTTATGTTTATGAGGTGAGATTATGTAATTGTTATACTTTTTTACTATTGTCTCATTCTGGGAATGAGGGATGTAACTATTGGATTAAGTTAATGTTTATGAGATTGTATCTTGGATGTTCATCTTATTATGTTATGTGGTATTCTTATGATGTATGATGTTTATTTCATAAGGTATTTATTGTTATGGTTCATGTAAGATGTATGTGTGGGTTTAAGTAATCCTAACCTTGTAGCCTTAGAGGTTGTTGTTAATTAGTAAGTGAATGTGTATGTTATTACACTTTATAAAAAATAAATTTGGTTCACTTAGGTCATTAATTGCAACTTCCTTTAGGGTTACTTGGCGGGGCATTACAAGGTTTGTTATTATTGGTGGTTATGAAAAGGGTTGTAACTTCAAGCTTCACATAGTTACTAAACTACATTATGGTAAGTGCTTATGAACAAACATGAAAATTGGATATTCAAAGGGGTCTCTCTTAGTTTATGCAAGGTCTCCTCTTTGGGAACACCATGTCTAATGTCTCAAAGAGTGGACAAATCGTTTAATCGAGGATAAAAGATTCACAACTTAGGGAATGCCACACATAGCATCACCACTAAGAGGAATGCCATATTATCAAAATAGTCATAATATTTGAGGACATCAAACCCAATGAAATCACCAAGAATAAGACATGTCACATAAAATAAGAAGATTGCACTTTCAAATATGAGTTATAGTAAAAAATGATAAGGAAAATGTATGCCTCGACTTTAAATAAATTGTTCTACACCATGCCAATGATCAATACTAAAAGAGACATGAGAGCTTATTTCAAAAGCCCTATGCCAAACATGTGTTTACAAATGAAGATACATTTTGAGAATGGGGTTTCACCAAAATAAATCCAAAAGACATTAGGGGTCCATAGATTTGTGATCAATGTATGTCTTCTCTATAATGATATTCTGAAGCAATTTTTCCTTAATCTTCTTTTTGATTTTTAGGTTTTATACATTTTTTACTTTGGGATGAATCCATGCTTAAAGAAAAATTTGTTTCCAAAGTTGCGCAATGTACCACATGGTGCCTATGTGGCTTTTGTTTATTGTGTTCCTTTCAGGAGAAAGCTAGGGCACATGTCAGCTCGACAAGGATTTTCTCTAAGGCTATTTTCATAAATCTAAGACTGCCCACCTACTTGACATGTCATCTCTTCACTTTTGGCAAGTTATTCTTTAAAAGGGGAAATCTCTTTTTGGAGTTTTTTGGAGCATGCTATTTTTTCTTTTTTTTAGGTTGGAAGCTTTAGGTTAGTGCTATCAACCTATGTGATTGGTCAAATAGATTTTTTCAGGGTTGTTTTCTAGGATCTAAGTGTTCATAGACATAAATATTTTCTAAATATCTAAACAACCTAAATGAGGAATTTTATAATTAATGAGAAAATATTACCATGACCTAATCTAGGATCTACGAATGGATTGTGAGCTATCAAATGCTGACATTTGATAGTATTTACTTATAGGATATTTTTGGTAGTTCTCCCTTTTCAACTATAAATAGGAGGCTACAATAGAAAGGAGTTCCGAGAAGTCTACCTTTTTGAAAAAAAAATCTTCTTTTATTTTTCTGTAGTTATAGAAGTATATTCAAAAGATAAAAGTTGGTAGAACAATAATTTTCTCTGGCATGTTATATTGTTTTAAATCAAGCTATTATCAGATTGGTATCTGAACTTTGTTTTAAAGTTTAGTTTATATTTAAACATGACCTATTTGGAAGAAATCTTTGAAACTATGCATATAATGGCCTTTTCAAAGTTTCTTAATTTTTCCTTCTAAATAAAACATTGTGTTAAGCTAAATTCAAATATTTTGAGTGGTTGATTTCCATGTTGTAAGTTTATATTCTATGGTAATAACTTGCAAAAATTGGATTATGTCCATTTAACTTCTCTAATTTATTTAAAGGCTATTGTTTCTTCATATTATGTTATAATAAGGGGAAGGGTTAATGCAATTTTTGATAGTTTTTTTTTTCACTTTTAGAAATTTTATGCTTGATTGGACCTTAATGAGCACTTCCCACGGGGAGATTTGAAAGACTGCATAGTGCTTGTATTTAGCCTTTGTTGCTCATTATCTTCCCAACAATGAAGGGTTGTGGCATTTTGTGTCTAGTATATCATTAAAAACAAAATAATTGGATTTGAAATGTGCGGTGCATCACAATTTTTATGTTTTATACTTACATTTTCTTCTTAATTTTTCTCCAAACTCAAAGAAGAGTCAAATTTCTATAAAAATCTCGAAGGTATTTAGTGAGGCAAAAATTGGTTCCCCACTCACTAAATTTCCCATAAGGCTATCTGAGAGGCGCAAGATTTGATGATCAACTGTTCTTTTTCTAGCATGCCCAGTGGTACCCAAATTTTTCTAAATGTCTAACTAGAGGTTTGAAATATTTCTTAAATCAGGCCAAGGAAAAAATCTATAAATTTCATGCCAAAAATTGAAACAAGAGTATTATATAGAGGCCATTTCTAGTACTCCCAATTACATGCCTTAGTAGCTAGGAGATGAAGACTTATAGGCTATGTATCATGTATAAAGATTAATAGAGAGAGAAGAAAGAGCCCAAGATCTAGAGCCTTATATACTCCACCTAGAGAATAAAATTTCCAAATGAGAATAACATTATACTTGATTAATAGGAATCTATTCTTTATGGCTCAGGTAGTTGCCCCTACTCCTATAAATTTTGTAACCTAGGATAGTGGTAGTCCACTACAACCACCTGCACCCCTAGACGTATGCCCTAATATACCCATTAATGCGCTCAAGGCTATTCAAATTTTTCCAAAGAAGACTTCAAAAACACCTCTGAACACCTCCAAGATATAGCAGAGGTATGAAGGGTACACAGCATAGTGGAGGAAACTATAACTCTTAATTTTTTGGCCAACTCTTTCAAAGGAAAAGCTCAAGATTGGTATCGATATTTGGCTTCATTTTCTATCTCCTCCTAGGATCAACTTTTAGAAAGGTTTTTTAGAAACTTCTTAGAGAAATTAGATAGCTCTTTATTACTACATAAATTAATCACTATCAAAAGAGCCCTACAAGAGGCCATGAGAAACTTCAACACTAGGTTTCACAAAACCTAGCAAAGAATCCCTATGACTACTCGAACCCCGACTACTATGACATTTATGTTCTACCTAAAGGCTTTCAATTCATACATTATAGTTATGATAACCTCTATGGGAGTCGATATCTTGGTTGAACATATGATTTGGTTGTTCGTCCAGAGAATAGTTTGATCAATGCTGGAAAGCTACTACCATGACCTTTGATGCCCATATTTGAAGAAATCTCTAGTGGTCATCACGAAGAATATTCTCCAAGAATTTTTGGTACACAAGTGGCAATAACAATCATGCCACAATCCATGTTCCTGTACCCCACCACATAGTTGAGCATGTAAAGCTCTTTAACTCTGGAATAATATATCAATGATATGAATATTATCATGTGATATTTTGATAATGAGTTAGTTCTCATCAAATGGAAACAAGTAGCACCTCTAAAACAATCCACTCATACCTATCAAGGGGGGAGGTCATCCTATCAACAAAATACATACCAAGGACCCTCAAGAGGAGTTGGTCATCAAATATAATCCACAAATCAGATATTTCTAATAATTATGCTTCTATACATAGTCAAGGATAGCAATATTAAAGAGTTTATCCAAGGCCAAGAAAAAATAGCAGAAGATAAGAATGTATGGTACTTCACATACAGTGATAGTCACATTTCTCGAAATTGTTTGAGTGAAAATATGCAATAGAAGATAGTGGAACAAAGAAACAAGGGTGTGCTCTCAAATGTAGAAAAATATGAGTCCCTTGAAATGGAAAATGCTTGCTTTAGAGTGCAAATGCAAGGGATTTATTAAGAACAAGAATTGGATATTGTGGTAGAACAAGCACTATTTTCATGGATGGGGGAATAAGATGTCATATTTGCAAATGAAGCTCTGAGGACTAGTGATCCACAAGTACAATTGGACTAAAATATAAATCCAAAAGAAGGATCACAAGAGAATATATACAAGATGGTCCACTATGACTTGAGTTACGAGAATCACAAACACAAGAAAAGAAGGCCCCATAGGCAACTATCTAACCTACATAGTAGCCATGAACTCCATCGGTGCCAGTGAAGGATTTGGATACGATGTTGAGCTCATTCATGAAGGATTTTTTTGCTTTGAAGATGAGAGAGATACCACCATTCAAGCCCAAGGTTCAGCAAGTCAAAATGTTCAATGTGGTGGAACAATTGAAGAACGCACCTACTAACATATTTTTTTTGGATGTCATATACATTCCCAAACCAAAGATATTGGTGCAAGAAGCATTAAATAATGAATAAAAAATATCATGGATGAAGGTGACTTTGTCATGTGATTAGGATAAAGATAAATAACTAGTGATAGACCCTAAAGCTTCAGAAGTTGTAGCTTATGTGAATGACACAAATAATGCAAAAGAGAAAGAGGTAAGAAATTTGAAGCCCACACCATTATTTTTAACACCTATTATAGGATATGAGCTTTTGCAATAATAACATGATTGATTTGGGATCTCGTACAATAGTCATGCCAAAGCAAGTGGTTGATGCCGTAAAACTTAAGTATGAGCCCCTTGAGAGGGGAATCATACAATTATATGAGAAGAATCTTTTGACCATTCATCACATTAAAGATCTATGTTTAACCCTATTCTCATGTCCAAGCCAAATGATAACACAAGAAATAGTGGTGATAGACATTCCTCTAGTCTTCAGGATGCGTCTTTCAAGAGATTTCACCATAAATCATTGCGAATATTTGGCACTGGATTGGTCCCATGTAATATTGATGAACAAGAATGGGGTGAAGCTAAAAATTGTGTTTGAATCTTTGCACCCAAAAAACATAGCGGATAATGGATTCCTATGCTTTGAAGCAACACATACCTCCTCATAAAGGGAAATATATTTTGTAGAGATGTTGGAAGATGAAGAAGAGGTCCTCCTCAACCAATTCATTGACTCCAACCCATTTGAAAAATTTCATGTGACCTGACTAGGAACCTATGTGATCTTCAATGATGATAAATTCTTTCCAAAATTGATAAAGGATTAGGAGGAATATGTTGATTTAGGTGAAAACTATCTATGGACCTTCTATTTTGATGGCACCAAATGTAAAGTTGTATTTGAAGCAGGTGTTCGAATAGTGTCACCAATAGAATGAGAGACCCTCAAGGATTTTAATATTCAATTCTCATGCATGAACAATGATGCAAAATATGAAGCCCTGGTACAAGGTATTATACTTGTAGAGAGAATGGGCATAAAGAGAATTCAAGCATTTGGAGATTCATAGTTAGTTTTGAGCCAGGTTCGTGGGAAAGTAGCTGTGAAGAATATAAGAATGAAAATGTATAGAAATTGGATATGGGATTTGATTTATTTTTTTGAAGCTTTTAATATACATGTCATTCTTGGATCTTAGAACAGTGTCATCGATTAGATGGCTTCAATCAATTTGCAATTTGAATCAATTTTCAATTCAATAACAAAGAAAAATGAGGTATAAATTATTGTTTGACCAAAAATTCTTGACAATGATCACAAGTGGCAAGTATTTCAGGATGATATTTAGATCACTACCTCTTTAAAAAAATCAGAACGAGCTTTTGACTATTCACAACCAAGAGCAGAATCTCTAAAAGAGCAGGTTATCTAGTTAAAACGCAATAACCTTCCTTGAGGTTTAATTTCCCTTTAAAATAATTTTGACTATGAGGATGCAAGAAATAGAAAATAGAGGTTCACTATAGATTTAAGGGATTGTGAAGAGATTGATGTCAGAAGTGGAAAAAAGTTAAAATTCAAAAGAGATGTTTTGTAGAAGGATAAGGAGAGACTAAAGGATCTATGTTCTATATATGACGAGGTCATATCTTGGACCTATGATGATCTTAGAGGGTGTGATTTAGGTATAATTAAACATACTATTGACTTTTTTGAAGGATCAAAGCCCATATGACAAAAAAAAGAAGAAGAAATTAATTAATCAATTATCCTCGATAAAGTGCATGTATATCAATCCCCACTTTAGTGAGATGGTTAAGTAGATCTGGTCATGCTGTCACTTCATCTTACAAGTCAAGTTCCCAACCCTACTCTAGATAGGGAACTATTGGATTCTACCCAATGGGTCGGAGGGGGCCTACTGCCTTCTCTAACAAGTAGTTATTTTATGGAGTAGATCATGTAGACTATGGATGGATCAGAGATGTTCTCATTACTCAATGGTTTTTCAAGCTATAACCAAGTATATGTAGAGGAATGTGACCAACATAGAACAATGTTTACCACTAAGTGGGGAATGTTTACATATGCAAAGATTCCCTTTAGACATTCAAATATTGGTGTGACTTTTCAGCGAGCAATGGATGTTTATTTTAGAGGCTTGATTAATCATATTATTTTAATATATCTTAATAACCTAACAATATTTTCAAAGTCAAAGGATGGTTACTTTGATCATCTAGAATTTTTTATTTTAAAGTCAATGTTTTTGGATTTCCTTGAATCCCAAAAAATGTGTTTTTGGAGTCCCCCAAGGAAAGTTACTTGGTTCTATATTATGGAAGGAGGGAATCAAAATACATACTAAAATGGTGAGATATACAATGGAGTTACCCCTAGAAGTGAATCGAAATGAGATGTCATTTTTTTTTGGAAAAGATCAAGTTTGTCGGCTGCTTCATTTAGGAATTGACAAGAATTAGAAGACCTATCATAGTGATGCTCAAAAAGAACCTAATATTCAAATGGAACCCTGAAGATAAATCAACTTTCAAGAAGATAAAGGTAGCTACCTTTGTTGCTCTGGTGTTTGCTAACCTAGACTTTTCCAAGGATTTTCTATTCGATGTATATAATGGCCAATATAGCATAGCTTCAGTCACTTAGAAGGATGAAGGAACTAACGAAGAGCATCTTATTGAATTTCACTCAAGAAATCTTAAATGATATGAAGATAGTTATAATTTCGTTTAAAAGAAATATTTTTCCATTGTTAAAAGCCTTAAAAAGTTTTGACACTTGGCCTTGTCCAATAGAATCACATTCTAATCTCACATCTTAGTGTGTGAAAGTATATCACTGAAGGAAATATAACCGAGAAAAGATCAAATTGGATCACCAAAAGCCTAGAGTATGATTTCAATATTATACCAACCAGGCTAGTTTTTGGAAGAGTTTTATGTGAATATCTTGTGTAGGAATCAAGTTCTATAGTTGAGAAGGATACTGATCAAGTTTATGTAAACTAGTTTGAGTTTGATGAGTCTTTGGTGATAGATCAAACATAGTATATCCAAAATGGGTAATACTTGACCCACCTACCATTTCAAAAAAGGTGTTACTATCATTTGCAAGGCATGAGGTATGTATTAATTGAAGTTATCTTATTTAAAATTAATTATGATGGTGTCCTACTTCAATCATTGAATAAGCCATAGGTAGAAAGAGCTATTAATGAATTTCATAGTATTCTTGAGGGTGGAAATGTGATTATGGTACTATTGCCCCTCCATGTTTTGTGAAGTGCACCAACAAGTGAAAAGGTGTACTCAATGCCAATATTTTATTGGAAAAATAAAGAATTTGGCCTTTCCTTTAAGCCTAATTAAAATTGAGGAACCCTTTACTCAACCTACTAATAGAATAGCCCATAGACTTGTAGGGAAGGCATTTTGGTGACCAACCCCTGGCCTTCCCCCACCCCTTCCCCCAACCCTAAGGCCCTACCTGTAGATAGAGGGGGGGACCTATTACTTACTTAGTTACATCCTCAGCCTCAACCCCTACAAACCCCACTAGCCACTCCACACTATTTGTTCTCCCCACCCGACGAGATGTTACATCTAGATGCACCCCATCTCTAATCGATGCCAAGCTGGCACTAGAGATAATTGTTTCCAATTATGAAAACAACCGTCGGACCTCGAAATCAATTGATTATTCAATGTCTAACTACCAGCTCGTTCCTCCTTTCAACAAAGATTCGATCTCCCCTATTTCAAGAGAGGCCAAAGGCCACTCCACCACTAAGCTCAGAATGAGGTTCCTTCTATTCACACTTGTGATCATCGCTCTACTTCTTATCATCGAGTCCCTAATGTTCATTTTGAATAGTGGAGAGCAAGCATCATTAACACATGGAGAAGATCCCACTCCCCCTTTGCTCCCATGGCTTGGCCAACTATTCATTACCTTATGGCGCTCTCTCTACACCACCCTCTCCCAATCTATTGGATGGCTAATTACCTTTATTCTCAGATTACTCATAGTTTTGTTTGAAGCACTCTCCACTATTCTGGTGGAAGGAGTGCCATAGGAGCCAAAAACACCCAAAGAGACACATACTTCTTCTCCCAAGGCAGCAACCACAAATGAGATGCTAGGTCCCTCACAACTAGTGCTAGAAACTGATGAAAGTGTCCAAGCCCCAATTAAAGGAGGAAAAACTACACCAACAATTACCGCTAGTGGGGGAACAACCCACGGTGGCCAATCATGACTGTAGTAGCAATCCCATCATATTAGCCGACTTGAATAATAGAGTGGCTAATACGAGCTCCCCAGGAGTCAAGGAGAACCTCTAATTGTTTAAAGTGCTCGAACAATGCTAGAAGGAGCTCTATGGGGAGCAAACTCCGTAAGAGGTTAGGGGGCCTATCGACTAATGGCTGAACCTGACCCCTTATAATAGTAGGGGGGTAATTCTAGCCATATCCAACTCCCCACTATTCTAAGGGCCAAGGACTTGCGAGACTATTAGAAGAGACAGATAGGGCCACTACACAGAGTGGTGCTCCCAATGTATCATCCTCCATTGTCCAAAGGAGGCCCGAGGAGGTGGTTGAGTTAATGACTCAAAATTGCCTTTGTGCTAAAATGTTACCTGGTTCATGTGACTCCCATCAAGGGGGGAGAGGAGAAGGGTGCCCACTACACTATAGTTTCACAAAACAAGAAGATGAAGGTTAGCCCAATCCTTCTTTCTTTCTATTTCTCACCCCACCAACACCACCCATTCTTTCACTCTTGATGGAGAGCGCTTCTAGGAGGTCATAGTGCATGGTGGTTCATTATGTCTTCTGGCATGTTATGTATAGAATCTAGCATAAGGGGGTGGGTGGGAGGGCCCCTACTATTCTAAGGGGTCGTGGTTCTCTGGTAGTTGGTAGATTATTGTTGATACGCCTTAGGTTCAATAAGACTCTCCGAAAGGAAGGGATGGCCTAATTAACGTGGTTCAATCAGAGGTTCAATTAGCAAGCCTAACTGACCATCACCTATCGCATGGGAAGAGAGGACTATCCTCTGCCACTTACACCCCATAATCAAAATTCAACTATCCATCCTTGTTCCCTTTAGAATAGTAGGGCGACGAGATTCCCTTGCCTTACTTCCTTCTGGTTAGGATTCTTAGGTCTCAACTAAGAAACTAACACCCCTACAATTCTATGGGCTTCATTCTCGATGTGTTAGAATGATTCTCTCCATCCAGTGACTAGATCAACGAGCGGGCCAACAAGAAAGAAAGAAAATGAAAGGCTTAGGTAGGCAATTCCACTGAATAGTAGGGGGGAGTTCCATCCATCCGAAAGGTCCTCTAGAAGGAATTCAACTAGTTGGAGAGGGATAGGCTCACCCTTCAATAATAGGTAACAACTGGTTTGTAATCGGCAACGAGAAGGGCTTACTTTCTTTGGCCCAGGAAGAGAAATAGTTAACTGTTGATGCAACTAGGGTGTTCAGTTCAAGTCGTTATAGCTTTATTGAAGGTGTTCACCAACTCTGGGTGAAAGTTCCTGAACTGAAAACCCCCTCTCTTTCCATTACTCACTTATGGTAGCTAGTAGTAGTTGTGAATAGAGAAAAAAAGTGAGTTATACCTTTCTCGCATCATGGATTATGCGAGCCCAACTATATGAACTAGCTTCTTGAGAGTAGGAGAAAGAAGGATTTGACCAGGGAGGAAAGACAATATTGGATAGTGTCAGGACCTGCCCGGTTGGATTGTTTAGTTCACCCAAACCTGTCCTCACCCTTGGTTCAAGATGGAGTAGATACCACTCCTAGGTTCAGAATTCGATGGGAGGTTTTTCAACCTTTCTCGAAACTTGACTAGAACCTCTTGCATCCCTCTAGACACTGCTCAACGAGTTCACCAGGGAGATCAAAACTAATCACCAGCTACATTGGGAGTTAGTCGATTCATAGGAAGGCAATTATTATAGCAAGCAGGCAAGGAGTTCAAGAAATTCTTCTTTAACCTGGGATTGAATCTCACCTAGTTGACAGTTGCAAAGGTTCAGGGGGAAGGCTCAACTGGCACTAAAAGTATTTACTGGAGGAATTGACTAGCGAGATCATTATAGAGTTCTTTCATTGAATGGGCAAGAGGCAATGGTCCAGCTAATACAAATAGGGGTGGGTCCCTCATTTCACACAACCTAATAGCCAAATATTCATCCATCATCCAAACAATCTATCTTCTTCCTCGAGCTACCGCCTTCTCTTCTCTTATATCCTCTTGGTCTAATTTGAATTCTTTCTCGAGATAGGTAAGTCACTGAATACTCAAATTTCTTTCATTCCAGTGAAGGATGGGGATTTAGTCTCTGGTTGTTATTGATGGCTAATCATCCTTGTTATTGATGGTAGATCATCCTTGTGTGATGGCCTCTAAAACATTGCAAGCTACTCCTACCTTCAGCGGGGTTCTGGATGGAGCAGTGAGGGATGGCTAATGAGACTAGGGGAGTGGGTGGGTGGGAAAAGTAATTGGATTGTTTGGAAGGAAGTACAGAACTATGATTCCCTCCCACCCTATAGCATGTTATGTGGATAATATGGCTGGAGAAAGATAGATATTTGACCTACTATAGTAGTTGTGAGTATGGTAGGGTGTGATTCTATACATAACATGGGCCCCTACTATAAGCCAGGTGAGGTTACCGTTATAGTATATTAGTTTCTATGGCTTAGGGTGGGGGGAAACGAACTATATCCGGTCGAGGGTTTTCCTAGAGCCTCAGACAAATTCCAACTAATTGAATGACTCAAATGAACTAGAATTCCCTTCCAACTACCAGTGCTTCAGGCCCACCCATATGTGCCTTTGGGGCCCTCCCACCCACCCTTCGGGACAGTTAGTTTCCTGCCTTCGGCAATGCTATAGAGTTGCATGCCTTCGGTAGCTGACAATATTGGCCAACTAACTAGAATCTACTGAGGCCTCCCACTTCTATAATATACCTCTGAGCAGGGGTGGCCCTATTGAAGGTAGGCCAACTCACTAGAATCTACCAACTACCAGGGCTTCACGCCCACCCATATGTGCCAACTATGATTCCCCCCCACCCAAAGTGGGAGGTCCCCTACTATTCTATGGTAGGCTTATCCTAGCAGGCTGATTCATTACTCCCACTTCTATAATCTACCTCTAAGCATGGGGGGCCACATCGGTCCAACCCCACTGATGAACCCACTCATCCTAGGGAAAAAAAGTGAAGGGTTGGTACCAAGGATGAATGGGACAAAGGGGTGGGTGAGGCGAGATCAAAGGGGGGCTCCCACCCAAGGCATTCCTTCTGCAACCGACCATATATGGGCCCTCTTAATCCAACTAGATACAGTCGGCCCTCATGAGGGCCCTTTCTATAGATGGGCCCAACTAGGACTATGACTATAGCATGAATTTCAACATGAGTCTCTATATAGGGCTCGACCAATGGCCCTATATATCTAGCTGACTCGACCAACCGCCCCCCCCTCCCCCCACTCATATAGTTTTTGTTGGCTTGGTCACTTGCATTGGGGTGAGGGCAGCTATAGCTATATGGAGTTGGGGTTGGCCCTATATAGAGCAGGATAGTAGGGTAGGATCGATCGGCTGGATCGATTGATGGTACTCCACCCCATATTAGCCGGGTCTTGAGTTAGTCTTGAGTCTATAAAGCCTAGCTGCCCTCAACCATTGAGTAGATATGAGGGCCAATCATGTTGCATATATAGGTGGGGTCATTGGCCTATAGATGAGATATAGGGTGGGATGGAAACATAGAGGAGATTTGGGCATTTCTTGGCTATATGGACAGTGACAATAGTTGCCCCATCTAGAGATAGGGTTCCAGCTATAGATAGTCTAGAGAGGGGGCCAAAGGTGGGTGGGAGGAGATAGTTGATAGGGTAGCCATATATCTATAGAGGGTGCCAACTGAGACTAAACCCAACTATCCCTCACCCACCCACCCAACTTTGGAAGTCAATTGATTATCTACATGATACAACCAATGAGATGACTTGACTAATATCACATACATAAGAAATAGGACTAGATGATGGATGCCACCATCTATTCATTATACATCCCTATCCCTATATAGATATGGGGCCTGGCTCTTGCCTCTCAGATTTGGGCCATAGACAAACCTGACTATCGGCCTATCCCTAGTTGGGATTATGAAGCCCTATATTAGGTACCCCTCTATCCTATATGATATGAGCTAATATAGGCTAGTTAGGGAGATCTAATTTCCACAGAGAGAACCATCTGGATATCATCGATAGGCTCTGAACTGAGGTCTATCTATGTTTATATTATGATCTAATGCAGATGGGCACTAAAGATTGGTAATCGAGTGGTTCACTACCAACTAGAAATAGTATATAGAGTAGGCCACTCACCCCTCTCCCTCCCTGAATATCAATTCAATATCAATATATATATGGGGCCGAGGGTGGCTATCTATAGATAAAGTTTGAATTGAGGTCGGTTCATGAACTGGATGTAGTGGGAGCATAGCTAGTGAACCCCTCACGATGAGGCACTCAACCGATAGGCCAACTAAAATCTCTAGAATTCCCCCCCCCCCACCCAAGTTGGGCATGGTTACCTACTAATCATTAAGGCTATCTCTGGCTAGTCAGTTTAGTTGCTTTCTAGATGACGTATTGAAAACCTTGGAAGATCAACCTTTTGATTGAGCAACCAAGTCGAGTGCACCATGGGGGGACTCAACCAAACTGGACCAACTAGAATGCACTCAATGCTCAATTAAGTAAGCAACTTCATTCAATGCTAAAACACCAACTATAGATGGTAGGGGCTCTTGCCTATAAATAGTAGGGCATCGAGGACTACTATCAAAATTAGGTTATTCACTATAGCATCTATAGACAAATCTTACGCTGCTCTTGATACTCCCTAGTAATCTAGTTCTTCAATCATCTCATGAATATCTCATCCAAAGGGGACCACTACATTTGCCACACTCAAGGATCTATAGCCTACCAGAGCCCCTACTATCTATAGGGGCCACAATATAGGTGATCCCAGGCAGTTAGAGACTTGGGAAGATTTTCCTATATCAAGGTGAGAGTAGGGCTAACTAGCTTTGTACCCCTCAGAGGAATGTAAAGAATTGCTAGAAAGCCATGCACGAATAGGAGACACTTCTCAAGCTCTCACTATCACCTCTGGGAAGCTTGCAAAAAAATTTATGAATTTTAGACAGAAGTGGTATTTGCCATACCGATAAAGATTGGGGTGGGTGGGTGGGAGATATTGGAATGTGGGTGATCAATAAGAAAGAAGCAGTCAAGAATGTCTCCTAGCTAGTAGTGGAGTGGCCCACCTCCAAAGACAAGATTCTAAGGGCCTAGAGAGACAAACCAATGTAGTGCTCCTCCTATCCATGTCAGTATCCCTTACTTCCATTCCTTCTTTCCGTGCTTTTGATCGGAGATCCAAACCTATTCGTGAAGCCCCTCTATTCCTCCCCTCCCTAATGGTAAGGTAATGCCACCCTGAGCCTTAATTATTTTATGAATGATTATGTTATTCCCAAACCCAAAACCCATTATTGATGCCATCAGTATCAGTGGCTTCGGTCGATACGAATCCATTCCTTCGATAATAGATATAGGGCATGCCTTCTTTCCCACGGCGAATGCTATCAATGGTCAAGAAGGGCTCCGAGAAGAGTGGCCTACCTCCAAAGAAAAGAAAGGTGAGGAGAGCCCATGAGTCATTGATTAATGTAATGCCTCCATCTCTCTTCCGATTACATGGTCGAAAGACAAGATTCTAAGTAGTGAATCCCCTCCCGAATCCATAACTTCATTCAAGCCATCTAATGCTCGCTGCTTCATCAGTGAAGTGATGGCTCCACAAGCTTCCTTCTATTATGAAAATCTTCACCCGATCCAAAGGCCATCATGAGAACTTCATTGGCATCAAGGTAGCTTAGGGAAGAACAAGAAATTGGTCCCCCCACTTGAAGGGATTGAGGAGCCAGGTAGAGAATTTAATGCATGAGGGGCCCATGGCTTCTTTTTTATGATAAGTGCCCAAGGAGTTCAGCGTAAACCTCCCACGCCAAGCTATAATGGTTTCTTTTGGGCAATAATATAGATTCTCGCCCTTCTTTTATATTGTGGGGCAATTATGTGTGGGCAATATATATATACTTATTTTCTTCTCAGAGGTAGATAACTATATTGGGGGGGAGTGGGGGGTTAAACCGGTGTCACCACTATATCACATACACAATGTAATTTGAATAGTATAGCATATAGTGGAGTGCCCCATTGGGAGATTATTATTGATAGATGGTGAAGTCATATTACAGAAATGATGTGTGACTAGTGACTAGCCTATATATAGCTCTAGCTCGATTGGATCGATTGAATTGGGTGCCTAAATGGTTGCCAGCTCTCCCAGGGTTCTGGTCCCTAGGATTCATGTGGGGATTCAATACACCTAATAGGAATGAAGAGTTAACTTTCATTTTTGTTATCGGGTACATCCATTCGGCATCACCTTTTACTCACCCAAAATAATGGGTTTCATGTTTTCCTCAACTTTCTTTCCTCCTATGTTCCCACCCCGGCTAAGAATCCTAAACTTGGATTGATGGAGTGGGGACCAATCAATCAACCCACTACCCATAGAATAGTAGGGGCAGTGACCAACCCACTATCCTCTTAGTGCGAGATTCATTCCACTCTAGCTTGATTCATTCCACTCTGACTTCAGAACACTCTATAGATTCTGAGGGACAAAGAGAACAAGACCACTAGATATATAGGTAGGGCCCAAGTGATTCATTCCTTGATCCTCAAAAGAATCCAAGACCACTAGCCCTCACTCCCAAGATCCCACCCAAGACCAGAGAGTCTTTCATCCCTTTCCCTGATTCATAGATTTTGAGATCCGTGCCACTTCCCTGATTCATGGATTAAGATTCCTTGATATATACTAATCTCACTCCAACAATTAAGGGATGGACCTAATCAATGGCCATGGCTATGGCCCTCATGGACCCCTATATACACTAGACTATATACTACATATTATGGTGTTCCCAATGGCCCACTAGATCTCCTAGTCCATACCACCAGATCTACCAATCCCACATCCCACATACAACTAGATCTATTCCCTAAGGGCCCCTATCCATACTCAATGTACTATTGGGGTGCCAATGAAAATCTATACAATGCTCAAACCCCTATCTATATATGGGATAGGGCCCTCCTCTCTACCCCATACATAGGGGGCCTACTCTAGATGTATGATATATGATGTAAGTGGCTCTTCTTGCAGCCTTTCTCTAAGAGCGCATGTAGTCGGGGTTCATTCAATAGGTCAACGCAAGTCAACTATTGATAGCCAAAATGTCTCTATAGGGCACATATAATATAGATAGATGTAGTGGGGCACAATGGTCATTTCATTATTAGGTATCTACAGTGACGATTGGTTGACTATAATAGAAAAGGTTCTAGTTGGAACTTGTCCAATATGCCCCTTGATCCCAACTAGACTCGATATTATAGCCCAAGACCCCAAGACCTATATAGATCATATCAGATCTAGCTACGAGTGCAGCCCCCCTATCTATAAATGGTAGTTGGGGCGGGTTGGCACTTTACCCCCTATCTAGACTCCCCCCATATATCTATATAGATAGATAGATAGATAGATAGATAGATAGATAGATAGATACATATATATAGAGGGCGCCCAAGTATATAGAGGGGGGGGGGTCAGCCAAAGGAACAACTAGGAAGTCATATGATCTAAACCCATATCTATATATCCCTATCAGGGGCTCATACTCATCACATCATGTTACGTATATAGTCTACCCAGGCCCCCTTAGAATAGTAGGTCCATTCCCCCCCACCCTGCAGGGGGTAGGGCTCCGGATAGTCAATCTTCTCTATATGTAATATGACTACATTCCCTAACTCGTAATATTCCTACATTGCACCTATCCTTTAATTGTTTCGAATGATGACTATAGTTCTTAGAAAGAAAGCCCGATTCTTTCATTCCTTTGGTAAAGCGAGGGAGGGCATTTCAGGTAAGCGTGTTTAGCAGGCCATGAACGAATTCAGATAAAATCAATTCTTAGATACGTAGAAACAATGCCAATTTTATCTCCTCTGATTCATTGTGCTAGTTAATCATCCCCTTATTTTGGCTTCTCTAATGTCATGCTTACTCCCCTCTCACTCAATGGAATCAATATTTGGATTGGTTGGGAATTTATCACTCCTCATATCCAATAGGATAAATTTTTATGATTTGATCAGTAACTTCCCATACTAGTAGCTCATTAATAGTGGTCCCAGTGTTGACTCGCCAGTGTACCCTATCATTAGTCAGTCCCAGCCTACCATCCCTCTAGTTAGTATAGCCCATCACCCCATTGCCCATGTGGTTGATCCCTCCCACTGATAGTCTTTCCCTACCAGCTAGTGGTTTGGTACCTTCTTGGCTGACATAGGATTGTCTTTCCCCACTAGCCCCTCCCCACCCTAGCATTCTTTATTTCTTCATTCTTGAATTATCGAATGGCTATTTGTTCCCCGGGTTCCTTGATGCTTAAATGAAAAAGCATTGGCCTGAGTGGGAGGGCTACTAAAGTGTCGCTATTTTATACTGATAGAAAACATGACTCTATTGAACCTTTACGATGGCTTGCTTTCTCCTGGATTCAACTATATCGATCGTGACATCATGAGGAGGATCTCATGCCAACACTAAGACCATCTTTCTCATCTAATTCCATCATTTCATGAGTTGAGAGGCTATTAAGTATGTAGTAAGCTTACTATATAATAGCCTAAACTATAGCCACCCCCTCAAGGAAAATACTTCCCCTCCCCACCTATCCCAACCCCACTGACCTCTGCTTCATGACTGACCCATCTCAAAGTGACTGGCCTGAGGCCTCGTAGGGGGGTCAGTCTCGAAGGGCATGTCGGTCACAAAGTGATGGTCGGTAGCGAAGCAGGGTGGTGGGCAAAGCCCTTGGGATGGGAGGCCCTTCCCTTATAGTTGGGAAAAGCATCCAATTGAGTAAAAGCATCAATAGTTTTGGTATAGGACACAGAAGCACAAGTAGTGACTTTAGTACCCGATGTAGTCCAGGGATTTCCAACCACTAATAGCTTGACATATGGAACTCTAAAGAAAGTTGGGGGGTGGGGATGAAAACAGTCCACCAAAATGACACAAAAAAATTCCCCCCACCCTCGAATACAAATAAGGTCGGAAGGTGAATAAGGGCGATCGGAAGTTGGGGGGGTGGGAACTAACCCAAGTGACCACTCCATTGGTGGGTGGAAGGGTGGAAGCCAGCAACCAATGGATGGAACGGAACCTGTAGGGGACATTCCCTCAATGGGTTGAAGATTAGAAGGTAGGAAAAATGATTCTTTCTGAATGGAGACCAAAAGGATGGAAGCCAAGATTGGTTAGATAGACGGAAGGCTCGAGGTGCACCTATGGGTCAGGATCCCCTTGGGGTGATCTCTCCCCTCCAGGGACTGAAAGATGAAGATACCAATGGTTGGGTCGGAAGGATGAAAAAAGGTCGAAAGGACGAAGTGACAAATATTATTTCTTGATGGACATAAGGCCTAGGGAGACTATGGATAATTTGTTCGCTGCTAGGTATGGGATCTCTTCAGGGGGGTGGAAACCCCCTCGGGAGGTAGATTCTAGTTAGTGGGTGCTTTGGCCCACATTAACCAACATTCTCTCTTTACCGAATGACTTGACCCAGCGCTAGGCGCCAGAGGTATGCGCCTCTAGGTTGGGATCCCCTTGGGGGGATCCATCCCCTCCAAGGGATTTTATCAAGATGATAAATATTATCTTGAATGCTAGCCATAAGTGGAACCTTACGGTGACTGAATACTTCACAAGGTTGATGCAAGTCGTCACCTTAAAAAATTCTACAGAGGGTGAGATCGCCAACTTCCTTGAAGAGCTAGTAGCCATATTTGGTTCACCAAAACCATCAAATCCAACAATGCATGGTATTTTGTAGGTTTCGGTATGTTATATTTTTCTATCAAACATGAGGTTTACCTTAAAACTATATCAAATTACTACTGGCAAGGAATTGGGTTAGCAGATTTGACCAACAAAAACCTAGGTAGGTTGATCAAGCGCATCGATTTCAAGCAACAAAGGGATTGGCATAAGCACCAACAAGCTACTTTGTGGATACACTAGATTATACCCAAGTAGATCCTAAAGGAAATTCCTTATGAGTTACTATATAGAAAGGAGGTAGTTCTACCTATTTTGATAGAGATCCCTCCCTTGCAACTACTAAACGTCCTAGAGATTGAAGAAAGCGATAGGATGAAAGTAAGGTTGGCGAAACTCCTCAAACTCAATGAAGATAATGAAAAGGAATATGGAGCCATGATCAGCCACGAATACACAGTAAAATGATGGTTTGATAGAAAAAACTTCCAACCCAACTTTCAAGGAAGGGAGACTAGTACTAAAGTATGAGGAGTGCACTATGAAATTGGGTCAACATATGAAATTTGAAGCACTATGTAAGGGATCCTTCTGTATTAGCACATGCAAGGAAAAGAATGTGTATCAGCTTGAAGATATGGAAGGTAGCATTCTAGATATACCGGTGAACAATATTTATCTAAAATTGTTCCATTAATGCCCAAGTTGTTTAAAAAAATTCACAATTATGTACCATATGTAAAAAAAAATTGTAAACATCTTTTAATTTTGAGAATAAGCCATGAGAATAACATAGAGGAAGTGGAAAAGTATTGTATTATAGTATATTCATCAGAAATTTATAATGTAATGAAAGCTCAAGGCTTAGATTTAAACCCGAATCCCTCTCAAGAAAGCCCAAAAAAATCCACAAAGTAAAAGTAAGCAAAAATGAGGCAACATGCAAAAAATAGTAAAAGCTAAGCCTCCAATCATTGTTTCACAATCAAAGAAGAATTTTGTTGGGTTCTTATTTTTTCTTCTTCTTTTTATGAGTGCAAAGAGGGGTGAACACACAACACATGCAGGCTTGAGACAACATGGATCTCAATTCTCCTTGCTATGGCTATACACCAGAAATTTGAAGTGATTCCTCCAATCAAGCCCAAAAGCACATTCCATGCCATACTCCTGCATCAGGTAGGTGGATACTGGTAGAGACATTGCACAATCCCCATCAAATTCCATGGTGCAAAAGTCATAAAAGAATGGCAACTAGAACATTTCTATCCCATAATCGATGTGCCTGTGGATGTCCATAGAGCTCAAAATGTTGACACCAGGGATAGCTACTTGCAGGATTTCATTGATCCCTTCTCGAATGATGGAGTAAAACATTTGGTCCCACAATTCAATTATCATGGGCTTGGCAATGTTCAATTCATGCAAGGAGGTGACAAAGTGAGAAATAATATTGCAAATTTTTCCCAACTAGTTCTCATCGTCAATATAGTCCAAGTCAACTACCCACTTGAAGAAAATGGTACCAAGGTAGTGACACTTATTTACCAAGCACTTAATTTTGTCACAAGTGACCTCTCTAATGAAGCCATATTGTGGCCTCTATTCTAGAAGCTAAATAAGAGTGCCTAGGCTAGTCAACATTATGGCAAAGCAGTAGAGCTCACTACACTTAAAAGGATATTTTTCAAAAATAAATATTGTAATAAGGTGGAATAGCTATTTATAGAAAATATGCGCCAGAAAACCCAACCAATGGGAGGTTTTTTTTTGGCTAGACAACAACAAAGGAAATACCAAAGAAATTAAAGGGAGGAACATGAATCATATGGAAAATCTAAAGAGAGGTCTTGAAAATTAAATTTTGGCATTGGGAGTAAATGCTAGAATAGGTCGATCATCGACATGTGTCATTTTACATCATCAACACCAACTAGCTTGCTTATATGAAAAGATATGGATTAACATGCTACATTCTAACAAATTATATAGGTGCGTATTTTTTTAAGTACCTTGCACTACTTAAGAACATTTCTCATAGCTAAAAGAACACTTTCCAATGCAATGAGATTAATTGAGAAGAGAGGTAGTGGGGATAATGTACTAATTCCATTCTTGTGACATTTTTTGCATTCTCGATAGCTACGGATCTCAAATCCACACATATACCCTCGGTGATAGAATTTAGTGGACTAATTGTAATGGAAGAGCCTTAACATTATGTACCTACAAAGGAATTAACTCCAGCCAAAGGTAGATTTTTTTTAGTAGCAAAAGGAAAGTGGATTTTTCATTGTAGAAACTCTCTACAACTTCTTAGAAAATCCATGGTGGAAGCATCAACGTCTAGTATAAAGGTTGGAGCCTTGTCCAAAAGGATAGGTTACATTGACATCTTTGGAAAAAACTAATTCACTAATGCCCCAGTTCTAGAAGAATAGTATTTTTATTATACCAAATCAGTGCAATTGGATAATCGTATCAGAAGAGAGGAGGTACAAGATTTTGTTGACAATATATTTTACCCCAAATTTTCAACTAACCCTAAAAGCCTTAGGGAGGGGGCATTCCAGAGAATGATGCAACATGGGTTGTATGAAATTTTTTGCATCTTAGCTCTGGAATTGTGGTTTTCTACAATTCATATTTCCCACCATGCACCAATTCCCGGAGCTAGTAGACACATGTGTAAAAATATTCAACAAGGAGATAGGAGTTATTGTTGACACTAAGATAAAGGTTGCAATTTTTGCAGCAACCATATGACACTTGTTGTGTATCCCTATAATTTGGGGCATTGAATATTTTGATGAGGAAGAGATGGAAATTTTCTCAGAAGATAGAACCAGGAAGGGAAACTTTTATAAGGATGAGATGAAGGAAAGACCTGAGAGATATCACTCTTATTTTCCTCTTGTGTGTAGAAAATTGAAGAAAGATACACAATATTTTTTCTAAATGTTTGGGGTATGTGCAGGATCATCATGGAAAAAATTAGGCCCTTAAGTGGTAATGAAAATTAAAAAAATCAAACTTAGGAAACTTGACGTAAAAATTTGACTAAGTTATCTATATTTTTTAAAAAATTGTAACAATAGAATCTGTATAAAATTGAATGTAGTAGTACATAAATTTCAATGGAAAAATAAATAGATTGTAGTGGTAGTGTATAGACAAATTTAAAACTTTTCTATGAACATGTTTCACATACTGCACTATTAAATTCTTTCTTATTAGCAACATCTAATTGCAATGTTGAAGAATGCTATTTGTATATCCTATTTGTATTCTTCTTTAGTATGTTTGGATCTAACTAGCACATCGCAAAATATGTGTAGACATAACAAGTTATTATTTGAAATAGTTCTATGCATTGTTTTGGTTATGTTTCAATGTATTCAAATATGATAAATATATTGTATTGGTTGGCTAAAAACTATTTTATATATTTTGTGTGCACCTATTCTACATGTTGCACTATTAAATTCTTTCTTATTAACAATATATAAATAGAATGTTGTTGGATACTATGGTTGAATTGTATCCATATCCTGAGAACCTAAATAGTAGTTCTAGATTCTTTTTTCTATTAGTCGTCAATATTTTCCCATCTGATCAATATAACACTAAATATCTACACATATAATGGTGATCCCAGAAAGTTGATTTACAATTTCTGGAAGATTATGATTTTTGCTCAAATCACATATTTTAGAATATATAATGATTTAAGCCTTAAAAATTTCCATTTTAATGGTTTCAATTGAAGAGGTTTTGATCAAACAACCTTAGATCAAACCCCCTTGGATATAACCCTGCTAGTCTTAAACCATACCTACAATGGAGTCTCATTTACACCTATCAAAAATGCTGATAAAAAATCCCTTTTGATTTACCTTTTGGGGGATTAAATGAATTCATTTAAAATTCATTTGAAATGATCATGGTAGTCCTCAGAACAAACTATCCAACAAATATAATTTTAATATGTTTTGGTTTTATTATGTATGTGTTTTTTTAGTTTTATTAAACATAGGTTTTTCACTAAGAATCAAGCTCTCTATTTTGCACATGTGGAAAAATCGCATAATATCAAAATAAAATTTTAAAATATAAGTTTAGGCTGGGTATTTATGTTCTTGATCCATTAATTAACAAAATATTAATTTTGATATATACAGAAAAAGTTATGTTGTATACAGTCTGCCTATCTTTCAATTATAATTGATTTGACTTCAACACTTGATTAAGGAAAAATTATTTAATAAAACACTATGAAACCAAATGAAAGTACTAGATATCATTGTTACAAATCTAAATTTTTAAAAAATAGAATTTTATCCTTCACACAAAAAATGTTATCTTGTATACAGTGAGTGTCACTCCTTAAAAATGTTGTTTTTTATTAAAGCTAGTTTTCAAAGGAGATGGAAAAATAAGTGCAATTTGATTCCAATTTTTTTGAAATAAATATATTAATAATATATAGAAAAAATTTCACAAATCACTATTTTGCACCATCTTCAAATTCCTCACGGTTTAGCCGCTATATGAGCCCAAAAGTGAAGATTTAGCTAAAAAAAATAAGTTTAGTGTCCAGTTTGTTCAAAAATTGTAAACCTATATTGTGGGATCATCCATAGAAATTGGTCACTAGAAATACCTTACAATTTACATTGATACAATAATAGAGATGAAAAATGTAGACATATAAACATTGAATATCTTTATAGTTTTATACTCACCCTTTGCACACACACACACACACATATATATATATATATATATATATAAGTGATTTATCATATATTGATGTAGTTTTCAAGAAAGATGTGTGGGTAATCATATTTATATGTTCATATACCATGAGAATAAAAATATTCAAATGTATTATCGCCCTTTGCACATACGTATATAGGCAATTGGTCCTCTATATTTGTAGTTTTTCAGAAAATATCATATGGGGGGGAAATTGTATGTGTATGTGTGTACAACATGGCATTCAAAAGGGTGGAAAATTTTAAATAAAGACACTTAGTTTAATAATAGAAAAAATCTGAGGGTATATAGTCACAAAAAATTCAAAATTGAATATAGCTACACAACTTTGGACTAATTAAATGCATCGAATACTATATTCTCGTAATTATGAGATACAAGAAATGTGCAGCTATAATGTTCAAAACACATTATTTTTCTCATAAGCATCCATACATATATATTTATATACACATCGATGGACATATATATGTCTACAGTTATCCTCTTTGTGTGTGTGTATATAGATATATATATTAAATATATACATACATACATAAACACGCATATATATATATATATATATGTATGTATATATAGCTACATATGCATCAATTTCTAGCAGCTTCAACTATGTATTTAGAATACTGGATGTGTTTGGATATAATATACAAAAACAACAAACCAGTCAAATATTCAAAAGACAGTTTTTTAGATTAACATTGGTGTGTGCATGTTTGCATGGTGAATTTAAGCAAGTTATATTGCTAAGAATATAAAACCAAGAAAACAATAACAAAATCATCTTCCATGTATAAAGTTGAGAAGGATGCAAAGAAAATAGATAACTCCAATGCTACACCTAATTCAAGGTACATTATTTGGTACTAAATATTATAGACAAATTGGGAAATTATAAAAGAGCTAATAGAAAAAACCTTAAGAATCATAGAGATACCAACAAAAATACATAGAGGTCAAATTTTTTTTATAAGTCTATAAAATGTTTTGAACATTCCACTATATTAATCTATTAATGCACATACTCTAGAAACATTCTCAAAAAAAAATTGTTGCATTTGACTAATAATTTTAAAATCCTACAACTATGTTCTATATTCCATTTCTTGTGCCTATATACCATGAGTTTGTCATTCGTGCTTCCTGATTTTCTTACACATTCTTAGGTGTTCTTGCTAGCTTTTCAATTAGTTTTATTTGATTCAAATAGCTAGCAAATGTTGATCTATAAAATTATCTTTTCAGCATTTAATTGTTTCACTCTTCCTATTTATTACATTTAGAAATATATAGTCTTATCTACATTGCATTTTTTTCTAATATATGATAACACTCCATGCAATTTCTGATGGGTTGCTCGGGCCTGTTCACAACAACGTTGGAGTTTGTTGACCACGTGGGTTGGGAGTGGTGGAGTTGGTTGCCTCGATAAATGAGAAAATAATGGTAACATTATGCCATACACCTCCATTAGATAGTAGATTGGAGAGTTTAACAAGTTTTGTGCTCCATAATCTACAACATTTGGCCTCCTATTGTTATTTTAAGTTTTTTTGTAATGTCTTTTTATCATTCCATATACATCTAACTAGAGACATATATTTTGATACATTCAAATAAAATATTGCTTTTCAATAATATCATGTTGGGATCAATGCAAGCATATATGGCCAAGGAGATATGAAGCCCATATTTGGGACAATTGGTACCTAAAAGATGACCATAGTTGTAACCATAAACTAGGTTTTTGTTTTATAAATTTATATTTTACTAAGTTATACATTCAACCGTTTTCTTCCAGCATGGCTAGATAGGCTCTAGTACATATCAAAGGGTGATCCCACAATAATGGGTTACACTTTTTGGCCAAACTTGACATTGAAGTCAACATTTTTCACCAGATCTTTACTTTCATATGCCTATAGAAGCTAAACCATTAAGAATTTGAAGATGAAGAAAACTAGTGATTTGTGCTATTTTGTGTTCAAAATCTAATTATATATATTTTTTAAATTAAAAAATAAATTGTGAATTATTAATGTAATATTTATTAACTTGTTTTTTTTACTAAACATCATTTTGAAAAAATGATGGTTACTTTCAACTACATAACTTTTTTTATAGAAAGCATACAATTCTTATTTTTTAAATATAGTGTTTTCACACCATTATCTAGTGGATGGATATTTTTTTATAATTTTTTGTCGCATATATATTTTTTAATTAATTTTTTAATTCAAAGTAATTATAATTTGGATATATTATACTTTCAGCTACATTACTTTTTTTGTATTCATTTGAATTAACTTATTTCTTTTTTTTTGGAATAAGGACATCAATAGCTAGTGTACATGTATTTTCAAGAATTTTTTTTTTCTCTTTTCCTATTTTTCCATATGTGTGAAATAAAGACCTCAATGTTCATTGAAAAACCTACATTCACAAGAAATAAAAAATAAATATAATAATAAAATTAAATATATTTAAAATTATACTTTTTGGGAAGCTTATAATAAGGACTACATGTTTACAAAAAAATAATTTTAAATTAATTAATTTGATCCCCTAAAAGGTAAATCAAAAGTGGTTTTTTATCAACATTTTGATAGGTGTAGAGGAGACTCCATTATAGGTATGGTTTAAAACTAGCGGCTTTATATCCAAGGGGGTTTGATATAAGTAGGTTTGATCAAACCCTTTTTAATTAAAACCCTTAAAAGGGAACCTTTTTAAGGCTTAAATCATTATATTTTCTAAAAATATGCGATTTCAACAAATATCAGGATGTCCCAAAAAGTGTAACCCATTATTGTGGCAGCACCCCAAAATTAGGTATGTCTATAAAGTTATTTGTATCCATTCTATGCTTTGAAGCAAAAAATTAGATATTTCTTTGATGTCTTTCTTTTAAAGATATCTAGGTATTTCATCTAGGGAATTGCTTCTGCTTTGAAACAATATTTCCCATATATTCTTCTTTTCCTATATTTATCGACATTACAAACAAATTTCATCTTGCCCAATTATTTATCAACATTCTTTTTTTCTGAAAGTTATTGCAGCAAAAAATCCACTAGAAAAAGGAAATCATATATGAGAACACACAATTTTTTTTGCAACTTCATCATTGTGTGCTTTTCCCTTTCACTACCATATATTTTATGCTAAATATATGCATGCATGCACAAATTCTTACATGCACTTGAATACAATAAATATATTATATTATACACATTACATTGGTCCGTGTTTCTATAGTTATCTTTTCAACTTATGGAAAAAATTATCTATAAACAACTCTTTATCAACATGTCCATCATTTTAAAGTTGTTACACCAAAAAAATTACTACAATATAAGAAATAATATATGAAAACACCCAAATTTCCCCTACTCCACCATTGTCTGATATATGATATGACTCCATTAAATTTTTCATGGGTCTTTCATACTTTTCTTGCTTGAGGGTTTGGATAGAGTCCATGTGGCTTCATGATGCCAATATGGTAGGGATGAGAATGAGTATGGGTTTTCTATTTTTGCCTTGCATAATCATATATATTAACTACTAAAAATACACAACACACTATATTCTTCCAACTACATTTCTCATGCTTACACAACTATCTTTTTAACTTGCAAAATTAATTATATAAACCCAGTTCTTTATGATGATACCCATTTTCTTTAGGTTATGACAATAATCATATGATGCAATAATCTATGCAAAATGGGTATAAATCCATAGACTTAATTGAAAATTTGAGCTACATTACTTGGCATTAAATTTCATAGACAAATCATTTATGCAAAATACCTATGTAAAATTACTTACAAATTCCATAGGACAATAGTTTTAAAACCCTCAAATCTGCTATAAAACTGAGTCGAAAGAAACAATTTTTACAATAGCATGTTATGAAACCAACACTAGATTTTTTTTTTCAACAATGAACTTAATCAATATATTTTCTCGCCATCCAAAAAAAAAGACGTTGACAATTACTATTTTGTTATAAGGAGCTCCAAACATATGAGGAAAAAAGAATATCATGAAACATATTGGTACAAGACAAGCAGTCCATGTAACGGTTGTAAGAGGTATTAGAATAACACTTAAGAATTAAACATAAATGATGGATAAATGGAAACCATTGGCCTACTTTCAATTTGTTTAGTCTTTTTTTGTTTTCCTACATCTCTTAAAGTTCAATTTAATGTGGGTTTCATATCATCTTTCATTTATGTGTGATTCTAAAGTGTTTCTCTAGCAACTCTTTTACAATGTCTTAAATGATAGATGATCCAAAATCCACTTTAAATAGAACTTTAAAACATATGGAGAATAGAAGGTGTAAACTATATCTATCAATAGTTTTTTATATAGAGCTTTTGTTGTACAAAATGCATATAGCACAAAATATGCATAGAGATAACAAGGAACAATAACCAGAGGCTGAAAATAATACATAGACCAAAATAAATTGAAAGTAGTCCAAAGGTACAAGTCAATGTTATGTTTGTAGTTTATACCAATGTACCAAATTTTGAAAATTGGAAAGTTAAAGATAATTCTTGTCATAAGGACAATAGAATAAGATACTCCCTATGTGTGATGCCAAGCAAAAATAATAAAAGGGTACAATCCTTAATCAAATACACAAAAGACATTTATCTAGGTTAAGATACGAAGAATACAAGAGGTAAACTACAACAATGAACAACTTGTTACAAGGAGCTTCAAACAGACGAGAACAAGAGAATATCATGAAACATATTGATACATGACAACTAATCTATGTAACAGTTGGACTTTACCTATTGGGTGTTTGTTTCAAATTTATGTTAGGATTTTTTTCAACCCATTCATGAATAGAATTTCCTGGTGTCAAAGATCAACAATCATCGATGGTCGTCGATGATGACGTGGAGTTTACTAATTATGTGGGTTGGCGATGGTGGAGTTCAATGCCTCAATGTGTGGGATCAGAATGGTAGGTGTTTATGTATCTTGGTGTTGTGGTACAATGGCACAAAAGGAAATAAATGCAATATTCAATGTTGTAGTGTGGGAAAGTATAGTCTGAAATGTGCAAGAAAATATATTGATTCAGTTGCATTGTTTAGAGAGCCATTGTGGCATTATGAACATATTACATATACTCCACCATTAAATTATATGTTATTAACAAAATCTCAATTCTATATCATTGAATGTTATGGTTGTATTGTATCATTTTTCTCACAATCTAAATAATACTTATATGTGTTATTTTTAACTCTTTTTAATTCAAAGACTACATAAATACGAATAAAGATAATATACACATTTTTTTAGATATACATATGTATATATAGTTTTTGTTGCATTTTCAAACAAGCCACTTTGGTCTTTGTCTATATATATGGATATATATATATATATATGTCTATATGTATATTTTTAAATATTGAATGGGGAGCTCAATACATATATATAATATTTTATGTATCTATCTATGTTTCAGGGAATTCAATACAATTTCCCTTTCTATCTATAATATTTAGTAGAAAATAAGTGTTAATCTAACAAATCTTATACAATTTCTCTATTTGTCTTAGATATCTACTAACAATGAATGTAGCTCAAATCTTCTATCAATATTTTTCATGATATTATTTTTTTCTCATCTATTTGAAGCTACCTACAACATACTACTAGAGGTTTTTCTTGGTAGCAGTGGAGATTTCTACTTATGTGGTTTGGCGGTGCTAGAGTTGGCTGCCTTGATACATGGAATGTTTTCCCACATGAGGGATTTTGAATTGGAAATCCAAGTCTTAAATATACTATGTGTCTTGTATCAATATGGTTAATGTGATTTTTCGATCATCTATCATTTACCTTTGATTCTTAAGTGTTTTTCGAATAATTCTTTTATATTTTCTCTATTTTGTCTATAATATTTAGTGCCAAATAATGTAGCTTCAATTTGAATTGAAAAGCCAATTATTACATAGATTTCTTATGTTGTATAAATATTTTTTATGATATTATTTTTTCTAGTTCCCCAAAGTAAACTATTCATTATGTAGCAGTTGGTAGTCTATGTAATAGTTGGCTTGTCAATTCAATGACCACTTTTACTATATGCTTCCTTAGATTGCACAAATTATTGCTACCCATTGCCTTTATGCATTCGATTCAATGTGGGTTTAGTTCCAACAAGTGTAGTTCAAATTTTGAATTGGAAAGCCAACTCTTACATAGACTGCTTGTCTTGTATCAATATTTTTAATGTGTGTTTTTTATCATCTATCATTTACCTATGATTCTTAAGTGTTTTTCTAATAGTTATTTTATAATTTCTCTATTTTGTCTATAATATTTAGTGTTAGATAATGTAGGTTGAATTTTTAAATGACAAGGTGATTGTTAGATAGATTTCTTGTGTTCTATCAATATGTTTTATGATATTCTTTTTCCCAGTTCCGTAAAGAAAATTATTCATCATGTAACAGTTGGCAACCTATGTAAGTGTAATAGTTGGCTTGTCAATTCGATGAGAATGTGTACTGTATGCTTCCTTAGATTGCAATTTTATTTATAATATAAATACATTTTGAATCGCATAATATAAATGATCTATAACTTTATGAAAAAAAATCATCTTGACAAAAAACTATGTGTAAGTAATATTTTAGACAAGCTGAAAAGATAACTATGTAGACGTGTAGAAATGCAATGGGTAGAGTAGGATATCTTTTTTCAAGTCAAATGTATGATTTATTTCCCACATAAAAATAACCATTTATAATTTCCCATTTTATAGTAATTGTAGATTGTGTTCTATGAGATTGTGGAAGGCAACCACACATCGTTGTCATATGCTTTTGAGAGGAAAAATAATTTCTTGATTGCATCACATTCTTTATCCTTGGAAGAACATGAGAATGGTGTATGTTCCTCCATTCAAATAAACCATTTACAATGTCATTGTTGGCCTAGTTTTCATTTTGTACATGACTACATTTTTTTTTCCTTTCTAGTTATTAGTTGTTATATGTGCCCATGTTTACAAACATATTTCTACATATACATTGTAGCCATACAATGCAAATATAATCACTTTGAAATAAAACTATATATTGATATATATGTTTGTGAAGTTAGATGTGCACCTTTTTAGTTATTGCACACTCTTCTATATAAATTCCATCTATCCATGTTCCTCTAGCCATCTTAAAATCCAAATGATGTCAATAATTTATTGGGAAGACTATTTTTTCCAAGTTGTCACAACAAAAAAATACTACAATATTAGAGATCTTGTTTGAGAACACCAGTTATTCCACAACTTTTTTATTGTGTGATATATTATAAGAATCCATGAGATTTTCCATGGACCTTACCTACCTTTCTTTCTCAAGGGTTTGGCTAGATCCCATGAGGCTTCATGATGCCAATATGGTAGGGAGTTGAATGAGCATGGGTTTAGTGTTTTTTCCTTCCATCATCATATATTTTTTGTTGCTTATATACATAGACATAAATTCTCACATGCAGTTCTCTACAAGAAACATTATCTATTTTATATGGGTATGTGGAGGATCATGATGGGCCAAAAAGTGGCGATATGTAAGCCATATGATGGTCCATGTGGATGAGGATTTTTTTTAACCTAAAATTGATTAAACGAAAAAGGTTTTTAGAGAAGATTCTCAGCTTTCCACCAATATAAATAATTCTTTACTTTGAATTTAATAAATAACTATTATTCATTTTCTATTAGAATTACGAATAAAGTCCTGATTGATAGGCTGATTGAAAAACATCTATAACTTTCAAATGGTATCACATTTTTTGAATAAAAAACATGCATCACATTCTATGCTTTGCATACTATAGGATTATAAAAGATAAAATTTAATTTCATGAATTTTTTACAAAGTTAAGGTGGTTACACAAACAACCTTTTATATTTTTTAAAATTTGTAATAGAAAATTCATAATTAGTTATTTACTTGGAGAAATATTATAAAAAAATATGCATCACATCGGGACATGAGTCCTCTACTTATAAAAAAAATTATCATTTTATTGTGGTTAGGGTGGTCAGACAGATACCTACTTCTTATTTTTACCCTGAAATTTCAATACTACTGCATTGAAATTTCAAATGTTCACCAAATAATTTAAAAAAAAAAAAAAAGGTCTAGTAGTTTAGAAACTAGATTCAATTTTCTACAGATTCTACTTTTACATTTTTTTGAAATAACATAGATAACTTATTCAAATGTTTACGTCAAGTTGTCTAACTTTGATTTTTTATCTTTTTATTGCCACTTAAGGGCTTGTTTTTTCCATGATGATCCTACACATACCCATATACATTACATTTGTCATTATTTCCACAACTCTCTTTTCAACTTCTCTAATAGATTACTTATACACAATTCCTTACCAGGATGCCATGTATTCAAAATGTTCCATTTTATCTCTTTCAATTTAAAACAGATAATACTAACCTTTTTTATTGTATATCTATATTATTTCCTTTATCATGTTGCACAAATATAATAGCAATTCAAGAGAATTAGTGTATTATAAATTATCTATTTAAATTTTTTTCATGGTCCAACAACTTGATCCAATGCTACTCACATTTTTTAAATACCATCAATAGTACATTTAAGTATAAAAAATAGATTCGGTGAACCAATTGTCAATATTATTGATTTTGCACATATACTTACTTTTAATGCTTCCTTTTTTATTTCAATGGTTAGAGTAGAATATATATTTTGAAGTCAAATGTATGATTTTTTTCCCACAAAAAAATACCATTTAATATTCCCCCTTTTATAGTCATTGTAGATTATGATTTATGTGATTGTGGAAGACAACCACACACCATTGTCATGTGCTTCTCAGAGGACAAAAAATTTGTTGATTACATCACATTGTTTATCCCTAGAAGCACATGAAAATGGTGTATGTTACTCCATTCAAATAAACCAGTTACAAGTCATGGTTAGCCTGTTATAGTCTTCTATACGTTCCATATGTCCATGTATCTCCAGCCATCTTCAAATCCCATGATGCTAATTCTTTATTAGGATACCTACTTTTGTCAAGTTTCCATAACAAAAAAAAGGACTACAATATTAGAGATCTTGTTTGAGAACACCCATTTTCCCCCTACTTTTTTATTGTGTGATATATGATAAGATTTCATGAGATTTTCTATGGAATTTTCTACCTTTGTTTCTCATTGGTTTGGCTAGAGCCTATGAGGCTTCATGATTCCAATATGGTAGGGAGGAGAATGAATGTGGGTTTAGTTCTTTTTCCTTCCATCATCATATATTTTTTGTTGCTTATATACATGGACACCCAAAATCTCACATCCACTTATCTACCAAAAACATACTCTATTCTATCCATTGTATTTGTCATTATTTCCACAACTCTATTTTCAACTTCTCTAATAGATTAATTATACACAATTATTTACCAAGATGCCATGTATTCAAAATGTTTAATTTTGCCTCTTTCTATTTACAACATATAATGCTAACCTCTTTTATTGTATATCTATATTATTTCCTTTATAATGTTGCATAGATATAATAGAAATTCAAGAAAATTGGTGCATTGTAAATTGTCTATTTCAAATTATTTCATGGTCCAACAACTCGATCCAATGCTTCTCACCCTTGTTAAACACCATCAACAGTACATGTAAGTACAAAAAATTTCCAGTATCAATAAATAGATATGGTGAACCAATTGTAAATCTTAGTAATTATATCTCTTAGTTTCTTTGCAATGGAATTTGGCTTTCCAAATAGATAAATGAGCATAGTGAATGACATGCCATGTAATTCATAAACATGAAACTATTTTTTCCTGATGAGCATGTTGCTTTTGCAGAAAAAAATCTACATAGTTGTAATCATGGGATATGTAGTTCATTGGTTAAATATTTGTGAAACATGTACTACATTTAAGATTGTGAGGATGAAGAAACAAAGGAGATATATTGTCTTGTAGATAATGCAGGGAAATGCTATAAAATTCATGGCATTTGTCATGAATCTAAAATTCATTCCATTTGCCAAGAAATTGTAAGTCATGTTGTTTTCTATGGATTTTATATCATTTTTTATTGCATGCACTTGAGGGCAAGAGTGTTTTGATGTGTGTGCCTCATATTTTTCACATGATGATTATGCACATTACATGATACATATATGCCTACTTCAGCACATGTTTTCCAAAAAATATTTTGATCACTCCCAACTACATAATGTTCGTATATCAACAAATAGATTTGGTGAACCAATTGTAATTATTAATAATTATTTTTTGTTTCACATTGTCTATATTGATTTTTCACATATACTTACTTTCTTTTTATGCTTCCTTTTTTACTTCAATGGGCAGACTAGAATATATTTTTTGAAGTCAAATGCATGATTTTTTTCCCACAAAACAAGGTATACCTTTTAATTCAATTATTTTAACAATGCAAAATATGTGTATCGTGTCATCACATTCTTCTTTTGGCGAGGTCTATTTATTTTTTTTGGACCAAAGATGGTGTTATTGAGTCCTCAATTTCACTATGAATATATTTATTCTCTAAGTGATATTTGCCCCTATATAATCCTTTTTGTGCTAATCAAATGGTATAAAATTTATCAATATAATATTTTCACTTTCTTCTTAAATAAATGCATTTACATATTTATTTTTTATTGGGACAAAAATTCAAGTTGTTATTCTATTTAGTCATCCATTTATTTTTATTTTTTTAATCTAATTCCTTTTTATTTTTCTCATACACCAATTAAGGAACGTGTCTTTACTAAAAGCAATTCATAAAAAATTGATATTTTTATTTTCAATTTCCTTGTAATTGACTACTTTTGAATCCTTTCTACTTGTCACCATTTTATTTTACTACTAATAACCCATAAATCACATGCATAATAATTCTTTTATTTCCAAAATTATGGACTAAATAATTATAAAAAGTATTGAATATTAAACATATTTATTTTTTGAAAAGTCATTAGTGAAGACCATCATGACTAATATTGAAATAAAAAATAATCACAATAAATGATATCAAAGTAATAAATTATTTGGTACCACATAAGCATTGTAACAAATATGTCATACCTAAAGTTATGGACTAACTTTTTTAAAGAATATTTTATTATTCAATATTAGTAATTAAAGGAATGACTATTAACTCTTTAAAAAAAGGAGAATCCTTTAATGTTCTATACTTTTTATAAATATTATTTAATCCATGAATTCAAGTTTTCAATGTATTTATATCCATATGTATCTTGAGATAATTAAATAATAAACAATCAATTGATTGATTAACCTAGATAAAAAGGTCAAATATAGATGTGCATCAGGTCTAATAAATATAAAACTAAAATAGAGATAAAATTATAGCATACCTTAAATTTTGGAGAGAAAACATTATTATTTGAAAAATTAATTTTTTTTAAAATTTAAATTTTATTAAAATTTTAAATTGTAATTTTTTAGAATAAATTTATTAAAAAATCATTTTTGTTCACAAATAATTTACTATAGATTCCTAAGATTATTAATTAAAATCAATAAATATTGTATACTAATAAGAAAAAAGTTATTGATGATTAATTACTTAAAATTAAAATTAATAGATACATTGCAAATAATAAGATTCGTTCAACATGACCTATGGGTTTATTTTACATTTTGATAATCAATTTCCAACTAATAAGTTTTGATGTGGAAATGGAAAGATCTATTTTTTGTTTTATGCAAATGGCTCTTAATCTCACATGCAATGCATGTGAGATAAGAACAAATAAGTGGACTATAACATGAGGTTTAAAATGCTTTCCAATGCTCCACTTAAATGAAGACATATAAAATAATCTATTCGCCAAAATTAAGTGATTTATAATATATTCAAGTTAGGTGATTCAAATTCATATCTTTGAATGCACACATAGGTTGCCTATAACTTGAATACATATGTTTCGATATGCTTGATCTATCCATCTAATTATCCATAATAATATATAAATTGATTTTCCAACATCTCTCTTCATTATGATCTACTCCACCTATTTTATCCTAGGTAAAATCCAAAATCATAAGATACACCTCCTACTATAAACTAACCTCACGCTCTTTCATATTAACTTAATAATAATAAAAATGTAATTCGTTCCACCACCTTATCCTAAACTACAATATGTTATAATTTAAATTTCTATATAAACTAAATTATAAAACACTAAGATATCTATGACGCATGCGAGCACGTACGGTAACACGACCTACCAAGATCTCTAGTTTAAGCGCGTGTAAAGCTTTTTTAAATTGTCCTTATCAAGTAAAAGTTCACAAGCACTTGACGAGCCGAAAGAACTTTTAACATTTTTCTTTTTAGTAGTTTAAGGATAATATGAAAAAAGATACAACGAACAGTTGCATGAACAGCTACTGTCACACAGCCAGAACACACCAGAAAACACAACTTTTAAACATTATATTGAGAAAAGATTCGAATCATACACTCTCAGAGTATCATAGAGATAACGATAGATGCACAAAGACTGAGAAAATGATTGTTATCTCAGTAGAAGAGTCTTTCACATAACCAGATCAAAAGTTGCAAACAGTCGATAATAAATAATCAATCTTCTTTATTAGCATGTTACAGCTGCCCCAGCGAGAAGTACTACGAGTTTACGCACGATCTTTATTTATCTGTTGTAATCACAGAGTGTATAAATTAAATTAGTATTATAAAATTTTCAGTCGAAGCAAAATCAAAATCATAATATTCAGCTCAATAGAAATACCTGATTAGGCTCTGCAGAAGTTTTTGAAGGAGAATCGTCATGACCGATACCAGGACTACGATCATTTCCGAAATGATCATAGAATGGGAATGAGGATTTGGAAGTCAGAGAATCAATTCCGAAATGGACAGAGAAGAAGACAGAAGATGGAACAAACATGAAGAAAGGCAGCAGAAAAGACAGAAGGAACAACGGAATAACAAAAACAGTAATATAACTCAAAACACCCTTCATCCTGCAACTATAAATAAACTCCCTATGAAGGCTGTAAGGTAACAAAAACTTTAGGAGAAAGAAGTGACACACAAAAATATAGACGTAAAATTGTTTCACATGTTCGTCCTTTATATGGTGGGCAAACGATATTGAACACGACTGTTCTCCTTATCAATCTAAGCACTGTTTGGTTAGTCATATCACCTCTCTTTTAACGTCACTTTTACTATCACTTTTGTCGATGTTTCTATGAAATGCACGATTGCATATGGTCTTACTAAAAATATGACAGGTTTCCTATGCATTTGTTTGGAAAGAATGAAATTTAGCGAAGAAGTTGAGTTCCAAATTGTGAAGGTATTCTTGACGATTCGACCTTCTAAGATATGGAATGGATATTTAGCCTCCCGTACACATTAACAAGGCTAACCAGCATTAACAGGTAACCTGGATAACTAAGTTAAGAATAGTATACTCTCTTATCCATCAAAACAATCGACCAAACTTAGATTTTCCACTTTGGACTTTTTTCTCTTCAGCAAGATGTTCTATGATGGACCATTCTTATATTCCATAGGTTGGTCAAAAGTCATTTTAAACTTTGTAACTTCTCTCTTACATTATCTTACATGAGCCATATAATCTTTTAAGATATCACAACTTTAGATGCTCCCACACATCTTATATGACATTGGATGCCTCTTATACATATCATAATATAAGTTAAATGGCTTTAACTATCAATTAAGGTGGAATTAAAAATTTCATGACTCTAAATGAATAAATATATAATAAATAATAAATATAAAGATAAGGATTGACAAGTTGAATGTCACATAATTATAGCATTCTCACACCTATGATATATTATGTAGGAGGATAAGGTGACACCCTTATCCATGATCTATACTAAATCTAAAAGTTGCATGCCCTCATCGCAATATTTTTAATTATTTATGTTCAACAACTTGTTTATGTTTATTACTCTGATGTTTGAACATAATATCCAAACATGCACTGCAACTTTATTGACATGAGTAGTTGCAATATATTCAACCACTATTATAAATAATAGTAACCAATTTTTTTTTCTTTTAGCAACATCATAAATTGTCATGCTTGACAATTTCACACTAGCTTTTACTCCCTTCTATGTGTTTGGAACTAATCTTGTACCTAATTTCCTAAATTATTCATTGCATGACCTATTTTAACGTTTATTGGAAAATCAAATGTGAAAAACCAAAGTATGAATTTAATATTTTTCCCTTAACACTTTGGATCTCAAAAATGGGAGGATTTGGTGTAGGGTGAATAGTGCGCTATACCTCTTAATTTGACCCCAAATTTTAAAATGTTAGTGTTAGTAATTTATTATTCTAATTTAAATTCTAATTTTTCAACATTTAGATTTAGTTTTGGGGGAAATTAGAAGAGTTTTATATAAAAACACAGTATTTTCACCTAACAAGAAAAAGAACAAGAAAACAAGCAAATTTTTCATAGTTCAATTTAGCAAATCAAGTGTCCTAAACATAGTCAAGACACAAATTTATAGTATTATTGAAACATTTGATCATTGAAGCATCATGTCAAGTTTTATGTAAGTTTGTTCATGCTTATGCATGCATTTTATTTTTGAGTAATAACGCTTATAGGTATTTAAGTCAAAATATAGTCAAACAACAAGAAAAACCTTGAAGGTGATAAGAATGAATTTCATCCATAAAGGATACTTGATCTATGTGGTGAGTTACAACAAAGTGTTCACTCATAATTTATTTATCATTTAGCCTATCCTTTAAAAGGATACATTCTCTTTTCATCAATTTCATCATTTTTGAGGTAGAAATACCAACATGAGGTTTGACTGAAGGAATCCCTTATATGAAACAACCCTTCCCCTCTTTGTATGTATGTAGGTTATAGATCTAAACAATATTGGAGGAAGCTTAAAGGAAATTTTCTCATTTGTCAATTAACAACCTACAATTTGGCAAGATACGAAATATGAACTATCTCAGCAACAAACGAAGATCTGACAACAAGAAACAAAAGATAAAGAATAAATAAAGACTAAGGAACTGAGGCTTGTAAAATCAATTTCCAGTTTCAAGTCTATAGTTTAGGGCATCCTTGCAACCTAGATCACCAAAAATTAGTTCAAATTCAAAACACATGTCCACAAGTTTTTGCCTTCTAACTTTTTGGAACTTAAATTTGTTTGTGTGTTTTCAATATTTTACAAGTCATCTTAGAATGATGAATTTCCACAACTTCTTCAATTACATCATTGTATCAACTTTTTAATCCATCAACCTTTCTATGTCCAATAAAGAGAATATAGATCTAAGCTTGATTGGTTCAAATTTTAGGTTGTTGGGAAATCTCATATCCTTGTGGTATACATTCTCCCAACCACATGTTTTTGGAAAGTGTTGATTATAGTGATCTATCTATTAGACCTAGGATCTCCTTTTCCAAAAGAATATTTTGGTGAACCCTACTTCTTCTGCATTATATACCTTATAAAATATGAAGAATATAATCCTATATATAAAGCATATCATCTTATATCTAAATCATATCATCCTATATCTAATTTCAATCATAATTTTTATTACACTCATTATTTAGGCATCACTCATTTAGTGAAAAAATATTGAAAAATAAAAAAAAGTGATACCATATTACACTCAAAGTTCAAATAGGGTTATTTTTAGTCATCACAAATTAGATGTTCATCTTAATTGTATTTGAAAATATGCATTATGTCATATTAAGGTTGAAATCAAATCTAAAATTATTTATAGCATTCATTTGTACTTAACTTTGATTTTTATAAATGAAATTTCCATTCTAGGTTGTCCTTGCGCCCTAGACTATCTAAATTAAACTCAAATTTTAACTACATATATGTTTCAATGTTTTAAGTGTGTTTCTACTTCCTATTTTAGCATTCTATTGCATTCACTATGATTATCTTAAAAAAAATTGGATATTAGTACTCCTTAAGTATTTTGAAACTCATATTATCTTTGTGACCTCATATCCCATTGTTAATACCTCTATGAGACAAAGTTTAAAACTTATGTGATGTAGGAGCATCTAGTGGTGTAAGGGCAATCCTACATCACCCAAAAATATATTTACTTTCATTTAGATTTTTTTTTGTAGATGTTTTTGCATTTCTGGATACCCTTTTCGTCGAAGAAGAATTCCCAACTTTGAGAACTGCTTTTCTGCTTTTTGTGCTCGACTGCTATTTTTAGTAGGTATGATTTTGAAGGCATGAGGAGACATAGATTTAAGGGAAGCTTCAGGATAGAATAATAAACACTTTGGTGAAAGAATCAAGCAAAGATCATTCTCGGTTCAAAAGTTATTCAACTTTCAGTTTCTGCTTTTTGCCCTACAAAATCTTCGGAGCTAATTTTGAGGGACTTAAAGGCTCCAGATGGACCCGAAAATTGGCAGAAAATGAAAGTGGTCAGCCTTTAGGCCCCATTTTCCAACACTTCATTTTCACAAGACCTTTCTGAAAAGGTATTATCATTGAAGATCTGATGGTTAGATCTTGAGTTAGGTTTTCCGAAAGTTTGTGCATAATTAGAATGTTATTTTTGGCTCCAAACGGAGAATTGGGCTATTTCTGGGGTAGTTTTTGATTTTTGTGGGTAGTTTTTGGGGAAAGAAGATCACATGTTGCGAATAGGGGAATTTCTGTAATTTCTTTTATGTAATTTGCATGTATTGCAGAACTTGAGGATTGGAGATCCTCTGCATGTAAGAATTTCATATTTTGAAAATAATAAGAATCTCTGGTTTTTCTGTGTGATTTTCTTGTGTCTCGGGTTGCACCCTCATCAAGTGGTATCAGAGCGGGTTTTCTTGAGCATGTGGACAGATCGGCGATTGTGAGGCAGTTCGCACTAGGTCTGTGGTTGTAGGTTCAAGATATTCAAGATGCCTCCAAGAGTGGTGCGTGGTAGGCGAAGTGGTGCTGGAGGTGCCAGAAATGTTGGTGGAAGAGATCCATTAGCGGTCGAGGGTTTCAGAGCCCTCCAGACAAAGAGAGTTAAGAAGAGGGGTAAACCCGAGAAGGGGAGAAGAAAGTGAGGATGAAGAAGAGGTAGAAGATTCAGATGTAGAAGAGGAAGAAGAAGCTATTGATCAAGATCAAATGCGGCTGATAAGGGCCATTTCAAAGATCGAAAAAAGACCTAGAGTAGAAGTTCCTAATTTTTCTGGAAGTCTAAACCCAGAAGAGTTGATTGATTGGATCAACGAGTTGGAAGAGTATTTCGAGTATGAAGAAGTAGAGGACCCAAATCGGGTTAAGTTTGCAAAAATGAAGCTGAAGGGTCATGCGAGTATCTGGTGGAAAGAGGTCTAGCTAGAAAGAAATAAGAGAGAAAAGGGAAAGATCACCAGATGGGATCGCATGGTGGAGAAACTGAAGAAATAGTTTATGCCAATGGACTATGAGTTAGATCTATTGAAGAAATTGCAAGGGTTGAAGCAAGGAAGTAGATCTGTGAAAGAATACACAGAATATTTTTACAAGATGATCATCAGAATGGGACATGCAGAGGCCAACACGGAGAAGGTAGCCCATTATCTTAATGGGTTACGACCGAGCATTCAAGAGGAGTTAAGCCTGGTCAAAATGGCCACCATTGAGGATGCTTATTAGTTTTCGCTGAGAGTTAAAGAGAAGTTGAACAAAAGATTTGACAGTAAGCAAAAAGGACGAGGAGGTCAAAGCGGAAGGGGTAGTGGAAGATCTTTTGGAAGCTAAAATGAGGATGAGAAGAAAAATGAAGATGTGGGTACTAGTCGAAGCCAGAGGAATGATAACTTCTACCGCCCACGTGATCAGAACAGTGGTGATTAAAGAGGTAGAGGAAGAGGAAGATTTGGGCAAGGACCTGGAAGGGGTGGTTTCAGAGGAACTTGTTTCTGATGTGGTGAAGAAGGGCATCGAGCCTACGAATGTCCACAATACCAAGGAAGGATAGACAAAAGGCCAGAAGGTCATGCAAGGGTTACGCATCTAGATGAGGAGGCTCAATCTAAGCATTCAAATGATGTTGAAAGGGGAGAAGCCCTAGTGGTTAGAAGATCCCTGGTGACTAAAGAGAAGGAGTCAGAATAGAGGAAGAATCTGTTTCGCACAAGGTGCAAGTGTGAAGACAAATGTTGTGATGTCATTATTGACCGTGGGAGCACTGATAATCTAGTGTCAGAAGAAATGGTTACAAAGTTGAAGCTAAAGAGGGAAAGGCATCCACATCCATATCGGATTGCCTGGTTGCAGAAAGACAACAAAGTTCTAGTCAATGAGCAGTGCCTAATGAAGTTCAAGATCGGAAGCTATTGTGATGAGGTACTCTGTGATATCATCCCCATGGATGCATGTCACATGTTGCTGGGGAGGCCATGGCAGTTTGACAGTTGAGCTGTACATGATGGCCATGCAAACACTTATTCCCTGATGAAGGATGGAGTCCGCCATAAGTTGAAACCCCTAAAGAAGGCTGAAGAAAACGTATGCAGTAGTGCTAGAATTTGTTATGTTGATGGAAGGAAATTTTTAGAAGGCATGAAACATGAGTGTGTGTGTTATGCATTGATTCCTAAAATGGGTAAGGAGGGTAGTGAGAAGGTTCCAGTAGAAGTTTTTGGGTTATTGAATGAGTTTCAGGATATTGTTTCTGATAATGTACCTGAGGGTTTACCACTAGTGAGGAAGATCAGTCATCAGATTGACTTGATCCCAGGAGCCAGTTTGCCAAATAAGGCAGCTCATATAATGACTCCTGCAGAAAATGAGTTGTTGAACAGATAAGTTGAGGATTTGTTGAGAAAGGGTTTGAGTCAAGAGAGTCTGAGTCCATGTGCAGTACCTACAGTACTAGCACCAAAAAAGAATGGGGAGTGGAGGATGTGTACAGACTCTCGAGCCATAAACAAGATAACAATCAAGTATAGATTTCCCCTGCCAAGGATGAATGACCTAATGGACTATTTGAGTGGAGCTCAGTACTTCACAAAGATTGATCTGAAGAGTGGATATCACCAGATCTAGATTCAAGAGGGAGATGAATGGAAGACCACCTTCAAGACCAAAGAGGGCCTGTACGAGTGGTTAGTCATGCCTTTTGGGCTAACTAATGCATCGAGCACATTCATGCTGCTCATGAACAAGGTACTGAAAGAGTTCCTAGGAAGCTTTGTTATTGTGTATTTAGATGATATTTTGGTATTCAGTAAGTCATTGGATGAGCATATAATGCATATTGGTAGAGTTTTTGAGAAGTTAAGAGAAGAGAAATTGCTGATTAATCTGAAGAAGTGTAGTTTTGTGAAGAAGGAGTTAGTGTACTTATGGTTTGTTGTCTCAACAGAAGGTCTCAAGATGGACCCAGAGAAGGTGAAGGCTATTCTGGAATGGCCTACCCGAAGAACTGCTACTGAGGTGAGATCTTTCCATGGTTTGGCTAGTTTTTACAGAAAGTTTATTAGAAACTTCAGTAGTATTTGTGCACCCCAACTGAAACAATGAGAGGGGATAGAAAAGAGTTCAAGTGGAGCACTGGAGCAGCAAGGAGTTTTGATCTATTGAAGTAGAAGGTGACAAAACAACCTGTTTTGGCTCTCCCGGATTTCAATAAGGTGTTTCAGGTGGATTATGATGCCAGTGGTTGTGCCATTGGAGCAGTGTTAAGCCAGGAAGGTAAGCCCATTACCTATTTCAGTGAAAAGTTAAATGATGCAAAGAGAAAGTACTTTGTATATGATCAATAATTTTATGCAATAGTTCAGGCATTAAAGAAATGGAGGCATTATTTGTTGCCGAAGGAATTTGTTATGTATACTGATTATCAAGCATTGCAGTACCTGAGTAGTCAGGGAAAATTAAATCAGAGGCATATGAAATGGGTAGAATTTTTGCAGAGTTATATATTTGTTTTAAAACATAGGAGTGGGAAGTCAAATAGGGTTGCAGATGCCTTAAGTAGGAGGCATACATTGTTGATAGAAATGCAGATTGAGGTGGTTGGGTTTAGTGAACTCAAGACATTGTATCCGAATGATCCTAATTTTGAAAAGGCTTGGAAAGCTTGCAAGGAACCTGTTACAGTTGACAGGACAAAGTGGCTGGATTTCATAATTCAAGAAGGCATGTTTACGGGAAGTCAATTGTGTATTCCGAGGAGTTCCATGAGGGAGAACTTGCTAAAAGAGAAACACAGTGGAGGAATGGCAGGATATTTTGGTCGAGATAAGACCATTTCCATTATCAGTGAGCATTATTATTGGCCTCAGTTGTCACAAGATGTGAAGAAGTTTGTGCAGAGTTGCAGGGTATGTCAAATGGCTAAAGGAGGGAGTCAGAATACAGGGTTGTATTAGCCTTTACCTATACCAGAGAGGTCATGGTAGGATATAAGGGTGGACTTTGTTCTTGGTTTGCCAAGGACATACAAAGGGACTGATTCAGTATTTGTGGTAGTTGATAGGTTTTCAAAGATGGCACATTTCATCCCATGCCAGAAGACCCATGATGCAGTCCACATTGCTGACTTGTTCTTCCAAGAGGTGGTGAGACTACATGAATTGCCAAAGAGTATAGTCTCAGATCATGACACAAAATTTGTTGGATACTTTTGGAGGACCTTGTGGAAGAAGTTGAAAACAGAGTTGAAGTTTAGTTCTGCACACCATTCCTAGACTGATGGGCAGACTGATGTTGTGAACAGGAGTTTGGGTAACCTACTGAGATGCTTGGTAGGAGATAAACCAAAGGGAAGGGATTTGATCTTACCCCAGGTAGAATTCGCTTACAAAAATTCTATCAATAGAAGCACTGGTAGATCACCATTCCAAATTGTGTATGGAAGTAGTCCTAGGATTGCTCCAGAATTGAGGAAGATGGACCAAGAGAAGAAGACAAGTGCTGAAGCTGAAGACTTTGCAGAACACATCAAGAATATACATGAGAAGGTAAAAGAACACATTAACAAGATGAATATGCAGTATAAGGCTAAGGTAGATCAAAACAGGAGGTATAAGGAGTTTCAGATTGGCGATGAAGTGATGGTCTACTTGAGGAAAGAAAGGTTTCCAGTAGGAACCTATAACAAATTGAAGATGAAGAAGTTTTGTCCCTATAAAATTTTGAAGAGGCATGATTCAGGGAACGCATATGAGGTAGAGTTGCCAGATGGATTCAACATTTCCCCTGTGTTCAATATTGTAGATTTGATAGAATATCACGAGGGTGGCGCAGAGGAAGTACCTGCAATGGAATAGTGTGGTATTCCAGCACCTATTTCAGAAAAGGAGGAGATCGAAGAAATCTTGGATAGCCATGTGGGAAGGAGTACCAGAAACAGGCAATATGAAGAATATCTAGTGAAGTGGAGAGGAAGGCCTATGGAAGATTCATCCTGGTTGTCTAAGGTAGAGGTTGGTCGTTTGGGTTTTCCTCAACCATCTGAGAAGTGATGGGGTCACTTTTCAAATTACCTTGGGTGTCTGATGCAGGAGCATCCAGTGGTGTAAGGGCAATCCTACATCACCCAGAAATATATTTACTTTCATTTAGATTTTTTTTTGTAGATGTTTTTGCATTTCTGGATAGCCTTTTCGTCGAAGAAGAATTCCCAACTTTTAGAACTACTTTTTTACTTTTTCTACTCAACTGCTATTTTTAGCAGGTATGATTTTGAAGGTGTGAGGAGACAGAAATTTAAGGGAAGCTTCAGGACAAAATAATAAACACTTTGGTGAAAGAATCAGGCAAAGATCATTCCCGGTTCAAAAGTTATTCAAGTTTTAGTTTCTACTTTTTGCCCTACAAAATCTTCGGAGCTAATTTTGAGGGACTTAAAGGCTCGGGATGGGCTTGAAAATTGGTGGAAAATGAAAGTGGTTAGCCTTTAGACCCCACTTTCTAGCACTTCATTTTCGCAAGACCTTTCCGAAAAGGTATTATCATTGAAGATCCAACGGTTAGATCTTGAGTTAGGGCTTTCGGAAGTTTGTGCATAATTAGAATATTGTTTTTGGCTCCAAATGGAGAATTGGGCTATTTATGGGGTAGTTTCTGATTTTTGTGGGTAGTTTTTGGGGAAAGAAGATCGCATGTTGCGAATAGGGGAATTTCTATAATTTCTTTTCTATAATTTGCATGTATTGCAGAACTCGAGGATTGGAGATCCTCTGCATGTAAGAATTTCATATTTTGAAAATAATAAGACTCTCTAGTTTTTCTGTGTGATTTTCTTGTTTCTCGGGTTGTACCGTCATCATTATGGCATCCTAGATTGTCAGTATATCCACTATGGAGCTTGAGTCCTCTAACTCTTTCACACAAGTAAAAATTTGGCCCAATCGAGGTTGAATTCTATTTCTAACCACATTAAAAATAACAAGGTTATAATAGAAAATTCATGTGGACCTAGAGACCACTATTCCCCATGTTCCTAATGATAATTTAAAAATATTGGACAAAGGTTTAGAAGCTTTTCAAGATTATTTAACTACTGGATCTTTAACAAGACAAATGTTTCCTATTGTGGATAACCTTAGGAATTTATAAATGATAATCAAGTAATAAAGGTTTTGTTTAGTCAAGTTCACATAGTTGATGCCAACATCCTACAATAGCTAGTTATGCCCGAGTACTCAAAAATGTTAACAAATAAGGAGGATAACAAGTTTCCTTCCCCAGAACCATACCTTCTATTCCCATAGTTATGCCACCCATAATAACATTAACCATATAGTAAACCAACATCCTAATCTCAAGATTAAGACTTCCTAGTGGGAATCCTTTTAGTATTTTTACCTCAGCTATTTAACACCTCCACATTTGTCACCTATCATAAACATACAACATAGTATCCCACTAGTCACTTAAAAAACAGCACCATATTCAATGAACTCTCAAAATATGTCAAACAATGATCGAATCATAAATCAAATTTTATAAAATGTGACTTCACTTGATTAAAAAATATTAGCATTGAAGCAAAATCAAAATGGTAAACCTCCACAATATGTCACAAGAAACACATTGTTAGTTGTTATCATCAAAACACCTATACCTCAAAACATGGAGATACATCGATTTGAGAAGTACAATGGTAAGGGATATTTTAAAAACAATGTATTATATTTTAGCACATTGTGTAGTGATTTCATTTTTGAAGACAAGCTCCTAGCTAAGCTATTTCCTAGATCATTTAAACACATGACATTGAAATATTTTTGTTCATTACAAAATAAATTAATAAACTCATTCACCTAACTTGTTACTACATTTGTCCAATATTTTCAAGAAAAAATTGATCCTCAAGTAACATTAAATGAATTAGTGCATTTTAATTAAGGACCTAAAAGAATATAACAAAATTTACAAGACAATACTTACTAGTTTACTCACAAATATCCTATAGTCTTCCTTATTCTAAAATTTTATGTGTGTTTATAGAAAATTGATAGCCAAACATTAGAGACTATATATTATTGATGAAGTATCCATCCTGTCAACATTTGTGTATAGATATATGGGATTATCAAATAATGATTAGCTAGTATAATGGTAAACCTTAATTAACTCATAATGATTAATTTGAGTTTGTAACTTAAAACAATTACTAGTAACTGAAAAAGAAAAATAATCGTTGTCAAGATAAACACTCCATAGGTTTCTAATAAAATTAAAGTACATCTGGCTATTGTACGTACATCTCCTTATCTGTTTACACCAAGATATTAATAATGTACCCAATTTCGTAACTCTCTTCATGCACTCAAGTTATAGTTTTTGTAGTGTAGTAAAATGCACATCCTTTCATTTTCATATTTGTTTCGGACCGCCTTACTTTATTTATCCATATTTATTGCTTAGTTGGTTCTATTTTTTTTTTTTTGTCATAATCCCTATGAATGACATATTTTTATTGCTAATTCCAACATTTCCCAATGAATAAATTATATCCTAACGACTCTGATTGATGTGTACTTGATTTTTTGTCGGAACTAAAATTCCACTTAGGGTGTCTTTTTCCCCCCAAAGCTTTGGGGCCCTGATTTTTAGGCATCTTACTTGGGCCCCTTATCGATGTTTGTGCTCCAACTTCCATCACATGGGACTAAGATGCCACCTAGGGCATCTTAGATATGTCCTCGAGTCATTTTCAAGATTTAAATTCAAATTCTAGTAGTCTTTAGCCTCCTTCATTTAATGAATTTATATGTCAGCTTGGTGTGATATAATTTTGATATGTTAAGCATAGATAAATATAAATATAAGGTTCATTAATTCATTCTCATCCTAGCAACTTGAGGATTGATTCCTAGGGAAAATTTGTTGAGATCAAGAGTGTTCAAGAGAAATTCATGAAGCCTTTGGAGTCATCATGAAGATTCAAGAATCATGTGAAAGGATATTATTTCATCATGTGTGTTATTGTGCTAAATTTTGCAATGTACTGTTTTGATTCGAGTAAACAATAAATTCAAGATCTATCAAGCTTTTAAGGATCCATATCCATTATGAAAATTTCACACAAGTTTGTAGCCATTAGAAAGGTTTGATAAGTTGTAGCATTGCATGTTGTTCATTCACCATTTCCTTCATTATTCCTTTTAATTTAAAAGTTTAATTACCAACAAGGGGTTTGAGCAAGGAAAACCCCCATTTACTAATAATAAACAATTTTTTCCCATCTTGTCTATTTGTGCTTGCAGATCTAGGTTAAATTCTTGGAAATCACTTGGAGTGAAAATTTTTCAAAATTTGCAAAGATTTTTTTAAAATTCATCATCTTGATGGTGAAGAAAAAAAGTTGGGGATAAAGCTCCCTTGCACTTCTAGGGTTTTGCACCTAAAAGGAGAAAGGTATCCCACAAAGGATCTAGGGGGTTCATTCAAGAATAAGAAAAATATGATTGAAATGTGCCTAAATAGAAGGTCCTAAACGCTAATAATTGATAAAATATATCAAATACCAATGTAAAACCTAGAAAATGCACTTTGTTTGAAAACACATTATGATATGCAAACATAACTAAATGACCTAAAATGCAAACCAAACTAAATAGAAAGCTGTGAAATAGAAAGCGTGCACCTATAAAATTGTAGAGACTAGAATGGAGACTGGAACTACTTTTGATTCTAGAATTTTGGCCTATTGGGACACTTATGCCATTTTGGGTGACTTAGTCCCATATCTAGAAAACTACACTAGAGCATGTTTCAACCAAATGGGTATCCAAATCTATAGGATACTCTAAAAAAAATGTATAGTAGGACTAAGTCACCATTAATGGTGAATTGTTCTACTTTGGATTTTCTAAATACTTGAAAGTGAAAATGGAAGCTCTTGGTCTCCACTTTCTACTCCTCTAGGTATCCAGATCTAAAATTGTGATTTCCCACACTGTAAGTGACTTTTTGTGGGTATTTTGATCTTTCCAATAAGTAGATTAATTTAACAAGTCTATAACCTATTCTTAAATGGTTTCAAATACTTTAAGATTCCTAGATCTACAAACACACAAAGAAAGAGAGAGAGATGTTGAATGTTAGGGCATGGGGGTTTTCCTTGGTCAAAAGCCTTTTAGATAATTAAACTAAATAATGAAGTAATATAATGAAGTATGAAAATTAAATGAAGGAATTAGAAACTTTCCATGATGATAGATCTTGAATTTCTGTAACAATGGTTGAAGAATCTACCCTTAAATGCTTCTTGATGACTTAGAATGCCAAAATCCTCGCTTGCTTGAGAGGAATGATGAATGATGAATGATTCAAGACAGAAGAGAATAAGTTAGAAGATGGAAGGAAATAGGAGAAGCCTCAAAATGAGTGGAAAACCACATATTTATACACAATTATGCCCTAATTCTTGAAAGTACCAAATCATAGGTCGACCTTAGGTTTTAGAAAATAGAAAAATGCTAGAATTTTGAAATAATTTTGATTGTTGAGCCAAATGTGACTAAGTTCCCACAAGTGGTGACATGGTCCCAGCTAGGCATTTTAAGTGGGTTTCGGGAATTAAGATATATTAAATGGTGTTTATTGGGTTTATTCTAAAGAAGACACTTAAATAAGGGATGTAAGTGTAAAATACAGCCATTTAAAGCATAAGAAAGGTGTAATTATTGATGACAAACCTAGAAAAGTGTGATATTTTGTTACAAATCCTTAAAACACTTTGAAATAAGGCTTGGTAAATGATAAAAAGAGGTTATTTAAATGAATTATAATAAAAGTGTCCTAGAAAAGTGTGAAAGTGGGTTACAAGACTTCACAACACCTTCGTAAGACATCATAAGGTTATTATTGATTTAAAAGGGCCCAAGACCTAATGTGAATGTGTTGGCCACATTAAAATGTTAAATATAAGAAAATATAGGCCAAAATCGACATGAAAGACCCAAATGAGCATAAAAATGTCCAAAGATACATTTTTTGTGACACATTTAGCCCCCACTTTAGTGAGAGGATGAACTTTCTTCCAAATTACACTAAAGTAGAAAATAAAGATGGGTCCAATCATGCCAATGCAGATGGAAAAGGATGACATAAAACAAAGGAGGTGGTGAAGCCATCAAGATCCAAGATCCTAAGTCAAACCAACATAAGCGCAAAATGACACACACAAGGTGAATGATTTGCAGAAAAATAAGATATGCAATCATGCCATGGCAATAACTAGAAGGAAGAGAAGAAAACAAGTAAAAAAGGGCGGATCAAGATTCAAACATTTTTCAAACATGTTGTGGATGAGATCTAGGTTATTCATCAAAAAATTCATAGTCACTTTGTGGCGACAAAACTCTCGGTTGTCTGTCGAGTGAGAAATCGAAGAAGGTGAGAAACATACACTCATGGCTGCTATGCACTCACACACATGCCAGCGGCTATGGGAAAATTCATGTCACTAACTCGGCTTCCCACTTGAACCATACCAAAGTTATACCTCCTTATAACTTTCTTAAGGCGCTACAATGAAAATGTTTTTGAATGTCATGTGAAGATTTTTTTAAAGGGGATTTTTCTTAGTTCATGCAAGGTCTCATCTTTGGGAGCATCATGTTTAAAGTTTTCAAGAGAGGATAAGTGAAATGGTCTCATCTTTTTTCCAAGAGAGGACAAGTGCAATGTCTCATCCTAAGAAACATTGCACCGAATGTTTCCAAGGTAGGAAATTGCTAGAGAAAAGAAAATCAAATAGTGAAATATGTGTGTCAATGTATGCCCCCACTTTAAAGAAGTTGCTAACACCATTACTGTGATAAATTTATTGAAAGTAGAAAAAGACACGAGAGCTTATTCAGAAAGCCCTATGCCAATTCATATGTTTCTAACAAGTCACATCATGGAAAGGATAGTATGTCACATGTGATTCAACTTAAGACATGTTGTCCACATCAGAATCTTGCTCTTATATGTTCATGAAAGTTTAACAACTAGACAAAAGAGAAAACGATGAGTTGCATATGAGGACAAGGCTAACTAACTCCTTGTCCCCATTTAGCGGAGGAAAAGGATGAGCCAATATGTTTGAAGGATGCATGGTAGAGTGAACAAAAGTATCAATTAGAGGAATTAGGTATCCCTGTATAATGGAGGGCACCAAGCTCCTTAAGATGTTGGATTTTACTACTCAAGTCCTTACATTCATTAGTAGAATGACCATGAACCCTATGATATGCACAAAATGAATGTTTGTAGTAGAATTTATTTCATGTTCATGGAGGAAGGCATATCATGTGATCTTGGAGGAGTATCAACAAGATAACCTCTTAATGAAAGGTAGAAAATTTTGATTTATCTGGTGACAAATATATCTCTTGCTTAGAAAAAGATGTCATATCGACACAAGGCTCTAAATATTGTGATATTTTGTACTCTCCATTAGAGGAGTGTGTAATATTTAAATCATTAATATTTTGTGAGGTGACATTGATGTTAAGTGAGGATTTCTCTATGTGTTTCAAGTGTTGCAAAGGATCACTTTTGAGACCACTATTGTCTATCGGTTCAGGATGTACTAGTGTTAAGTTTGGTGTAGATTTATCTTGTGTGATAGTGTTGATGTTGAATGAAGGCTTTATGATTTATATGAAAGGAAAATAATAAATACCATGATTCATTTTTTTTGTGTTAGGCTCACCAAAATTAATCATAAATTTTTGGGGATAAACCTCCCTTGCACTTCTAGATTTTTGCACCTTAAAGGAGAAAGGTATCCCACAAAGGATATAAGGGGTTCATTCAAGACTAAGGAAAATATGATTGAAAGTTTTATATATAAAAGGTCCTAAATGATGAGAGTTGATAAAAGAGACAAAATACCAATGCAACGTCTAGAAAATGCATTTTGTTTGAAAACGCACTGTGATATGAAAACATAACTTAATGACCTAGAAATGCAAACCAAACTAAACAAAAAAATATGAAATAGAAACTATGCACTTGGAAACATATACAGGATGGAATGGAGACTATACATACTATTCATTATGAAATTCTATCCTACTAGGACACTTACGCCATTTTGGGTGACTTAGTCCCAGATCTGGAAAACCACACTGCAGCCCATTTCAGCCAAATGGGTATCAAATCGATATAAAAATATAAAAAACATCTGTAATGGGGCTAATTCACCACTGATCATGACTTTTTACTCTCTAAACTTTTTGAAAACCTAAAAGTGGAAGTGGAAGCTCTCGTTCTACACTTTGTGCCCTTCAAGGTATCTAGATCTGAAATTATGATTTTTGGCATTGTAAATGACCTTTTGTGGGTATTTTGATATTTATAATAAGGAGATGTCCTAAACAAGTATACAACCTACTCTTCAATGATTTCCAAGCCTTCAAGATGCCTAAATATGAAAGACACAAAGAAAGAAAGAGAGATGTTGAATGTTAGGGGATGGTGGTTTGCCTTGGTCAAACCCCTTTTAGGTAATTAAACCAAATGATGAAATAAGATAATGAAGTATGAATATGAAATGAATGAATTAAAAAAATTCTATGATTATAGATCTTAATTTTTTGCAACAATGGTTGAAGAATCTACCCTTGAATTGTTCTTGATGGCTTAGAATGCTAAAACCCTAGTTTTCTTGAGAAGAATGGTGAATGATGAATGAATCAAGAGATAAGAGAAGAAGGTAGAAGATGGAAGGAAATAGGAGGATCCTAAAAATTAGTGGAAAATTAGATATTCATACACAATTCTTCCCTAACTCCTGAAAGTACCACATCACAAGCCAACCTTAGGTCTTAGAAAATTAAAACTTGTTATAATTTTGAAATAATTTTGATTTTTGAGCTAAATGGAACTAAGTCACTCCAAGTGGAAACTTGGTCCCACTTAGGAATTTAAGTGGGTGTCAAAAATTAAGATATATTAGATGATGTTTATCATGTTTATTCTCAAAAAGACACTTAAATAGGACTTGTAAGTGTAAAATGGGGTCATTTAAAACATAAGAAAGGTGTAATTATTGATGATAAGTGTAGAAAACTGTAAGAGTTTGTTAAAAATCCTTACAACATTTTGAAATAAGTATTGGTAAATGATAAAAAGAGGTTATTTAAATAAATTATAATAATAGGGTCCTATAAAAGTGTGAAAGTGGTTTACAACACTTCATGACACCTTTATAAGACATCATAAGGTTGTTATTGATTTACAAGCACCCAAGACCTAATGTAAATGTGTTGACCACATTACAACATTAAATCTAGGCAAAACTAGGCCAAAATCAACAAGAAAGGCCCAAATAAGAGTAAAAATGTCCAAAGATACATTTTTTTGTGACACACACAAAAAATCACCTATAGGATAGATCTGGTAGTTTTAGAACTTGAGATCTAAGATGAAGTAAGTTGAGCCCTTAGAACTCATGACCACATTCAAACTTTTCAAAAATTTAGATCAAGACTAATACACCATTCTGGGAATCTTAGTCCTTCAATGAATATATTTAAGAGATTCTTTTAGATCTGGCTTCGATATCCAAAGATTCTATATTTTCCTTGAAAAATAGTACCAGGACTAATACACCATTTTGGGCTTCTTAGTCCTTCAAGGCATATTTAGACAACTTCTTTGCATTCCCAAAATCCTCATATCATCTTTGGGCTTCCTAGGTACACATACCCTAACTTTCTGTTGTATATTTTTATTATTTGCATCTCTCATTTATCTCATTTTAGATTATTTTACATATCACATTGTGTTTTCCAACATTGTGTTTTCCAAGCATTTGCTTGGTGGTGAACCCCTTAAATTTGAAAAGAACTAGGTTCTCCTAATTATGAGTTGACTCACCTTGTGAGGTTGATAGTGTTGGAAGTATGTCTTATATTTTCATTCATGTCACCATGTTGTTCTGGTACCTTGTACCAATGCACAAATCAAGCTTATCCTATCTAGTATTTGATCTAGTATCTTTGGTATTTTGGTCCACATATTCTCTCCAGTAATCAGTATGATCTACAATTTTTGAAAAAGGATTATAATTGTTGGAAGTGTGTATGTATGTATTCTTATATGTTCGCATGATTAGGTGATACATTCGCATCAGGTTTTTGTGATTACATTTCGGTATTAAGTTAATCATGGTTGGCATGATGTTGCATGACACTCATGAATTACTTTTTCTTTTGATATGAAGCTAATGAGTTATCATATGAGTTTCATTCAATTAGGCCAATCTAATTAATGCAAGCGGATATATTAGGTATATATGTAAGATGGTTAGAAGATGAAGAGTTCAAGAGAGTTTGTAGTGAATGAAAATGTGAATAAGAAGAGAAGAAGAAGAAAAATGTGTGAAAAATTGGTTGAAGATTACTTTGTTGTCATGTGACTGAATACCCTAAGCATCAAAGGAACTAAATCTGCACTGGTGGTGTAACTTTATCAATTCAACTCTCTCAATTAGCTAAATTTTATTTACACAATTTCTAGACGTAGTGAGCCTCCATGTTTTTACAGTATGTCCTTGTAAGCAGTGAACTATTTGTATCTAGCAGTGAGCCTCATTGTAACTAGTATTGATATGACTATATATATATATTGTGAGCTAATCCTCACCATGGTTTTTCCACGTAAAATATGTTCTTGTGTTTTGTAATTTGGTGTTTGATTATTTATTTAATCTATTCTTCATTGCAATAAAGTTTTAAGTATTTGTTGAATAAGATTTTGCAGATACTAATTCACCCCCCACTCAGTATCTGGTTTATTCAACAATTGGTATCATATCTTTGGTTCCTCTAGAGAATTATAACAACTTGAGGAGGATCCTACATATTGAACAATGGATACATAAGAGCTTTAGACTACCCTTGAAGATCTTGAAAAGGCTAAAATTCAAAATAGAGAACTAAAGGAAAATCTTGATGAAGCAAATGAGTGTGTCAAAAAATTGAAAGAGTAATTAAAGAAGTTAAAAGAAATATACAGAGAAGTGAGTGAGGAATTGAAGCAAGAAAATGATAAGAATACTCAACTGAAATTGAAGATAAATGAAAAGAAAAAAGTTGAAGAATGCTTGAAAATAGTGGTACAAAGCAAGGATGATGTTTTCTCTAGGCTTGAACAAGAAGTGATGAATCTAAAAGAAGAACATGAGAAAGAAAAACTCTATGAAGATGACTTGAAGACAAGCTCCACCAAGCTTGATGAGCTAATAGCAGGACCAAAAACTTCTTAAGACAAAAGTGGCTTAGGTAATGAAGCTAATGGAAAAATGCACAACTCAAATCCTATAATTAGTCAGAAGACTCAAGAGAAATGAAAGCAGAAAGGAAACTATAGAAATAAATCACCTATCAAACAACCAAATACACAAAGGTACTTATCATTCAATGGTGTTTTTTTTTTCATGTAAAAAATTTGGTCATAAGGAATATAACTGTAGGAGTAGGTCAAATCATTTTTCTAGTCCCTTCTCTCAACAATGTTATGCATGCAAGAAGATAGGACATAAAGCTACTGAATGCAGATATTTGTAAGGATGATTAGTCATGTGATGATGAATAGGTTCAATGGAAAAAGGGTGAATCAATAGTTTGATGTCTATTTCTATACTTGTAACATGTTTAGACATAAAGTGAATTGATGTAGAACAAGGATTAATGGAAACTAGACAAGACAAAGAGGATCTTTTATCACTATTACAAGAAATTGGGACATGTTTCAAAAGTGTGTAGAAGTAAAAAGGGAAAGCAATCTGCTCTAGTGGAAGAGAATAAACTGGTGGAAAAGTTTCATAAGGAAAAATTTATGCATGAAATGAGCAACATATGGAAAAATAAAGAATAATTAGAGATAATTGATGCATTTATACCCTCATCTGGTGCAAATAAATCCTCTGGGAATTAGATCTAGCATGGTCTTAGGGGGAGCTTTATAAAAAAATAAATTAAACCCATGGAAGTACAATGTGTCAAGTGCTAGCACATTGATATGTTGTGAGGAATGACATGATAGAGGTAGTGTAAAAGAAACCATAAGAAAAAGAATGAGTATGTTATTTTGCAGAGTGAATTAGGGTTTCTTGGTGTTGAGTGAAAGAAAAGTTTGCCAGCTTTTTGAGATTAATGTGAGCTAGGGAAAAATGCTGAAGTGTAAAGGAAAATTCACAAATCACTTTGATCATCAAATGCATTCAAAGGATTTGTAGAGCAACTTGGAATTGTATTGAAGCATTTCTAAAGCGATCTAAAGATATTTGGAGAAATCATTGTGGACATTCAAAAGTAGGTGATGGAAGTTTCCCTATCTCCCAGCTATATAGGAGGGTAATAGAAGAATTTTCTTGTTTAATTTTAAGATCTCTAATGGAAATTTATAACAAAGGATCGAGTGGGAATATCCCTCTGATGTTAAAAGTAGTCGAGATGGATGAGTTCGATCATCAAAAAATAATGAAGATGGAATTAGGGTTGGAACCGAGTGACTTACAGAACTTACAAACCCTAGGTTTGGATTCATGGGGAGAATTCCCTCGGTTTGCTAATAAATAATTTATCTTGTTCTTCCTGAGAAAATTCAAGGATGATAGCATTGTGTTGGATAAATCCTATCTTGGTTCGAAGGAAGCAATCAAAGTGGTTATCAGATTGTGCAATGTTGGAGAAATTCCTAGATAGAAAACTATAAAGTACAAGGAAGTAGAATAAATGATGAGAGTTGAAAAAGATCCCCAACTACTATTGATTGATACTATTGTCGATTCCTCAGTTAGGTATGTTGCATATGGAAATTCGTATAAAATTTATTACAAAAATCGGGTGACTTCTACTTTAGCCATTGTAGTGTATTTGATGCATATGATGACAAAAGAGAATAAGGAATTTCATCTATGTAAGCTAATTCATGAAAATATTGCGGAGAACATACAAATATCACTGGGAGATGGATACTCATTATGTTTTGGGTCCTTGCTTACATGGTTGGTAATTTAGTTTTGAAATCGCTACTGGAAAAGAAGGATGTTGAGTGGGAATCTAGGATTCTCTTTGCAAGCCAGATATGCAGACACTTGGAAATTTTAGATGATAAAGGAAATGCGTGTAAAAAAAAATATTATCCTTGCAGAATGTAATGAGCTCCAATGAAGTTATGTTGAGTCAATTTGAGGAAGGTTATTCCTCTGGAATGAAAGAATTGCAAGTAGTCACTAGTGATTCCCCTATTGAATTAAAGAAAATAAAAGTTTTTTATGAGAATGTCATCATTATTCCTAAAGAGAAGGAAGGAGAAGAATAATCTTTGGTTGGATCAAAATCTTCTGATCTAGAAGGTATCTAGTCTATGTTGATAAAATTCATAATGAATAAAATTGGTGATGTATTAAGTATGAACTCTCCATTTTACAGGCTTAAAACTAATGATGCTATAATTTATTATCTGTTGTTTAAATGTATTGATGTATCTATCATTTATGGATTCTTACCTAAAAAAATTACTTGAAATAGCTAAAGAAAGAATGGTGCTTGAAGGTTTGAAAGGATGCAAATTGGAAGCTCTAGTTGAAAAGAGATGTTCTAAAGTGAAGAAAAGGCTATCTGAGTTGATCATGGAGATGAAGAAGTGCATAAAGGAAATGTCGTACATACAAAAATATTGTCTCCAATAGCCTGCTGCACTTGATAATTTTAGAAGTAGAATTGAAGCAATTGATTCCAAAGTGAATAGTATTGGAAAGAAGTTTTATATTTTTAAAGACAAATAAGGAAAGAAAAGGCTGAGAATTGGTGAACTACAAGAATAAATTATGATTGTGCAAAGAGAAAGTGATGATGTAGCGAAAATGTTCTAGATTCTTAAATAAATTTTTGAGGTCCAGATAGAGCATCTTTTCGAAATAATCTCTAATGCATAAGAGTGTGAAAAATAATGTTCATCCACAAATTGGTTAGCCTCCTTCTCACTGTTGGCTATATGGGAAAGTGTGTCTACAAGAATAAATTTTCTAGTACTTGAATGGAATATATTACATCGTGTTATCAAAGAAAGGTACAAAAAGGTATTTGAGGTGAAAAGTATCATTTTGGTTTGAAAGTCTATATGCTTGAAATTTTTGAAGTTTTGAAATTTTGAATCAAAATTTTGAATATTGGATGTCACCATGTTTATAGATTTTGGTGCCCTTTTCCATTGATGTCAAATGCGGAGATTTTTGGAAAGGGGAGAGTTAGTTTTTAGAAGAGAATATTTGGAGAGATTAAAGGAGAATTTTGAAGTGGAATTTTTTTAGCATGTTGCCATCAATGAGAAAGGGGGAGATTGTTCTAAGTATGTCTTATATTGTCATTTATCTCACCATGTTGGTCTGGTACCTTGTATCGATGTGTAGATAAAGTTTATCCTATTTGGTATTTGATCTGGTATCTCTAGTATTTTTGTTTGAACATTCTCTCTGGTAATTAGTATGATCTAAAATTTTGGGAAAAGGCTTATAATGGTTTGAAGAATGTATGTATGTATTCTTATATGTTCCTATTATTGGGTGACTCGCACAAGGTTTTTGTGATTACATTTTGGTATTAACTTAATCATGGCCGACATGATGTTGCATGACATTGATGAATTGCTCTTCCTTTTGATATGAAGTTGAAAAGTTACTATATAGGTTGCATTCAATTAGGACGACCTAATTAATGCAAGTGGATATATCAGGTATATATGTAAGATGGTTAGAAGATGAAGAGAAAGAGAGTGTGTGGTGACTGCGAGTGTGAATAAGAAGATAATAAGAAGACAACTATGTGAACACATGGTTGAAGATTAATTTGTTGCCATGTGAGCAAATACCTTGAGTATTAAAGGAACTAAATTTTCACTGGTGGTGTAACTTTATTAGTTCATCTTTGGTGGTTAGCTAAAAGTTTTTTACACAATTTATATATGTACTGAGCCTCCATGTTTTGGTAGTCATTAATTTTATTTTCCTCCATTTGCATAGTTTACTATCTCCAAACATCAACTCCCTAGGTAGGCAACCTTAAAAAATTGTTACCAAGTCAGAATTTGTGTTTTTTCTCAGAAGAAACTACTACTAGCACTAAAACCTCATTCTTGGTATCCTAGACCCTCTAATATTTTTTATGCTCAGAAACATCTTTACATTGTTTGTTGCCTATTTCAGTCTCTAGAACTTTAGAATATCACCAGGAGGACTAAAACACCCTTACTGTTGTCTTAGTCCTTATTGAATTTGACTCTCAATTTTTTAGGGTTTGAAATTACTTTTCTATTTTTTTGTGGGCTTGCTTCATTTTTCTTATTCAATTTCTAGAATTATTGTTCTCATAGTTTCTTTCATTTTCAAGTATCTTGCATCATGTATATGTTCTTTGAAATTTTTTGAATATCCTTAAAATCCTTATTAAGTGTCTCAAATTGTGCCTTTGGTAATGATCCTAACATGATATTGAGCTCACTCATTCTCCCTCAACTCCTAATCCATGTCCTCCTCATGAAGTTGACATCATTGAACAAGATGATGAAATCATGACTAAGTTCCTAAATGATTTTCTTTAGAGCATTAAATCTAGTGCATCCTTCTACCCATCCATTAAATCACCAAATCCCCCTACAATACCACATCTCGAGATGTTTGCTTACTTACAACCTGAACTAAAGAAAAATTTGACTCTAAGTTCCCTATAAAAAGTGAACCTAGTTCTTCTACACAATAAAACACTCAACCATTTTATGTTAACAAAGTAACAAACACTCCAATCAATCTCGTAGAAACATATGGAAAAGGATTCACAATATTGAGTAAACAAGGATGAGATACAACAAGAGAACATGGAATTCATCAACTTCTAGAGCAAGTTGAAACTACTGGAAACACAAAAGGGTTAGGCTATCAAGATCCCCCTCACAACACAAAAATATATAGAGAATACTTAAAGCTTCGTAGTGATGGTATGGTAATTTTAGATACAAATTTCTAGACTCATACCAATTAGAAGGATGTTGGAGAATATAGCAAATGCAAAAGACCTTACAAATTACAAAAATTGCAACCTCCTTGTCCACCACCTAAAATTGAATGAAAGTTGTAACTTCTTAACAAAGGATTCATAACATTACCACCATGAATAGATTAGTTCTCTATACTAAAGATGCAAAGGTCCTACATTGCGCATAACATCGAAATATCAAACATAGAACTCATGAGTGTAATGCATTCAAGCTAATATTGGAAAATTTTCACTTTGATGGAAATGATTGTAATCTAGTGATTTAATTGGCCTTTCACCCCTTGTAAAATAATCATTGTAGAATATTGAGATTCTCACTATTATATGATCCTTCTCATCACCTTTCTTAGCCCATTCTTCTCTTGCACTTAGTGGGGATGAGAAGTAGATGGCCTTGTCCTAGTCAAGAATTTGTTGTTGTCCCTTCAGTTTGTTATCTACCTTATGATTATGTTGATTGAGACTAGTAGGTGGATAACCTACTTTAGGTTGACTCTCTTGTGCCTTACTAGTCCTTTTTATTTTTATTTTCACTTTTTATGTCATGTGTGTCTTGTGATCCCCTGTGATGTTCCATTTGATGTTTCTATCTCTTTGTGCATTCCTCTATTTGTACCTTCATTCTTCTTTATGTTGTAAGATTTTTCCTTTTTATTTATTCTTTCAGTTTTGTCTTGTGTTTTCCTTTTGGGGATGACGCAAGGTGTAGAGACACCCTGTGTCTCTTTCATGTTGACGAAAAAGGATTTTCTTTGTTTTCATTCTCTTTGTGTCATTCTTCCATTTTTGTGTTTATTTGGGGAATAATGACAATTTTGAGCTCTTTAATATTACTAGAGGAAATATAGATACTGAGTTTGAATCCATAGATCCCTTATTTTTTTCTAGGGGGCAACCCTCTTTTCTTTTTCATCTTTTGGATAATTTAAAGTAATTTCTCACAACATGGTGTTAGAAATTTCTTTAAAGTGGGGGCATACATTGGCATTATTTTTTTTGCATTTTTCCTTTTTTATGTTCCTTGATGTTATTTTCTTTCTTAATATGATTCATTTTCCCTCTTTGTGGTGACATTGAGGGGTAAGTGCAAGAAGTTGGGTCCACGTAGAGGGGAAGTTTCGGCCAAAAAAAAAAATCTAGTAGAAAACACGTATGCATTATTATAAAATGCATACGCGTTATTAAAAAAAACGTATGCGTTATGCATTGGGTACCCGAGCCTAAAAAACCACGTATGCACTAAACAACGTGTATGCGCTAAAGAAAGCGTATGCGTTATAAAACACGTATGCGTTATATAACACATATGCATTTTTTAGTGCATACAAATAATTTATTTATTTTTAAATTCTTTTGAGAAACGGGTACCCGTTTTAAAAAGCAAAACGCGTACGCGTTTTAAAATAGGTACCCATTTCTAAAAAGCATTTTTAAAAAAAAAAAATCAAACAAATAAAGAACGCATATGTGTTTTGTAACGCGTACGCGTTTTTAAAAATGCATATGCGTTATTAAAAATTTGAATCTCCAACCCACTTGCAGCCTTGGTTTTAGGCTCGGGAAAGGCTTGGCAATCCGAGCCTTAGACTTTGACCTGCAACTGAAAAACTAAGGCAGGTTGAAGAAGAATGTCCAACTTTGACAATATGGTTGATGGACTTTTTTTCTGAGTCAATCTATAAAAATAAAACCCATTACAGAACATGATTTATAGTTTCCAAATCTATAATTTTTATTAATATTGGATTATATTTGTTATTTTTAAATTAATTTCAAAGCAAACTAGTCCTTAAACATGAAATATCAGACTTTTTTTGTTTTTTAATAAAATTTTTTTGGTGAAGTTTCTTTAAAAAAAAATTATATGACATCAATCTTTAGACAATTCTCTACAGAATGAGAAAAAAAAATTTCAAAAAATGTTTAGTTTAGGTCAATTTATGTTGTCCATACACATTGATTTTTAAAAACAACAATTAAGGCCAATAAAAATTTAATAAAAAAAAATATATTCAACAAAAAATTACAAAAAAAATTCCTCATCAATCTTCATGTTGTTAGCTCTTATTCCTCAAAAGAAATTAGAAAAATACTTTTATTTGGGTCAAAAAGTGGTGTCCGTACACGTGCATGGTATGGTAAAAAAATAGGGACTTTTAAAAAGTGGTTTTTATAGATCCCTATCAAAATTTAATTTCTACAATTTGGGTATTTGGATAATTTACATATTTAGAAACTAGATTCAAAATTCAAAATTTCATATTACTGATTTTTTTTTAAATTCATTGTGTAAGTGCCTCAAATTTTTAGTCCAAGTGTGACAAATTATGAAAAACAACAAAAACATTTCCACTTTTTGAGCTTTTTGTGGACCCAACTTCTTGCATCAGCCCTGAGAGTAGTTTCCTTCAAGAGTGCAACCTATCTAAGCATATTGTATTCCCCTTAGTGATGATGTGACACACTAAATACCCTAAGTGGTGAATCTTTTATCCTTTGACTTGTCCTCTCTTGGAGACATTAGGAATGATGTCCCCTATGAGTAATATCTTGGATGAACTAATCAAAATCCCTTTAAACATCTTTCTTTCTTATTGCATTAAATTTTCTCATTTTTTCTTTATTAAAGTCATTGAGGTATGACTTTGATATGTACTTCTTAGCGCTCACCTAGTGAACAACTAGCTTATCTACTCTATCTAAGAATTCATTTTTGTACCTTATTAATTTCGTGGAGGTATGGCTTTGATATGATCCCCTTGGGCTCACCTAGTGAACAACAAGTTGCAATAGCTCATGTGAGAATGAATATTTGTACCTTATTAAATTCATGGAGGTATGGATTTGATATGGTCCACTGGGGCTCACCTAGTGAACAAGTAGCTTCACTAGCCCATGTGAGCATGCATTTTTGTACATTATTAAATTCATGGAGGTATGGATTTTATACAATCCCCTTGGGCTCATCTAATGAAAAACTAGCTTCACTAGCCCATGTGAGTATGGAGTTTGGTACCTTATTAAATTCATGGATGTATGTCTTTGATATGGTCCCTTAAGGCTCATATAGTGAATAACTAGCTTCACTAGCCCATGTGAGCATGTGTTTTTCTATCATATTAAAGTCATGGAGGTATGGCTTTGATATGGTACCTCTTGGCACTCACCTAGTGGAAAAATAGCTCCCACTTGCCTTCATGAGAATGTATTTTTTTTGCATAGTGGACAGTGTGTTCCACTTGTAAACTCTCTTCAAGCCTAGACCTGGTGCACCACATTAGATGACTAATTGAAGCTTGATGTGTTGCAATTATTTTTCTTTTACCTTTTTATTGTCTTTGACGGTTTATGTTTGTGATTTGATTTTAGCTTCATATATCATCTGCAAGCGTGTTCCTTTGTTCCTATGTTGGTTTACCATATGATCTTGATCTTGGGGACTCATCCACCCTCTTGTTTATTGTCATCCTATCTTGCTAACATTTGTACATTTGAACCCCTCTTGATTGTGTTGTTGGCTACTTTAGTGTGAGTTTAAAGCAAGTTCATCCTCTCACTAAATTTGGGTCTAAATGTATTGTAGTAAAATTCATACCCTTACATTTAAATTTTTTTTTGGGTCTACCTTACTTTATTTATCTATCTTTATTGATTAATTGGTCCTATTTTATGTCCACAAGCCTTATGAATGAAATAATTTTTTGGTTAATCCCGACATTCTCCAATGCATGAATGATATCCTAATGACTCTAATTAGTGTGTCCTTGATTTTTGGTTGGTAGTAAAACACCACTTAGGGCATCTTTCTCTCTCCCAAGGTTTAAGGGCCTTGATTTTGAGGCATCTTTATTGGGCACATTTTTGGTGTCTATGCCCCAAGTTTCATCACATAGGACTAATACACCATCAATTGCATCTTAGTCCAAGTCCTAAAGTCATTTTTGAGATTTAAATTCAAATTATGGTGTTATTTAGCCTCCTTCATATAATGAATTGATAAGTCGGCTTCATGTGATATAATTTAAGGATATTAAGCATAGATAAGTATAAATACAAGGTTACTTCATTCATTTTCATCCTAGAAACTTGAGTATTGATTCCTAAGGAAAATTTATGAGATCAACATAATTCAAGAGAAATTCATCAAGAATTTGGAGCCATCATCAATATTCAAGCATCATGTCAAAGGCTATTCTTTCATCATATGTGTTGTTGTGCTAACATTTGTGATGTAGGGTTTTGATTCAAGTAAGAAATAAATTCAAGATCTCTCAAGAATTTCAAGATCCATAGGCATTGCATCCATTCCACACAATTAATTCACCATTACAAGGGTTTGGTGAGTTTTACCATTGCATATTTTTCATTCACCATTTCCTTCATTATTCTATTTCATTTCAAGGATTACTTAGCAACAAGGGCTTTGACCAAGGACAAACCCAATTGAATAGCAATCAATATGTCTTTATCATCTTGTCTATTTGTGTTTAAAGATCTAGGTTGAAGTCTTGAAGATAACTTGGAGTGCAAAGCTATTTAAGTTGTAAATTTTTATTGCAAAGTTGTCATCTTCACAAAAACTCACCTAGAGGTCAAATCTGATAGTTTCAAAACCCGAGATCCAAAAGGAAGTAAGTGCAGACCTTAAAGCTTAGGCCACATTCAAATTTATTATAAATTAAGAGTGGGACTAATATTCCATATTAGGAATTTTAGTCCTCCCAAGAATATCTTTCTGAGATTATTTAAGTTCTAATTTCAACATCTAAATATTTTTTATTTTCCCCAAAAAATAGTAGTGGAACTAATACGCCCTTCTAGGTGTCATAGTCCTCAAAGGCATATTCAGAAAACTTCTTTGCATTTCCAGAATGCTCATATCATCTCTAGAATTCCTAGGTACACATATCCTAACTTGGTGTTTTATATTTTCATTATTTTCATCTCTCATTTAGCTCATTTTAGGTTATTTTTCATATCACATTATGTTTTCCAACTTTTCCAAGCATTTTTTGGTGGTGAACCCCTTAAAGTTGTAAAGAACCCCCTCCTAGGTCCTCCTAATTATGAATTGACTCACCTTGTGAGGCTAATTGTCAATCCAATTAGTGTTCTTAGGACATAATTGAATGACCTAGATAAAATAGTAAGGTAACCATCCCTTTCCCATTTTAGCCATGGTTTAGTTTGTGAGTAGGAACTTAATCCAATTACCTCTAATTAGGCTTGTGGATATAGCTTAATGTAAAAAAAAATTTCAATACCAACATACAGTTGGGAATGACACATAATTTTATATATGTGCTTGTGAAGGATCATGATGGAAAAAATAGGCCCTTAAGTGGCAATAAAATTCATAAAAATCAGAGTTAGGCAACTTGACATAAAAATTTGGATAAGTTAACTATATTATTTCAAAAATATGTAAGAATAGAATTTGTTGCAAATCAAAAGAATTTTCTAAACCACTAGGTCTATTTTTGTTTTTAAAAATTCTATTTGGTGAAAATTTGAAATTTCCATGTAGTAGTACTTCAATTTCTGGGAAAAATAATAAGTCGGTGTATGTCTGACCACCCTAGCCACAATAAAATGATAATATTTCTTTATAATATATCAGATATACGTAAAAGACTCATGTCCCGATGTGATGCATATTTTTTTATAATTTTTTTCCAAGTAAATAGTTTATTATGATATTTTTATTAGAAATTTTAAAAAATATAAAAAATCATACATCTGACCATGTTAACTTGGTCAAAAATTCATGAAATTCAATTCTTTTTTTTAAATCCTATATTATGTGAAGCATATAATGTGACACATGTTTTAGATTCAAAAAATGTGATACCCTTTGAAAGCTATAGATGTTTTTCAATCAGCCTATCAATCAAGACTTTAGTCGTAATTCAAATAGAAAATTAATAATAATTAGTTATTAAATTCAAAGTAAAGAATTAATTTATATTGGTGGAGAGCTAATAATCTCATTTTTTAAAACCCTTTTCATTTGATCAATTTTGGGTAAAAAAAACTCATCAGCCACATGGGCCATCATATCACTTACATATCGCAACTTTTTTCCCATCATGATCTTGCAGATACCCATATGTATCAAAAACTAAGTGCAATACCTCATTGATTATAAAAACATCTAGTAGGTTGATGTTAATGATACAGGGAATAATTCCCTATCTCCACCAAATCAAAAGTTCTAAATATTTAAAAATCTAATGTCAAATTATACATCCAACATTGTGCAAGGTTGTCATTATATGCATTATGATGATCTAAATATGATTTTTAATACAATGGAATTTAAAATTCATAAGGGTTGAAGCACTCTATTACCCGACATTACTTTTACATCTACTAATTCATCTATACATTCACTTGATGTTCATCTCTATATCAATGGTCATATTAATAAAAATATATATACCAAGAATACTCATTGATCTCGTGTGTCCACAAAATGTGATCATGAAATAATTCTTCTTTGTGCATGATCTTTACAAAGACTCTTATGAACAATCAAAAGAATGGATAAAAAATCATTATGGTCTATTTTGCCCTATGATAGGTTTGATAACTCTCCCACTCAAAGTTGCACCAAAACAATTCGATGTCTCATTCACCATCATGTTGATGTCAAACCTATTTTATGTGAAGCTAAGCTATTTCTAGTTATGCACCATAATTTTCATCCCATCCATAAACCACAAATGCATAAAGTTTTCATTTGAAAATGAAACATATAAAATTCATCATAACAAATTCAAACTTATGTCATCCTATGGAAATTTTTCATTGGATTATTTTTTCCTTGTACCTATATAACTCGTTAAGCCTCTTCAAGTTTTTGTTTCAAATCATACTAAAATATTAAAGCTAAGTGCATATTTGATTTATCGCTTATTAATATCCCAACCTAGGATGATTATTCTATGGTGACTTTAATGGTTGTTCCTCCCACAACATAGGTCATCGATGAGTTAGATATTCTCCCAAGTACACCAAGAATAGATGTTGTTCCTCCTATGATATGCTATAAAATACCAAGAGATAAATATGTGATCACCTTTTTTCCATCAAAATTTTAAAAAATATAAATGTACAGATAGAGTGGTTTCCCAACCCTTGATAGCCCCCTCAATTCCTTCTCCAAAGGAAGAAAAGAGACCTATGGTAGAGAAATCATCTCTTACATAATCAAAAGTTAAAAATCATGCAAGAAGAAAAATAAGTGCTAAGGAGAATAAGCATAGGAATCATGGCATTGCTCATGACCTAGATAAAAGGAATAAGACATAACCTAATGACCAACCTCCTACCTAGATGAACCATGGAATTGAATCTTACATGTTGGTATTTGGTGACTGATCATGCAAATATTATACACTCTTTACATATAATTTTTTTTTCACTTTTTGGCATGTCAAGGGGTGAGTAGTTAATTTTTTGTTAACCAACAAATGGAAAATGACTTTGTAAAATCCTTATTCTAGAAGCTTCTAAAAATCTTGTTATAAGAGGCTGGGTTGTAAGTTCCGAGATGGTATTGATGAGATTGTAATCAATTTTTCTTTGGATAATAAAATCATTGGATGGATGAGTTTATGTGGATGTAGCCCATATTGGCTGAACCACATTAAAAATTTGTGTAGATCTCTTTTGTGTTATTCTTCATTGTTATTTCTGGATTATTTAATCTCCATATAATTGTTAATTTTTATTACTCCAATCTACTTAAATTTGAACAATTGGTATTAGATCCATGTGTTTTTATGTTGATTGGAAATAAACCTCTAGATTTGAGTGGGAGCAATGGAAGAATTAAACTCCAAGCTTGAGAAGTTAAATAAAAATAATTATCGATAATGGAAGATGCAAATAGAATATTATTTGTATCTAAAGGATCTATTGCAACCATTGCAAGGAAAAGAAAAGAAAAATGCTATGATGTTTGATGAAGAATGGGAGATTCTAGATGGAAAGTCATTGGGAACCATTTAGTTGTGCATGGAACCATTTGTTGCATTCAATATAATTGAAGCAAAGACACCAAAGGTTTGATGAAAGCTTTAGCTAAATTGTGTGAAAACCCTAAGCCTTAAATAAGGTATTTCTCATGAAGATTTTTTTTAATCTGAAAATGATTGAAGGTGGATCTGTTATAGATCATTTAAGTTACTTTATTAAGATTACCAATCAGTTAACTTCTATAAAAGTGAATTTTTATGAAGAGGTGAGGACTCTATTAGTTTTGTATTATGTTTTGGAAAGTTGGAATATCTTGGTAATGGGTGTAAGTAACTATGTCTTTGGTTCAAATACATTGAAATTTGATGATGTTGTTGGTGTTATCCTTAGCGAGAAAATGTGACAAAAAAAGGTGATATTTCAACATTGGTTAATGCTTTGACTATAGAGAATAGAGGAAGAACAAAGGTGATAGGAAAAATCCTAAAAAATTATGGGAAGTCAAGAGGGAAGTTGAGGAAAGGTAGATCAAATTCCAAAGGTAGAATGGATTGCTATCACTATGGAAAGCTAGGACACTTGAAGAAGGAATGTTGGTCTCAAAAGGGAAAACAAAGAGATGGAACATATGATGATAGTAAGGAATCTAATGCTGTAAGTAATCAATTATAGGATGCTTTATTTCTATGTTTAGATAATGATGATGATTCCTAAGTAATAGGCTTAGGTGCTTCATTTCATGCCACACTCCATAAGAAATATTTTGTAGATTATGTTGAAGGTTATTTTGGATAGCTATATTTGGGTGATGATGAACCCTATCGTATTGTTGAAAAAGAAAAGACAAAAATAAAGTTTTAAAATGTAAATGAATGGTTGCTACAAGAGGCAAGGCATGTTCCAAATTTGACAAGGAATTTAATTTTTGCAAGATAGCTAGGTAGTGAAGGTTGCATGACTACCTTTTGAGAAAATTTTGAAAGGTTGCTAAAGGTGAAAATCTAGGCACATTGTATTTGTGTACTGGTAATACTTAATCTACCTTAGCTGCTATAGAAATAATTGCTACTATGATAGTTAAAGAACTTTCTACAGGGACATAAACAAAACTATGGCATCATAGACTTGGGCACATGAGTGGGAAAGGGATGAATATCCTTCACTCTAGAAATTTTGTAGTAGGTATCGATCAAAATGACCAAGAGTTCTATGAAAATTATGTTTGTGGAAAATAAAATATATTTTTATTTCTCAAAGTTGGGAAAAAGAAAAAGAGTGAGAAATTAGAGCTTGCGCATTCAGATGTATGGGGACCAGCTTAGGTATATTCTCTTGGTGGCTCTTGCTATTATGTTAATTTTATTGATAATGCAACTAGGAAAACATGGGTGTATTTCCTAAAAAAAATCAGAAGAATTTGAAACTTTGAAATTGTGGAAAGCTTTGGTTGAGAATGAGATAGAAAAAAATTTGAAGTGTCTCAGATATTATAATGGAGGTGAGTATTGGAAAAAAGAACTTAAAATCATTTTTCATACACCGGAATTCATAAGTATAAAATATTTCACTAAACCCCATAGGAAAATGGTGTGTTTGAGAGGATGAATAGGACCATTATGGAGCATGCAAGGAGCATGGCATTGCCTATTGGACTACCCTTACATTTTTTGGCTAGATATTGTACATACCATTGTTTATTTATTAACTAGGAGACCTTTAAATCCTTTGGATGGTGGTGTTTCAGAGGAGGCATGGATAAGAAAATGGGTAAACTATTCATTTATTAAAACCTTTGGTTGTGAAGATTGTTTCCATATTAATCTATTGAAAATAGAACCAAGCTTGAGATTAAGTCTAAAAAATGTACCTTCACTGGATATATGGAGTAGATGAATTTGGTTATTAGTTATGGCATTATAAAAATCTCAAAATTATTAGGAGAATAAATGTTATTTTCAATGATAAGGTCATGTATATAAAGATCAACTGTAGGAAAAGAAGCATGAATAGGATAAAAAGGAATATGTGGTGCTGGATGAGATTCTTGAAATTAAAATGTCAGTGGTACCTGATGCTTAACAATAACAATTTATCCCATGGACTCCTGCAAGTGTTAGATGTTCTACAAGGATAAATAGAACTCCAAAAAAATATTATCCATCATTATATTCTATATTATTAATAGATTCTAGTGAACCTAAAGGTTATGAAGAAGCAATGTAGCTAGATATCAAATAATAGTGGGAGCTAGGGATGAAAGAGTAAATGGATTTGTTGTTGCAGAATAAAAATTGTGAGTTAGTCCAATTTCATGTACGTAAAATAGAACTTCTAAATAAATGAGTTTACAGGTTGAAGGATGAAGATGGAAGGAAGAAAAGATAGAAGGCTAGACTCATGGTAAAGGTTTTGCACAAAAAAAATGGTATATATATTTTTATGGAATATTTTCTTCGGTTGTAAAGATGACTTCTATTAGAATTATTATAAATATTGTGGTTGTAGAAGACTTGCATCTTGAATAGATATATGTGAAAAAAAAATTCCCCATGGGGATTTGGAAGAGAAAATTTACATGCAGCAAACACAGGGATATGAGGGTAAGGAGGAATTTGTGTGCAGGTGAAAGAATAGTTTGTATAGCTTGAATCAAGCACCTCAACAATGGTATTTGAAATTTGATAGTTTTATGGCTGAAAATGGTTCCAAAAGATGTCATTCTAATTATTATGTTTATTTTAAGAAATTGGGTAATGGCAGCTATATTATCATGTTGCTTTATTTAGATGACATTCTTGTTGTCGGTTATAACATGCAACATATTTATTAAGTTAAGTTGAAATTAGAAAATTCATTTTCTATGAAGGATTTAGGTGAAAATAAAAATCCTTGGTACAAGGATCACATGGGACAAAAAAATTTAAAAAATATTTTTTTCTCAAAGTGAGTATGTAGAGACAGTGTTGAAAAGGTTTTACATGTAGAATGAAAAAGAAGTTAGTACACCATTTACTATTCATTTTAAGTTGACTAAGGAGATGTGTCCAAAGACACAAGCAGAGGAAGATAAAATATTTAAGATACCATATGCATCCTCAATTTGTAGCTTAATGCATGCAATGGTATGCACAAGGCTAGATATTGCACATGTAATGGGAGTTGTGAGAAAGTTTATGATCAATCCAAGAATGGAACATTGGAATGTAGTAAAATGGATTCTTTTTTATTTGAGAGGTACTACTTCAAAGAATCTATGTTTTGGAGGAAAAAATTATGCTCTAAAAGGATATGTTGTCTTTGATCTTGATGGGAATTTCAATTTTTTAAGTGTTACGAGTTGGGGTTTTGAGTTTTCAAAGTTACCCATGGTGATTTTAATTATCGAATTTTGAAAACCCTCTTGTTCTGTTTCAATAGTGACTTACTACCAAGGGTAACCGGTCATTTTAATAAGGTTATATCCCTCTCGGGTTGTGTCTTTACCAGCCCCTTTCACCTGGCTTGCTGATCTTTCTGCTAGGATGAATTAAGTTTTTATACCGCTGGGGGTTTCACTGCCCGGTCCCACTATAATGTTGCATCTGATGTCTGACTGACTGTCTGATTGCAAGTTTTGATCTAGGCCATTTCTCGTCGACCTCGCAGTTTTTCTTACTGACGTCACCAAAGTGGTGCGAGGTTTACGAGATGTCATCATCTGGCATGAACGGATGTGTGGGGTTTTTTCCAAGGTGTTAGCGGTGATGTCTGGCCGTCTCTTCACTAGCAATGGTCTTTAATAATGGGGTTAATTATGACCTCTCGCACACCTTGCATGATCGGAGTAAATATTCCTAAAGGTACTATGAGGTATGCGAGGGAGTGACATGTGGTATTTCTTCTTGGTCCAATGGAGCTGTGTGGGCCCTACTATCTAGTTCAAGCCTCTTGTTTTTGTGGGTTTTGATTGGATGTGTTTTCCTAGGTGCTAAAGTGGATTATCAATACTCATTAACTTGATCTCAACCCTCTGATTCGCCAGATGTGTTTGGCATCAGTCATTCAAATTCAAAGGAGGGGTGTGCGATTCATCTATGTGGCATACATTGCCTTGTTGTTGCTAGTTTCATTAATGGAATGGATTTTTTTAGAGGTTCTCCTCCTGATTTTCTCTGGCGTGCGAACAGTGCCATCCTGCTGAAAACACTCATGGCTGTATTAGCCACTAATTATTCAAGTGCTTGAATTATTTTCAAGCAATTATATCCTGCAAACTAAGCCATTATATAAATGATGACCAAGGTACTTGCACTTATCATTGCATGTTTGTTCTTGTGCAGGAAGGTTTCTTATCTAGTGTATTGTAAGGCTTTGTTTTTCTCTATGGACAAATCAACTGAACATAGAAGTGTGAGGTTGGGAGCCCAAAGGTTTCCTGTAGTGATGGATCCAATTACTTCCATGGCACCTGGGGCTACTACTAGGAGTACTGGAAAGAAGATAATACATTGCTCATCCCTTGTGGTCATATCTGATTCTGATGGTAATGAATCTGACACCGATTCGGACTATCGGTGTTACTTGGCCACCTTAACAGAGGTCATGGGAGTAAATGAGGAGCACCTGATAGTTGAACCTATAACTATATTGGCACTAAGTATGGTTTGTTTGGGGTTGTACTGATGAGGCTGGTATGGGGAAGGTGCTTTTGTCACTATCTCAGGCATGGACTCGTAGTGGTTGCCTGTACTGGGGTCATGTATTTTGTTGATGGTTATCGGTGGTGGGTTTGTTGGATGTTTCTTTTCCTGTTGTTTCTTCATGTGGACATGGGCATGTGTGTGCTTTGCATTAAATTTTGTTCTCCGACTGGTTACTATGTAACCATTTTTTATTCCTCTGATCATGCACGATGTTATCGAATGATCAGCAATGTGAATTTCAATTTCACTTTAGGTTGAAATTCAATTTTGATACTGATAATTTATCCTAATGCTTGTTGCTCTCCTATTATATAAAGGAGATTTCACGGCTCATTTTAGGGTCTGAATTTAGCGTCTAAAACCTTGGAGTCTGTATAGTTAGCTTTAATGTTGGAATTTTGTGAACATTATTCAAGAAATCATCCCGGGTGGGGATTTGTATAAATTTAGTATGTTATCCTTTCTTAATGACTGATATCAAAACAAATCTACAAAATTAAGATGGTTTTCTCTCCTCTCTGTGTGTGTCATTGATTATTGATGGATTTATCAAGGGTTTCTCTCTTTAGTTTCAATGATTAATTGAAAGTGTAATTTGTTTTCTTGCTTTAACTTAATGAGTTAATCAAATACTTGAAAAGATAAATTACATGTTCATGGTTGTATATACTTAGTATTCGCTAGGAAGTACTATTTTAATATACCGAAACATCTCATAGTAGTAATGCTAAATGAAGATAAGTTTACAATATTAGAATTATACTTTGTATGACTCTCTCGCCCAATGGATGAAGCACTATATAATGTTTGCAACCTTTCTCTTTGGTCTGAGATTATAGTTATGAGCATGGTGATCGAAATGTTGAACATAACCACATATTAAACCTTTGGTTCCTACGGGAAGTAATTGTTGCATTAATTTGGTCAATCTCGTTGCTCTTTGGTCTCCCGATATCAAGAATAATGACTATTCCCTTGAGTGTGTAGGGATTGTAATCTGTATACAAAAAGTGTTATTAACAGTTATAAGGATTTTTTATGAACACATTTCAGTTTACCCACTTTGGTCCTACATAGCCAAAAGTGTACAAGTGGTCATTACATGACTGACTCTTGTTAGTTGGCCACTAGCCTTTGTAGTCATCCATAATAGGGGTTGGCTACCTCTTAGAGAACTGCAATCTCTATGTGGAAAAAAAACCAACAAAATGGAAACTCCATTGGGCATGAACTTAGCAGTTTCAGTTTTAGATGATGTTGGTATAGAGTCATTAAAGTGTTGAATTATTTCTATAGCCAAAGGTTGAAAATTTTTGAATCACTAGTTGCAAATGGTTATAGAGTCATATTAAATGATATGTTGTTGTGAATTTACATAGTGAATGCTTTCAACCCTATGGAGTGAGGCAGTTCAGAATATTCTTGACAATCTTGTGGTCTATGGTTTCCTGTAAGCAAAGGATACAGGATTTCTAGAGTCATTCATTGAAGGATGATTTTATTGGGGAGAACTTCTGAGAAATTTAAAAAATGAGAGAAAGAAGGAAGATAGAGGAACCGTAGGGTTTCAAAGTGAGGATAAGTGTTATACTTTGATGATAATGGATTATGATTGTGAAAGATATTACTGGTGGTATGATGTGACTCTGTAGTGGGTAGTGAAACCCAGAATCTAGCAACACTTAGAGAATAGAATTTCAAAGTTATTTTAAATAGTGTCCTTTGTTGATGACGTGGCGACTCTATCTCAAGAACCAATGAATAAATTAAGAAATAGTCCCAGATTTGTTCTATTTATAGTCTGGAAAAGAGATTGATACATGCTACAAACAACTACCAGGTATTTAATCAAAACTAAACAGTTCACTATTTCTAATAATAATGGGTGTTTGTGATTAAGGATAAAAATGGTTCCAAATTGGATGTCGAGCATCAAAAAGGGAACAATGATTGGTTTTACCATTCTTCTAGTAGTACAACACGCAAAAGGATTTATGAAACATGTTTGTATTGCATAAAATATTGGAAACCAACGAATGCTATTGTCAGTCATTAATAAACTCTTGGTTGAGATAATAAGTAATGTGCCTGATAATTATATGTTGTTGAGTAGTCTCCCATGTGTAAGGTCAGACAGAAATATGCAAAAAGAGCATGTTGTATTAATCCCTTTGGGGTTTTTTTAACTCAAATATATATGCCTTTTATAGTTAGTGGTATGAGTGATTACCCTAATTCAATTCCTAAGAAAATTAGGAAGTATTTGCCTCAATATATAGGGCAAGTTGCAGAATCGGCTTCTAAGCATTTACAAAATTTTGTAGATGTAATGGGTGATTATGAAATCAGTCATGAAGTTATTTGTGCAATCCTTAAAAGGTGATGCTAGGGATTGGTTTTCTTATCTACCTACCTTTTCTGTTAATTCATGGAATCAATTGGTGATGGATTTTATGGAACAATATGGTGAAATAATCAATCCCAACATATTGAGAAAAGGACTTATGGGAATTCATATACAAGAGGAGGAATTACTCCTGTTTTTTAATCTTAGGTTTTCAAGAGCTTTGAGGGAAATCCCTAAAGAAATAAGACCAAATGAGGTTGAAAGCCTGGTTGTGTATCTTGGTTCTTTTGACAAGACGATAGGTTTTTTATTAAGAGATAAAGAGCATACTACTCTACACCAAGCATACCAATTGGCTATGGAAATTGAAAATAATATGAAATATTCAATTATGAAGGGGTATCTGGCTATGAGTATTGATTACCTGGGCTTAAACAGTACTAATAGAATGCCAGAGCCAGCTATTCAAAAACTTGATGATGATAAAATTATCGCTAGGACTGTTATAACTACACCAATGCAGTTTGATGATAATAAGACCCAGGTTGAAACCCAGTCCAATTTGAGTGATGATGATCAAGTTTCTTTTGTATCAAAACTGTATGATATGAAAAGGCAAGAGAAAGAATCACCATATGAGTTTTTCTTGAGATTTCTAGGAGTCTTAATACAAATTCCTATAGATAAAAGACCTAATGATTATGAATGATATGATTTATTTTTTGAACTATATGAAATAAGAATGAGTTCTTTACCAGAAGAATTGAAACCCATTAATTTGGCTCAAGTGATTCAATGGATAAAAATTGAAGAATTGGCCTAGAATGCATCTACACAAAATAAAGATAATGCTTATTCATTACCAAAAAATTGCATGAATATTGAAGAAATTGAGGGGAATAATGATGTAGGATTGTATGAGAGAACTATTGTGTTTCGTAATCTTGATTGTGATGCTCATGTCATGAAGATTCTATTGCAAGCTATTGATTGTGATTTTAAGGGTAATGATTGCAGTATTGAGAATGCACTCGAGTTTTTATTTTTACTAAAGTCATGTGGGAATGAAGAGCCCCATGTTTGTTTCCCAGTGAAGGAACAATTGTCAGATGACATAAATCTAGAGTGTGCCTCAAGTATATTAGTAGTGGAATAGGGAAGTTGTATAAATATTGAGCAATCTAAGGACAATGATGTGTGTGGTCAGAAGAGTAAAATTGGAGGTAGCCATTATATTGATGAACACATTGGTACTAGGGTCTTTCCTTATTATCTATGTGAAGTGGAGATGGATGTGTGATTGCCTTCTAGCATTGATGTGATTAGTAAAAGGTTTTCAAATTATGCTGAAATATTCACTTATAAATCAACATATTCAGTAGGTAGTGTTGAGTACAAGGAAGCCAGTACATATTTTTTTGTCTTTTTTGATCAAGGTGAAATTGATGCTTTTAAATATGTCTCTAATATTTTTCATATAGAAATAAATGAAGAGGTACAAAAAAGGATGTATATGGAGTGGCCGAAGATGAATGTGTTTGTGCATTCCCTGAAGAATGATGTAGCCAATACTCCTAACTTGTGTAATGACCTGGTATACAACAAATTGATAGATTTTATGGGGTGGCAACCAAACTTGAGTAGAAAATTCTAGGAGGGAAATTCTTGGAGCTATGTATCATCTTTGTTAGGTGATGGAAGTAAGGATACCATGTACACAGTTCCATATGACATCTTTTTGTTCAATGTGTAAAAAAATGATACCATAATGGATGATGTCATGGATCAGGTAAGTTATGAAAGTTTCCATTTCCTAGTACAACTAAGCCAGCATCCTATGAAATATGACCAAGAGTAGGATAAGGTGAAGTATTATCATGGTCATATGTTTCTCTTAAAATGGTGGGGCAAAGCATTGATTAAATCAGTATAGAGGCAGAGTATGGGTAATCACCATAGTATTCTCAATGGTATGGGTCATCCCATGAGCTTCGAAACATCAAACAGTGAATGCTACAAGCTGTTTTTGTGTCAGAAAATAGAGATTTTTTTTTTTGATAGGGGTAGACCTTGATTTATCTTGTTTGGTGGCCTGGGGCCACCAAGTTTGTACACACAAGTCTAGTTCATAGAACAAGGTAATATATCTATTAAAGATCTTGTGTAATTTAGTAATTTGGTTTGCGAAACTGGAGATTCTAGATTCTTGCTATGCCCATAGGGGGCATACATCCCTAGTTGGATACACTGATGGGACTTTCAATTTTTTAAGTGTTGCGAGCTGGGGTTTTGATTTTTCAAAGTTACCCATGGTTATTTTAATTATCAAATTTTGAAAACCCTCTTGTTATGTTTCAACAGTGACTTACTACCAAGGGTAACCGGTCATTTTAATAAGGTTTTATCCCTCTCAGGTTGTGTCTTTACCAACCCCTTTCACCTGGCTTGCCGGTCTTTGTGCTAGGATGGCTTAAGTTTCTATACCGTCGGGGGTTTCACTGGTCGGTCCCACCTAAATGTTACATCTGATGTCTAATTGATCGTCCAATTGCTGGTTTTGATCTAGGGCATTTCTCATCGACCTCGTAGGTTTTCTTGCTGATGTCATCAAAATGGTGCGAGGTTTGTGAGATGTCGTCATCTGGCATGAATGGATGTGTGGGGTTTTTCCCAAGGTGTTAGCGGTGATGTTTGGTCATCTCTTGACTAGAAATGGTCTTTAATAATGGGGTTAATTATGACCTCTCACACACCTCGCATGATTAGAGTAAATATTCCTAAAGGTACTGTGAGGTCTGTGAGGGGGTGACATGTGGTCTTTCTTCTTGGGTCAATGGAGCTATGTGGGTTCTACTATCTGGTTCAAGCCTCCTATTTTCATGGGTTTTGATTGGACATGTTTTCCCAAGTGCTGAAGTGGATTGTCAATACTCATTGACTTGATCTCAACCCTTCGATTCACCATATGTGTTTTGAATTAGTGGTTTAAATTCAAAGGAGGGGTGTGTGATTCATCTATGTGGCATAAACTACCTTGTTGTTGCTAGTTTCATTAATGGCACAAATTTTTCAAAGGATCTCCTCCTGATTTTCTCTGGCATGCGAATAGTGCCATCTTGCTGAAAACACTCATGGCTATACTAGCCACTAATTGTTCAAGTACTTGAATTGATTTCAAGAAATTATATCCTACACACTAATCCATTCTATAAATGTTGACCAAGTTACTTGCAATTAGCATTGCATTTTTGTTTTTTTGCAGGAAGGTTTCTTCTCTGGTGTATTGTAAGGCTTTGTTTTTCTCTATGGACAAATTAACTGAACGCAGAAGTGTGAGGCCGGGAGCTCAAAGGTTTCCCATCGCGATGGATCCAATTACTTCCATGGCACTCTGGGCTACTACTAGGAGTACTGAAAATAAGCTAATACATTGCTTGTCCCCTGTGGTCATATCAGATTCTGATGGTAATGTATCTAACATAGATTCGGACTACCGGTGTTACTTGGCCACCTTAACAGAGCTCATGGGAGTAAATGAGGAGGTCCTGAAAGTTGAACCTATAACTACATTGGCACTGGGTCCGGTTCTTAGGGGTTGTGCTAACAAGGCTAGTATAGGGAAGGTGGTTTTGTTGTTGTCTCAGGCGTGGACTTGTAGTGGGCGCCTATATTGGGGCCATGTGTTTTCTTGATGGTTACCAGTGGTGGGTTTTTTGGATGTTTCTTTTCCTGTTGTTTCATCATGTGGACGTGGACATGTGTGTGCTTTTCATGAAATTTTTTTCTCCAACTGGTTACTATGTAACCATTTTTGATTCCTCTGATCATGCACGATGTTATTGAATGATGAGGAATGTAAATTTGAATTTAACTTTGGGTTGGAATTCAATTTTGATACTAATAATGTAGCCAAATGCTTGTTGCTTTCCTATTATATAAAGGAGATTTGTGGCTCATTGTAGGGTTAGAATTTTGGGTCGGAAACCTTGGAGTCTATACAATTAGATTTAAGGTTGGAATTTTGTGAACATTATTTAGGAAATCATCCCGGGTGGGGATTTGTATAAAGTTAGTATGCTATGATTTTTTAATGACTGGTATCGAAACAAATCGACAAAATTAAGATGGTTTTCTCTCCTCTATGTGTGTCGTGGATTATGAATGGATTTATGAAGGGTTTCTCTTTTCAATTTCAATGATTAATTGAAAGTGTAATTTTTTTCTTGCTTTAACTTAATGAGTTAATCAAATTATTGAAAAGATAAATTACATGTTCATGGTTGTATATACTCAGGATTCTCTAAGAATTACTATTTTAATATAGTAAAACATCTTGTAGTAGTAATGCTTTATGAAGATGAGTTCGTAATATTAGAATTATACTTTGTATGACTCCGTCGCCTAATGGATGAAGCACTATATAATGTTTGCAACCTTTTTGTTTGGTCTGAGACTATATTTCTAAGCATGGTGATCCAAATGCTAAACATAACCACATATTAAAAATTTGCTTCCTATGGGAATTAATTCTTGCATTAAGTTGGTCAATCCCGTTGCTCTTTGGTGACTATAATTATTCTTCAGTCTACAAATATCAAGAATAATGACTATTCCCTTAAGTGTGTAGAAATTGTAATCTATATACAAAAAGTTTTCTTACTAGTTATAAGGCATTTTTATGAGCAAATTTAGGTTTACCCACCTTGGTCCTAGAGAGCCAAAAGTGTATGAGTGGTCAATCCATGACTAACTCTCGTTAGTTGGCCACTAGCCTTTGCAGTCATCCATAATAGGGGTTGGCTACCTCTTAGAGAATTGCAATCTCTATGTGGGAAAAAACACCAACAGATCTGATGGGTAATATTGATAGAAAGAGGAGAACTACATGGTATTTTTTTATTATAGGAGGTACTACAGTTAGTTTTATTTCAAGGCTACAAAAGGTTCTCACACTTTCAACCACTAAATTTGAGTATGCTTCTCTTGTGGAAGCTAGCAAGGAGATGATTTGGTTACAAAATTTTAAGGAGGAATTGGGATAGTGACAAGAAGATAGCCCTTTGTAGACTTAAAGCTAGAGTGTCATTAATCTTCCTAAGAATTTAGCGAGCTGCATTAAAAAACGAAGAACAAACAAACTAGATACAACTTCATTGGTTAGTTTTGGAGAATGGATAGTTAAATCTAGAGAAAGTTCACACAAGTGAGAATCCTACAGATATATTCACAATGAATGATAATGGTGGACATAAGAAACTAGCTAGACTTTTAATCTAGTGGGAGTTGTAATTCCAATGGTCTCATCCAGGATCACTCTCCAAGTGGGAGATTATTTGGTGTGGAGCTTGATTAGTCTCCAAGTGGAGCCTCATTAGGCTTGATTGATCATAGAGTCTGCACAAGTGTTTTAGTAGATAGCACTTGGATACCTAAAATTTGAATTAATCTCTATGCTCAGTATTGTATTTTTATTTAGACATTTGTGTATGTGCATGATCATCATGAAAAAAATAGGCCCTTAAGTGGTGATGAAAATTCAGAAAATTAGAGTTATGCAACTTGACATAAAATTTGAATAAGTTATATATACTATTTCTAAAATATGTAAGAATAGAATCTATAGAAAATTGAATGTGGTTTCTAAACTACTCGGTTTATTTTAAAGAAAAAATCTATTTGGTGTAAATTTGAAATTTCAATGTCATAGTTGTAACACCTCTCTAACTCCAGCCTAGGTAAGATGGTATTTAATTTTGATTTAGCATTATAAATTTTATTAATGAGATTAGACATTGATGATTATGGATAGGAAGGGATAATTTCATAACACTCATATACGAGAGGCTTATGGTATCATGATGCTCTTTCTGATGATTGATGTGTTTCAGCTATATGATATATATTATATATACATGTATTTTGACATGTAATTGGAGTGATACAAGTACTGAGTATCGACTCCAGCTAGATTCACAAGTCTGAGCATAATCTTATTCCCCAATGATGGTAACTTTAGGTATTCATATAGGCCAAAAAATCCCCTACCCTAGCCCATTGTACCCTGTTAGTCTAGTGTTTCCTTGTTGATGTCTTACTCTTTGATTACCTAGTGGTAATGTTTGGAGCACCTTTTAGCCGTATGTTCGGTGCACCTTTGAGTTGTATACGATTTACCAGTATGTCTTGTTAAGGTATTTTTCCATGGTATTTGTTAGTCGTATTATGTGGCTATATATTTTTGTTTTCAATGCTATGATTTGTTTTCATTCACATATTTTTGTGGTTTCATATATGGTATTTCAATGTGTTTAATTGGTTTGAGATTTGGAATGGTTTTATTAATGAGATTTTAAATATGTTGTCTTTAAATGATTTTTATTGATCATTTGAGAGAATGATATATTTCATTTGGTAATTTTAAATGATTTTACTAATCCCTTTTGTGATCTATATCATTTGGTAATTTTAAATGATTTTATTAATCCCTTTTGTGATCTCTTATAATCTTATTTAATCATTTTGGGGAGCTTGTGTATTTTAATGATTGCATTTAATTTTTTCATTTTATGTGTTATTGTCAATGCTGGATATGAAGTGATTTTAAATTAATTAAATTGGAGAGCTTTAATATTTTGCTTTATTCAAAAATTTTACCCCATTTCCTTTTATTTTGAGAGTATATATGGAAGAATTTGTTTTTTTAAAGGGGGAGTTAGCTTTTTTTTTTTTAAATAAAAAAGAAGAAGAAGAAAATTGTTGTTTTGGGGAAAGAGGAGAAATTCCCAAGATTTGAGCAGCAGAGTTGGGGAGAATCTCTAAGGAGAAATTTGTGGGCAATGGTCTCGAAGGTTCTGTACAATTTTGTTGCCTTATTTTTCAAATTTGGGATCTCACTGTGCTTTATACACAGAGCTATCTTTCATTTTCATTTGGGAAGATTTAGAAATGTATGCATGAGGATGTTTAAATGATTTGGGAGTTTTGGCTGCTTTGTTGTTACCATGGTGTTTAGATTTTGAAATTTATTTTCTACTTGTATATTGCTTTCCTCTTTTGGGGAAAATCTTAGTTTGTCTAAATAAATCCAACTTGCAATTTCTAAACTTCAATTCAATTTTGGAATTCATTTGTAAACCATTAAATCTGAATTGGGTTGTTGACAAGATAGATTTTTGGGCACTTCCATTTTCTTTCTATTTTTTTAGTTTTGCCCAACTTGTGAAAATGTGTTTTTAATTGTTTCTCTTAAACCACCTACTATTAATGCAAAATAAAAATTTATTCTATGTGGAAACGCTTGAATTTTATTTGAGCTAGTTGTTGGGACATATGATCAACCATTTAAATGATATTAGAAAAAAAATAATGCTTGGTTGTTTTAAAAAAATTTAATGATGGTCTTTAGTGGCTTTTCACTATTTCATTTTTGTTATGGATTCTTATTTTGGTTAGACAAGATGGGCTTAACTCAAGGTCATTAGTGTTTCCTTATCGATTGGCCCATAAGTGGCTTCCAAGGAAACTATGTTGCCTTATAGAGTGGCTTGTAAGTGGCTTCCAAGGAAACTAGTAGCTGAGTTATAGGTTTTGTCGGGCATTGAGTTATCCATCTATGAGGTGTTGCTTTGGGCATTGTTGAGTCTCCTCATCTGATGTGTAATTTTGTACATCGCATTTTAGTAGTCTTGAGTACTACCCGACATGTTATTGAATGAGAACCTCCTTGTTGTGGCATTGACTTTATGCATTGTATTAAATGTTTTTTCTATGTCTGATGTGAGTGTTGGCCATATTTTACCCTTTGCTTGTTACTTTTGGTTGGGCTTTGTGACTACCTTTGAGAACAGTTGGGTGGTCTCTTTGGAGTCCACATGGTAGGGAGGCATTTCCACTACCATTGGGGACTAGTGTATAGGCTATTGGAGCACTAGTTGGCATCGATATATCCTATGTACTTGATTTATCATATTACGCTCATGTACATTCCTTTGTGTATATTGTACTCTCTTGAGAGATTATGAAATCCTATAACTTAATGAGAAGAAATGTGATGTTTATAATTGGTTTGCAAGTTCCAATGTTGGTATCAGACCCTTGTATTATGATGATTATTATAGCTTTTCTTCCCTTAGTTTCCATACAAAAAAATTAGAACTATAAATGTGATTTTCCTTAATCCTATTGTCTGCAAAAGTTCTCGAGCATCAACGCTCTCTGTTGCTGTCTTATTTGCTTCATCACAAGAAACTGAAGCAGTGAGCTATGGAACAAGTTCCAGAGCAGAGCAACAAGTTCCAAAACAACAAGTTCTAGAGGAGAGCAGCAAGTTTTGGAGCAAATTTTTGGAGTTGTTTAGTTTTCTCCTATTTAGTTTTTTCTCTGGAGGGTCCTTTGGGATGTCCTTTAGGTCATATTCGGCCATGTTTTTTGTCATTTTGTCAAATTTTTAATTAATTTATGTGTATTTTAATCTTCTCATTTTAAAAAAAATTATCTTGTACTCTTTTGTCTCTTACCCTTTAGGGTTGCGTAGTGGGATGTTATAGTAGTACTTAAATTTCAGGGAAAAAATAAGAAGTAGGTGTTTGTCTGACCACCCTAACAAACATAAGATGATAAAAAAATTTTTATAAAATTTTATATATAAGTAGATGACTCATGTCCTGATGTGATGCATATTTTTTGGTGATTTTTTTGAAATAAATAATTAATTATGATTTTTTTTTTACAAATTTTGAAAAATATAAAAAATCATATGTTTGACCACCTTAACTTGGTCAACACTTCATGATTTTTATTTTTTTAATCCTATAGCATGCAAAGCATAGAATGTGATACATGTTTTGGATTCAAAAAATGTGATACCATTTGAAAGCTATATATGATTTTCAATCAACCTATCAATCAAGACTTTAGTTGTAATTCAAATGGAAACTGAATAATAATTATTTATTAAATTCATTGTAAATCAAAATTTATATTGGCATAAAGTTGAGAATCTCCTTTAAAAACCCTTTTCATTTCATCAATTTTGGGTTAAAAAAAATCCATCAACCACAAGGGCTATCATATCACTTACATATCACCACTTTTTGGCCAATCATGATCCTGCACATACACATTTATATCATCCTAGGTGTTATATGTATGTATCTGAGCCAATACCCATGACATCCATGACATAAGAAATGAATATATAGGAGACACTAGTTAATTTATCATCATTATATGGTATTTTTGTTCTCCTTGGATACATTCATAGATTTTGTGCCCCGTGGTTTATTATTGTCAAGAATTTATAATATGTTCCCTCTTTAGTGTATTTTATTTTATTCCACATCCTCTTTTCCCTAACTATTGTGGCTCTCCTCTCATAAAGATAAGTAGAATAAAATTAGTGTTGAAAATCAATTCTTATTCAAGTTGTTGTAATCTGATATGATTAATAACAATATATATCATAATTATAGTAACTTTCATCCATAATAGAAAGTATAGTTATTCAACCTCCATTTATTGACTACACAATATCATTCTATCTAATTGATGAGAAAGATAATAGGTGAAATATATCTCCTAAGATTTATAGAATATCATGGGATTAGTGCATAAGGGTTTGATATCATGGATTGCATTATTCTATAGCCTAAACCAAGAGTCGGTCTATAGGACAAAGCATCATTATTAGATCTAGCGGAATTGTGTCCCACTCTTACACATACATTTTCTGGGGTATACCATATTTGAAAAAATAAATCTAGAGCCTATAGACACCAATCATATTATAGTCCCAAGGGAATAGCTTATTCCAATTGTAGCGTAGCTTATTTAAAATGTTAATTCTAATGTTACAAACTAGACCTATTATTTTTCTTGGGTTCTATGGGTGATGGCTCTCATGCATCACTACATAGGAAAGATCATTTATTCCCATGCACTCACTAAATATGAAAAGGAGGTTAGGTACACACATAATCTTCAGTTGTGCAACAATTCTCTCTATTCCATTTATTTTCTAGATTCTATGAAAACAATAATTAAGTATTTATTTATTTATTTTGGTCAATGAGATGTCATGGACTAACTATTACATTCTACTTGGATGGATTTTTCATATATATTATCATTGTAAAATTTATTGATGTTAAACTTGCTAAAAATTAAATTGATATAGGAGCATCCTTGGTTCGTTGCAATCCTGCATAAATCAAAAATATTTTCTTTTAGTTTTGTTCTTGTTTTTGTCTAGTTCAAGATCGCAGATTTGGTATTTCATCATATTTGGTCACTAGATTCTATGGATCTATGTTTTTATCGTGGAAATTTTCATTTTCCTTATTCCAAGATTTTAAAATGATTGGATATTTTTCTGGAAAGTTATCAGTCCTGGATTGAGTGATAGTTTCTTGAACTGACACCAGAATAGTTTCAAGCCTAACGGCTAGTTTGATCTGTGGTGGATCTTTCTTGTAACTTATGGATCCTTGAGTTGTGATTCAATTTTTTTCATGGAGTGTCCTCGACCTTATTTTTAGGTCCGCACTTCATCTTATGCACCTTTCGAGGAGAAATTCAAATTGAAGGCTGACTTATTGATGCGATTTCAATGTTTGTTCTTTGTGTTCCATTTTCATGTTTCGTTATGTTTCTGGTCATCTATGGTGTTTGGGAAAATCCTAAGGTTGGGGTTTTACTTATGTCTGCATGAAAAACCTTTGTATTTTATCTCATGAATTGGGTGGGATCTAATTGGTCGTTACTTTTTGAAGAGGGTTTCAAATCAACTTATGCCCCATTGCTTCATCTAGGCTGGGGCCCTTTTTGATTTATCATTTTATTTCCTTCACCTCAACTTTATTATTTCTGATGTCTAGGTTGGCCCTGTGCTCCCTTATTTAAAATGTCTTATCTCATTTTTTTTCATCAGCCTAGTGATGTCCCCTTGTGCCTTTAATAAATGTTTTACATTTTGCAGAGGGACAGATTTGTGTGACCATAAATCAATTATCATTTGATCTCAGTCGTTCCCCACAATCCCGTGATGACCCCACCACACTATTTGAGTTGATCAAGATATCATGGGTGAGTGCCATGTGTCTCATCTGGTGAAGCCGAAGAGACGATATAAATACTTTAATATATGTATTTTTATTTAATAAATTATGTAGCGGGTTACTAAAGAATTCATGAGATGCACATTCTTCTAATCAATGAAGATGTTATAATTTTGGTAGGAGAGATGTTCAATGGTTAATGATAAAGTTGTTGACTATGTTGAATGAGTATTATTGTCAATGGTTGAGATCTATTGTTTCCCACCATCACGTGATCAAAATTTGTGAGGTCTTTATTTATCGTGATATCACAGGCGGGTGCCACGTGGATTTCCTTGGTGATGAATAAGCTTTAATAGCGGATGAGGTGTCCACTAGCATAATTTGATCAAAATAAAGTGATTGTTCTCTTGCCCTATTGTGTCACAAAGAATTCAAATGCCTTTGCCGAGTAGTCACTAGGCTAGGGACGAATTTATAAGTTGTTACAACAAAGATTTGGGTTTCTGTAAGCATAAAGTCATGAGTTGGTTTCTATATCTATTGTTTAATCTGAATTTGAATTTGGGAGAAAAATTTTGTGTGCTTATCGGAGGGAATATCGATAATTGTTTTTTAGGGTTATAGGTTAGTTGAATTGTGAGAAATTGCAAGGTTCTATTTTGTAATTTCAGATTTTTGTTTAGCCCTAGTTTTTTTGAAGTTTTAAATAGTAAGCAAGCCCCAGTTTACCCAAGATGGAATTTTCAAATCAAAATTATGGCTATATTCATTATCTACATAGAAATTTATATGATGACTTCTTCGATCGATTTCCATTTTCAAAAAATGATAGGAAGAAGGGGTTGGTCTTGATGTGACAAAAAACCCTAGGGGAGGGATTAGTATATAATGTTTCCAACATAGTAGATGCTAGGGTTCCCATTATAGGTTTGGAGATGTTCAGGTTGTCGTATTGATAGAGGAATTTTCCCCAACCCTTATCGAATGGTTCAGTTAATGATATGGGGAAGCTAGTGGTACCAAATGTGTTCTCTGACATGGATTTTCTTAGGGAAATGGCTACACAATATGACCCTGTTACATGCGTGATTAGAGATAATGATGGAAGGGTTATGTTGAGCATTAATAAAGAAGAGCTTCAAAATATTTTTGATCTAAGTGAGTCCAGTAAATTATTTCTTCCTATTAATCTTGAGGAGATAAAATAGGAGTATGGGAGGTCGAAGTAAATTTTTAGAGTTAAGTTGCTCCCACCTCATTTGGCTAGGCTAGGAGGTTCAAAATTCTATATCAGCCCTAATGACCAAGAACCTTTCAGAATAAACTATTTTTTGAATCATTTCTTGGCCACCATTTACTCATTATTCCAGATTTTAGGTTTTAGCCCCAACACGGTGATTCCTATTGCTTACATTATCATGGGGGTGCAAATACAACACCCTAATTTCTCAGTGATATATGATTTTTCTTGTTTGTTGGCTGAAAAGATACATGAAGGGTTGTTGAAGTTGTAGAAAAATGATGTAGGCACTCCATTATTTTGGTATTCCATGCTAATGTATATTTTTTTGTCTAAGAATGTTGAATTCTTCTCTGAGAAGATGGAGTTAAGGTAATTGGTTAATGGTGAAAGGTTGACAGTGCAGGTGTGCACTGCAAATTTATCATATAATAGGGAAAGTGCAAGTTATGTGCAATTTGAAAACTATTTTGCATCAAGAGTGAGAGCCAGGCTGATGGTGAATGTGCTTAGATTTCCTTAAGAGTTGCATTAGTTTCTTAGACCGAAGGGGAGGAAGCCAAAGTTGAAATTTTCACACAAGTGGGGTGACATTATCCCATATCCAATCAAAACTATCTTGAGGGTGTATGGTTTTCAAGGGACCCCTCATATATTGCCATATAATGTACCACCAAGAGTGGGATTTGCAGAAGTTATGTGTTAGATTGGTTGTATCCATGAGGACAACCTTACTAGAAAAGGTAAAGGAACCTTTTTCCCTCACTTTACTATTTGGGTCCATTTTGGAAAATTATTTGAAGAATACTATTTGAGGTATGGTCCCAAGCGACAACATGATCCTTAGGGTTTCTTTTCCCTTTTTAGACAAAGGATAAAGGATGGCAAATTTTTGCATGATTTCAAATTTCGTAAGGACCTGATTAGAAATGAGTTTGATCTACATAGGAAGGAATTAAACAAGGGGAAATGGGTATCTTATGACAAGATATTGGCCATTGTGCATAAAATGGATCGAATATATGATCCATTGATCAGTGCATACCATAAGAAAACTAAATTTTTGATGAACAACTTCAAGGAGATCATGGGCATCTTGATGACCAATAATATAAATACAGAATTGGATCTAGGCATACAGGAGCAAGATGTCAAGAAAATTGAAATGAGGCTAGCATACCAACCTATAGAGAAATGGCCTATTTACAGAAGGAAAATAAATGATAGTAGTAATGAGGAAGAAGAGGATACAAAAGGAAAATAAATAATGAAATTTCCATCACAACTAGTCCCAAATTTCAAAACACCAGGGGAAATCAAGATTATTGATTTGGAATCATCACCTTAGAAAAGCCCTTCACCATCACCATTAGAGCCAAGCCCTAAGAGTTAAAATATTGATAAATTGTGAGAGGATCTGGTGGGTCAAATTTTTGTCACTAAATAGGATATGCAGATGGGTATGCCTTCTCTTCCCAGGCAATCTAAGTTGGTCTTGTCAGTTTTGGATATGAAAGGGAAATGTGTGCAAGATGTAAGGATAGAGGATTTCAAGGACTTTCTAGATGATGATGCATTTTTAAAACTCTTGTCTTCTTGCAACTAGTATGGAGAATTAAATTGGAAGAATATCAAAATAAATGCAAGAAGAGAATTGAGACTTGACAGGTCTAACCAGGAGAATGACGATGAGGTGAAACCTGAATTGATGGAAGAATTCAAGAGAATCACTCCTGAGGAGGGGAGAAAATTTATAAATCAAGCCGATGTCTTGATTTTTCCTGAGTGGGACATTATGGATGGAGTATCTTTTAATGCTATTCTAAAGTCCAAGCATCCCCTAGAAGAGTCTAACGAAGAGGTTAAAGAAGCATTGCAAGATTCTTTGTTTAGTGAATAGATCGAGACCTTAGCGATTTGGGCCTTGGCCCCTCAAGGGAGAAAGCCTAATGTGACGAATATTAACCCAAACCTAAGAGGAGGGTTGATAATAAAGATAGCCTCAAAGACCTCTACCTTAGAGGCCACTATTTTTACTGTGAATGTGGCCAAACTAGCCCAAAAGGTTGTTTAAAGGGAGGAGACTGAAAAGAAAATCCTAACAAAGAAGTCAAATTTTATAATTGGAGAGTATAGGAAGGTGCAGCAAAGGAATGTTGAGCTATAGACTGAGGTGGGTAGGTTGACATACAAGCAAATTGGGAAGACATCAAGTGCTCCATGGATTAGAACATTTCCTTCAACATCAGAACCAGTTCCTCTTGCTTCTCCTATTCGTTCTACACCAGGGTCTCTCAGCCAAACTCCTTCCCTGAGTCCTACTTTATATCCAATTGAGGAAGAAATAGAATGGTTTGTTGATCCTACAAAGAAGTAGGTAATGCACAAAATTAAAGAGTTATAGGCATCCTTGAGGGTAAGTGAGGAGGGGGAAATTTTAAAGAAAGGGGAGGTTGTTAATATTGTATTGAGATATTTAAATGAGAAGGTTGATGAAAAATTGTCATCTATGTATTCTTTATATTCTCTATTATTAAATGCAATAAAGAACGCTAACAATGATCAAGAGGTATTAATACAACTAATTAAAAAATGGATCCCTAGGGCTAATGATTTAGACATAATGTATAAAGCCTCAAGGTTTGATACAAATAATAGGCCTACTCAAGTGTTAGTTAAGTCATTTAAAGGTTTGTCATGCCTTAGCAAATGATTTGAGTAGGAAGATCAAAGAGCTAGTGAATAATTTTGATGATTTGAGTGAAACATTGGTACCTGATATAATTGATGAGTAGGGAAACATCAGGTCATTCCAACTGTGGCAAGATCGAGCAAATGAAGTCATCAATATACAAATTAAATTTATTTGTGATGACTCAGATTATGAATTGTTGGTGAGCTGTATGGACAAGATTATTAGTACCATCTCATTTTTGGAATCTTTCAAAAGAGAAGAAAATTAGGTGGTGGTTAAGTACACACCTTATAGTGTCAAGGTGAACAAGGTAGTCAATTTTGATTTGCCAACTAACAATGAATATTGGAGATGGGTAAATGTATACTTAACTGAGGAAGAGTGAAATAGAGTAGGTTGCTAACAGTTGAAAAATCAGTTGTTGGAGTTACAATAGATTCTAGTTTTGTCTTGGGGAAATTCTAGGTGCAAAATTCTTGAAGTTTTTTTGTTGCATCAACCTTTCTCAGCAGGCATGATGAAAATGAAGATTCTCTAGGGAGACTATGGTTGTAGCAAATTTTTGAAGTGTCACAAGGCAGTCCAATTAGTTGGTGACACATGTACTCTCTGGTTCAATTCTTTTTTTCTCATTCATTCTCTATAAGAAGTATTTCAAGGCCACAAGTATGGGTTAGCAAGTTAGATATTTTTTGGTCGAGTCTAGGTGAAGTTGCAAGGAAAATTCTAAAGTTTGATGGTTTTAGGGAAATGCAATTTACATTTTGAGTTAGTCTGTAGTAGGTTTTGTAGTTATAGGGATTTAATGTTTTATAATAGTACTGACATTTGAATTAAATGATTAATTCAAACTCATGTCTCTCCATTGTACAAGCATATCTGAATTTTGAATAAAATGATCAAGGGTTGTTTTGTTCATCTCACTGTTGTGGTGTGTAAGATTCTTGTTTTAGCTTTAATTCAAGAAATTAATTTAAATTCTTGAATGTGATTGTAGGTGGATATGCTCTATATAAGGATTTGATAAGTAGTATTGAGTTAGAATATATGTTGATGAAATTATAAAACAATGTTATCAAGGATATTATATGTGATGTGTTAAATCTATCATAAACCCTTAGATGCTTATGAATTTGACTGATCCAATGGATTTATGACACTGATCTAAGTTTTACTTATTCATATGGTTCAGTATTTGTTTGTCTTTACCTAGAGCTTGCTACAAATTGCAAATCAATAACTATCTTATATTGTGAAATGTTGTTGTAGTTATCTCATGCTCCAAATAGTTGATATTGTTGATGAACAACCAATTCTATTTGGTATTATCCTATTATGTTGAGCTATTAAGTGATATTATTTTTTGGTGTTAATGTTGTTTATGATGATGGTGTAGTGATTGTAAATGCATTAAGGGATCACCCTCTCAGGTCTTGCAGAGCCAAAAGTGTAGGAGGTATTTAAAATCCTCATCAATTGGTCCATGTCCTTCGAGCTTCCCTTAATAGGAATTGGCAATTCCATAGGTAGATTAAAATATCAACCTAGTTACAGTAAATACAACCAAAAAAATGGTGACTATACTAGGGAAGCCAACAAAATGGTGCTTGTACTAGGGAAGCAACAAAATGGTGACTGTACTAGGGAAGCTAATTGCAATATTTCTTATCAGTGTGTTGGCTGTCCATTTTTCATAGAGTTTTCATAGTATTTATGTGATTTAAAGGTTCATCCTATGGTTTTTTCTTAGGCTTGTCCATATATATTTTTTTTCAAATCATTTTGAGTTATTTAGTGAAGTACATTTGTATGTTGTTATTACAAGGTTCCAAAGGTCTTTTGAATTTCACCAAGTGTCTTTGGATATTTGGTATTCCCAAGATAATTGGGTGGTGACTCTGAAGTCTCTACACCAATGTGCATCTTATTTTGAAGATTTAACATAAGTTGAAATATGGTCTAGACAAGTATGTAGAATGATGAACACTAGGTCATTCATAATGATTCATCTACAATAAAAATTGAAGGGTGAACTTCCTAAAATGAAGAAGGACTGGATAAAGAAAAGAATAGAATCTAGAAATGTTGCTCCCACATCACAAAATATTTTACACCAAGGTACAAGTAATAATTTACACCCTATCTCTGAAACTCTTGAAGAGGTGTCTAGAAATTCAAAATCAGATAGTTGTTGATTTTTTGGTGCACTATTTAATACACCAGCTCAAAAGGATCTAACATGTCAAAATAAAGGGCTTGTTAGTGTCCAATATGTTGAAAAGAGAAGAGGTAGGAGTAGAAATCGAAGACATCATAGAGAAAACACCAGTGATGTGGCTCTTCTTCCTACTGAAGATGATGTAACTCCTTTATTGTCTGAACATGTACTTGAAGAGGTCAATCGAGTAGATGTAAGGGATACATCAAGTTCATGATATGACTTTATCGGATCCTGATGATGCTTTTGGAGACATTGACTCTTTGAGGTGGGAGATCCAAAAGCAAGCTGAGCTTAAGATGAAAAAATAAAAAGAGAGGGAAAAAAAATTGATCCATGTGATTTAAAGGAATAGGTTGACTAGATAGTTGGCAACAATGAAACTCCTAAACCAAGAAAAACTAGAGTTAGATGTTGAGGGCCCTATTGTACATGAAATTATTGATAAGCAGATAAAAACTATCTAAGGTATGTATTATAGGTCAATTTGATGCCCAATCAAAACTTGTAGACCCAAAACCCTCAAACCCTATTAAGTCTCAACTGAGTAATCCAAACCCTAAGCCTGTCTTAGACAAGGGGAAAAAAAAGGCCGAGGGGATTAAAATAAGTGAAAAGGTGACTTCCCACCCTCCTAAACAAGATCCCCCACTACATCTATCATTACAAGTTGAGAGTGCCTTAGAAAAGGTTATAAGGGAGGGTGAGGCTCTTGTAGAAGAGTTGGAGAGGACAAAGATTGACGTTGCAAATACATAAATGAAGAGGAAGATAAGTTTCCTAAAGATATCAAACATGGATTAGGCTACAAAAGCTGCAACCTCGTAAAGTCACCAAGATTCCTTGAATGGTCTTAAAACCAATATATATCCCACCACAAATAATTTTGGCCTGAAGGTTCATGCAACTAGGTTTGTAAATCTAAATCAAGATGGTCCTAGGGTACAAAATTCAGGTTCTAGTGTTGATTTGCAGAAGACTAGAGGATTATTCCAAATGAGACCTATACAGTTGGAAAGGTATAGGTAGTTATTATTTGATGGTATTCCAGGTTATCTAAACCCCAACCCTGATGATCTCAGAGAAAAAATGAGTAATTTTGTTGGAAATAATGTTGTGATAGCAGAAGAACACTTAGAATATTTTATGGATATCCTAAATGATTATGAGGTAGAGCATGAAGATGTTTTAATGAAATTGTTTGTAAAATCTCTGGTAGAGGATGCAAGGGATTGGTATAGAGGATTACCTAATGCTATTATTGGTTCATGGGATGAATTTGAATTTTTTTTTAAGGAGAAATACTATGATAAAACTAATGCTAGTTTCATTATAAATGAGTTTAATAATAACAAGAAGTCATTAAATGAGTCTGTGTCAGAGTTCAATCTAAGATTCCAACAATCAATGTATAAGTTGTTCCATGTTTTGAGGCTTCATGAAAATGCCTATCTAACTATATATTTCAATGCTTTTGAAGCTAAAATGGCATATCTCCTCAGAGATAAGGACCCTTGGACTATGAGGGATGCATTTAGGGTGGCTATAAATATTGAGAGTAATAGAAAAGCTTTTGGGAAATATAGTAGGAGGGAAGAACCCACAATTTTAAAAATCCTAAGGATAAGACTGAGAAGGTTTCTACTGCAAAGCCTAAGGACGATGAGAAATGGGATAAGGTCTTTAGCACTTGAAAGACAAAGTAAATCGTTGACAAGAAAGAAAAGGGTATAGGAAATGAAAAGCATCAATATAATAAGAATGACAAACCACCTAGGCTGCAACATTATCCTTATAACACAAATTAGAAAGATGGGAAACCAATCTTGCTTGGCCAAAAGCCTAAAAATTATCAACATACACAAGACCCTTCGGAGAAGAATTCAGTAAATCTGGTACAAGATAGACCATGGTGTGAGGTGTGTGAACATCCACATGATAAAAATTACTATGGTATTTCTCAGTTACTTGTTGCTGAGGAAACCAAGCAGGATACACATGAGAAGACTTTGGAATGTGAGCAAGATGATGTAGACATTTGTATGGCTAGATCATACATTGATGAGGCAACACTTTTCTTTGATGATGAATTTTAGGGAGCTGATTTGGATAATCAGAGATAGAGAAGTGAGATGTACCATCAATAGGTCTTCTCTGATGAGGAAAGTGATTTTGACCATAATTCTTGCAATATGGAGTAGGCTAAAGATTCAGTGTCCTTAAGGAGAGCATCAAAAGAAGAGATTGCAAGGTTGATTGAAGAAATGGCTTCTCAAATGAGGAGTTCACTTCAGCTAAGAAATATAATTGTGGGTGGTGAACAAGGTAAACCTACTAGCCTATTTATCAAAGAGAAAAAGGACAAAAACAAAGGTGTTAAGGTTGACAACAAAAAGGATGTTGTAAAAGTGAAAGAAGTTAAGAATGATAAGGTTTGGGAAAAAAATAATGAAACCCCAAAACCTCAAGAATATGTAGCTTCATCATTGGTGAAGACCAAGGTGATTACAAAGTTTTTTGAACCTGCTTCAAAGGATAAGAAGCAAAAGAAACTTGAAGGAAGTAAGAAACAAGAGAAAAAAGGAAATGATGAGGGTATGGTATTTGACTTGCCTAAATATCACCTGTAGATATTTTTCAAGTGCTTTATCACATTAAAGTTACTATACCTTTACTAGAAATGATGAGAATAAATGAGCATAAGGAAAACACAATAGCCTTGATCATAGGTGTTTCTCGTAATAAGATTGAACAAGGTAGTTGTAAAGAAGCAAAGCATGAAGGAGAAGGAAAAGAGAAATATGTGCAGGGAATTGTGTCACAAATTCACCCTATATGTCGAGGGAATTCTATTAATATGTTCCTTGAAAATATAAACCCCTTTTTCTTAAGTGTTTATATAAATGGGAAGAATTTAAGGAACTCTATGATAGATTCAGGGGCCTCAAACAATGTTATTCTAGTCAAAATAATGGAGGAAATGGGCTTGGTAGTGGATACTACTCAAGGTAAATTCTATGATTTGGATTCAAGAGAAGTGTCAGTTGTTGGAACTAACAAAGTATTGCCTTATAAATTGATTTAGTATCTTGAGAAGGATTTAGCAATCATTGTATTAGTTGCACACATCCCACCTCATTTTAGGATTCTTTTGTCAAGAAAGTGGAGTACATCAATGGGGGGAAACATGTAGTGTGATATATCATTTTCTACTTTATACATTGATGGTAAAGATGTCATGATTAAAAGAGAGTGAAAATTATCCCATATGATTGAGCATGACCCAATTGAGAATATGACATGTTTTAGTGACTATGGGATAAATGAATTCAGGGATGAGGAATCCCCTAGAAATTGTGATAAGCCTACTACACTAATTGGTATAGAAGGAAAACAATTGTTATAGTAGGATGACTTGTTGACTATGTACTTTAATGGTGCAAGTTCAAAAGAAGGATTTTGTTCATCTATTTTCTTACGATCACCAAGTGGAAAGACATTTAGGTTCTCTTTTACCTTGTTATTTGAATGCACCAATAATGTGGTGGAGTATGAGGCCTTGTTATTGGGGTTAATATTGGCTGAAAAACATTGGATCAAGAAGCTCAACATAATTGGAGATTTTGAGCTTGTGGTTTCCCAAGTTAGATCCAAGTATGTATCAAAGAACAAAAAGTTGAAATAGTACAGGAATGCTATTTGGGATGAATAGAAAACTTTGATGCATTTGGTATAGGTTGGATGGAGAGAGGACACAACAAAGTGGCAGATTTATTAGCAAAAATTGCATTAAAACCAAACGATATGACCTATGCTGGAATTTCAAAGGTTGAAGCGCAAACTGGGCCATCCATTCCTAATAATATAAAAAACTAGCAAGTTTTTTATAGTGACGAAGATATACTAATGTTCTTGAATTATGTGGATAAATATGAAAGTTAGGAAACTGAATTTGGATATTTTGTGGAAAAACTCGATGGTAAAGATATTGTATTTTGAAATGAGGTCATTCAGTTAAAGTCAAACACAATTCCTAAGGGTTTAGTTATGTTAGAAAGAGTTTTTGATAATCAGGATAGGACAAAGGCTAATCATACTACTTCCCATCCTGATGAGTTGGAAGAGATAAATATTGGAATTGAGGCATCACCAAAGGTGAGAATGATGCTAATTTATTTATTAAGAAAGTTTAAGAATTTTTTTGCATGGTCATGTGATGATCTTAAGGCATATAGGGAGGCTCTATTCCAACATGAGATTCCCTCAAGTGATGGTGCTCAGAAATTTAGGAAAACAAAAAGGCCAATCAATCCCACCCTAGCCCCCAAAATGCAAGAAGAATTAATAAAGCTAAGGGATGATAGGATCATCAAGCCAATTAGACATTCATCCTGGGTGTCAAAAATTGGTACTAGTGAGAAAGAAAAATGGAGACATCAGGTTATATGTAGACTTTAGAAATTTGAATGTGTCTTCACTTAAAGACAACTATCCCTTACCAAATATAGAAGTTATGTTGCAAGAGGTGACATGTTGTGAATTAATGTCTATGATGGATGGGTTCTCTAGCTACAAAGAGCTCATGGTCAAGGATTTTGAGCAATTTAAGAAAGCTTTCACTACACCCTGAGATACATATGTCTATGTGAGAATGCCTTTTGGTCTAGAAAATGTAGGGGCTACTTTTCAAAGAGCCATGGATGTGGCATTTTCAGACTTCACTAACTTGTTTTTGGTGATTTACCAAGATGACTTGACAACATATTCCAAGAAAGAAGAGGATCATTGTGATAATTTGGAGAATACATTCACTAGACCACAAGAGTATGGTATCTCTTTGAATCTGAAGGAATATGCATTCGGGGTAAAAGAGGGAAAATTGTTGGTACATATGTTTCCAAGGATTGGGTCAAAATTGATCTAGAGAGCATAATTGAAATAGAAAAAATCCCACAACCCCACAATGTCACAGAAATACAATCTTTCATTGGACAAGTAAACTTCCCAAGGAGGTTTGTGAAAACTTCTGCTGAGACAGTTCAACTGATTTTTAAGATTCTTAATAAGGGAGTCAAGGTTGAATGGGAAGAGGAGTCTATATTGTCTTTCCAGGCCATTAAGCAAGCAATAAATGAGGATCCTTTGTTAAGACCCCTGATTTTTCTAAACCCTTACAAAAAAATTATTTACTTCTCTCCACACAATTGCAGATTAGTTGTTGCAAAAGATTGTAGAAGGTTTTGAATATCCTATAGCCTTTTTCCAAAGAACTTTACAAGCTGCATAACTTAAATATGATATAAATGAAAAATAGGCATATGCATTGGTAAAAGTAGTGAAAGATTTTAGGAATTTTTTTATGGGATCTACTATAGTTTAATATGTTCCTAGTGCTTTTGTCAAGGATATTTTCACACAATAGGAAGTATCAGGAAGAAGATGTATATGGATCAATAGGATCTAGGAATTCAACATTGAGATCTAGATTACTAAGTCGGTGAGAGGGAAAGGATTGGCCAAGCTTATGGCCCAAATTAAAATGGAGGAAAATAAGATAAGTTTTCTAGAAGAGGAGAATAGATCACACATATGTGATATGGAGCATTCTGAATGGTATAAGGGTATGATCTATTATTTGTGAAAGATGAAATGTCCTAACAACTTGAGTGAAAATGAATAAAGGACATTGAAGTTACATGCTATAAAATATGTTATCATAGCTGAAAATATTTGGTGGAGAAATGAAGAAGGTGTCATGCTGAAGTGTGTTGACCAAGATCAAGCACAAGAACTTTTGAGTGAGATGCATTGTAGAGTTTTTAGAGGGCATTATATGGCCAAAACAACTGCACATAAGGTAATGAGAGCTGGATTTTTTTGGCCATGCACACGATTAGTGAAGACATGTGATGCTTGCCAGCGTTTCTCTGGTAAGTTCAGATTCTCTAGTAACTTGCCTCTAAAACTAGTTGTAGTGCAATCTCCATTCTAGTAATGGGGTATTGATTTTGTAGGAGAAATAACATGTAAATATATTGGAGGCCACTCATGGATATAGGTGGAAACTAATTATTTTAGCAAGTGGGGGGAAGAAATTCCAACAAAGAAAGAAAATAGTAAGGTGGTAATTTACTTCTTGATGAGCAATATATTGACTAGGTTTGGATGTCAAGAAAGGAGTGTGTCAGATAATGTGATGTGTTTCATAAATGAGGAATACACAAAATTTTGTGAAAAGCATGGCATCCAAATTTTTTACTCATCATCATATCACCCACAAGTAAATGGACAAGAAAAATCAAGCAATAAAAGCCTAATAAATATTATTCAGAAAATCTTGGATCAAAATAGAAAGGCATGAGATTCTAAGCTGAGATTAGTAGTTTGGGTGGATAGGATAATTATGAAGAAGTCCATAGCTTGTGCCTCATTTGACTTTGTTTATGCGATAAATGCAAGGTTGCCCCAAAATCACCTAATGGAAATGTATAGGTTTGTCCAAATGTATGATGATGAAATTGATGATGAAATGCAATCGAGAGAGGAAACTCTCATAGAATTAGGTGAAACCAGGAGGAAAGCTCAAGTGAAAATGAAAAATTGCAATTGCAAGTAAATAATTTGTATGAAAAAAGGGAAATTTCAAGGAGCTTTCAAGATGGAGATTTGGTTTTAATGTGGAATGCCAAATTGGAAGATAAAGTTGAACATGGAAAACTTGATGCAATTTGGTTGGGTCAATTTTTTATCTATAGTACATGGGGTAAATATTCATACTTCCTCCAAGATATAAGAAGGGGTAATCCTGAACTTCCAGTTCATGAGCAGTTCTTGAAGTTTTACTTCACTTGAAGTATGTTCTCCATGAACAGTAGTTTAGGTTGATATATATGTTAGTGGTAGGTTTCTTTCCTATTGGGTCTTTTTTTTCAGACAACCCCTTTTGGTCGTATCTGCAATTGAAGTGCAAACTAGGCCATCTATTCCTTATAATAGCAAAAACTGGAAAGTTTTGATAATGATGAAGATATACTGAGGTTCTTGAATTATGTGGATGAATATGAAAGTTAGGAAACTGTCTTTGGAAATTTATGGAAAACATCGAAGGTAAAGATACTATATTTGGAAATGAGGTCATTCAGTTAAAGTAAAATACAATTCCTAAAGGTTTAGTTATGTTAGAAAGAGTGCTTGATAATCAAGATATGAAAAATGCTAATCATATTGCTTCCCATCCTAATGAATTGGAAGAGATAAATCTTTGAATTGATGCATCACAAGAGAAGTTGTATATTGGAAAGAAGTTGTCACCAAAGGTGAGAATGATGCTAATCGATTTATTGATAAATTTTAGGAATGTGTTTGCATGGTCCTATGATTATCTTAAGGCATACAAGGAGGATTTATTCTAACGTGATATTTCCTTAAGTGATGGTGCTAAGCCATTTAGGAAAAACCAAAGGCCCATTAATCCCACCCTCGCCCCCATAATGCAAGAAGAACTAATGAAGCTTAGGGATGCTAGGATCATAAAGCTAATTAGATATTCATCCTAGGTGTCAAACTTGAGACCACTGAGAAAGAAAAATGGAGACATTAGGCTATGTGTAGACTTTATAAATTTGAATGTGTCTTCACTTAATGACAACTATCCATTACCAAGCTCAAGGAGTTTGATCATTTTAAGACGGATTTCACTACACCCTGGGGAACACATGTCTGTGTTAGAATGCCTTTTGGTCTGACAAATGCAAGGGCTACTTTTCAGAGAGCCATGGTTGTGGCATTTTCAGATTTCATTAACTTGTTTTGGGTGATTTACCAAGATGAATTGAAAGAATATTCCAAGAAATAAGAGGACCATTGTGAGCATCTCGAGAAGTCATTCACTAGAGCACTAGAGTATGGTATCTCTTTGAATATAAATAAATTTGCATTTGGGGTAAAAGAGGGAGAATTGTTGGGATATATTGTTTCAAAGGATTAGGTCAAAATTGATTTAGAGAGGGTAATTGTAATAGAGAAAATCCCACACCCCCATAATGTCAAAGGAATAAAATTTTTCTTTGGAAAAATAAAATTACTAAGGAGGTTTGTGAGAAATTATGCTAAGATAGTTCCCCCAATTTATAAGATGCTTAAGAAGGGAGTCAAGTTTGTATAGGCTTTCCATGCCATTAAGAAAGTGATAAAGGAGGATCTTGTGTTGAGAACCCTTGATTTTTCTAAACCCTTACAACTTAAAATTATTTTATTCTTTCTAGAAAATTGTAGATGTGTTGTTGTGAAATAATATAAAAGGTTTTGAACAACCTCTAGCCTTTTTCAAAAAATCTTTAAAATTTGTGGAACTTAAATATGATATAAATGAAAAATAGGCATAAGCATTGGTAAAATAAGTGAAATATTTCACTCCTTAGTTGATGGGAGCTACTATAGTTGCATATGTACCTAGTGCTTATGTCATGGATATTTTCACATAGTAGGAAGTATCAAAAAGAAGATGTAGATGGATCAAAAGGATCCAGGAATTCAACATTCAGATCCAAATTACTGAGTCGGTGAGAGTACAAGGATTGGCCAAGCTTATGGCCCAAGTTAATATGGAGGAAAATCAGATAAATTTTTTAGAAGAGAAGAATAGATCACACATATGTGATATGGTGAATTATGAATGGTATAAGGGTGTGATCTATTATTTGTGAAAGATGAAATGCCCTAAAAATTTTAGTGAAAATGAATATAGGAAATTGAAGTTACATGCTATCGAATATGTTATCATATCTGGAAAGGTATGGTGGAGAAATGGAGAAGGTGTCATGCTGAAGTGTGTTGACCAAGATCAAGAACAAGAATTTTTGAATGAGATGCATGGTGGAATTTGTGGAGGGCATTATATGGCCAAAATAATTGCACATAAGGTAATGAGAGCTTGATTTTGGTGGCCTACTATTTTAATAGATGCACACCAATTAGTGAAGATATGTGATGCTTGCTAATGTTTCTCTGGTAAGTTCAAATTCTCTAGTAACTTGCCTCTAAAACTAGTTGTAGTGCAATATCCATTCCAACAATGGGTTATTGATTTTGTAGGAGAAATAACGTGGAAATCTAATGGAAGCCACTCATGGATATTGGTGGAAACTAATTATTTTACCAATTAGGTGGAAGAAATTCCAACAAAGAAGTAAAATAGTAAGGTGGTAATTGACTTCCGAATGAGCAATATATTGACTAGGTTTCAATGTCCAGAAAGGATTGTGTCAAATAATGTGATGTGTTTCAAATCTGAGGAATACACAAAATTTTGTGAAAAGCATGGCATCTAAATTTCTCATTCATCACCATATCACCCATAGGGAAATGGACAAGAGTAATCAATCAATAAATTCTTCGTGAAGATTATTAAGAGAATCTTGGATCAAAATAAAAATGCATGGGATTCTAAGTTGAGATTAGCAGTCTGGGCAGATAGGGTAACTATGAAGAAGGGAATAGGTTGTGCCCCATTTGACTTGGTTTATGGGATAAATGCAAGGTTCCCCAGAATAACCTAATGGAAATGTATTGTTTTTTCCAAATGTATGATGATGAAATTAAATTGAGAGTAGAAGCTCTCATAGAATTAGATGAAACCAAGAAGGAAGTTCAAATTAAAAATGAAAAATGGCAGTTGCAAGTAAAGAATTTGTATGAAAAATTGAAAATTGCGAGGAGCTTTCAAGATGGAGATTTGGTTTTAATGTTGAAATCTAGATTGGAAGATAAAGGTTAACATGGAAAATTTGATGCAATCTGGTTGGGTCCATTTTTTATCAATAGTAAGTGGGGTAAAGATTCATATTTCCTCCAAGATATAACAAGGGATACTCTTGAACTACCAGGTCATGAAATGTTCTTTAAGTTGTACTTCACTTGAAGTATATTTTCCATGAATAGTAGTTTAGGTTTGTATATATGTTAGTGGTAGGTTTCTTTCCTATTGGGTTGTTTTTTCCAGACAACCCCTTTTGGTCATATCTGAAATTGGTCTTCTCAACCTGAGATTCTAAAATCTCACTTCATTCCTGTGGAATGAACATCCCCAACTAGAGCCATTAATGTAACTTCAAATTTTGTTCTTTCTGTTCCATTTTTATCTTGCCTTATGATTTTTTTCATATATGGTGTTTGGGAAAGGTCTAAGGTTGGGGTTTTGCTTATGTATACATGAAAAACCCTTGTATTTTATCTTATGCCTTAGGTGCGATCTAATTGGTAGTTCCTTTTTCAAGAGGGTTTTAAAACAACTTATGCCCCATCACTTCATCTAGGCTGGGGCCTTTTTTGATTTATCATTTTATTTCCTTCGCCGAAAATTTATTATTTCCTATGTCTAGGTTGGCCCCGTGCTCCCTCATTTAAAATGACTTATGTCTTTGTTTTTCATAGGCCTATAGATGTCCCCTTGTGCCTTAAATAATGGTTCTATATTCTGCAGAGGGACAATTTTTTTTAACCATAGATCAATTATCATTTGATCTCAACCGTTCCCCACAATCCCGTGATGACCCCACCACACTATTTCAGTTAATCGCAATATCAAGGGCAAACGGCACATGTCTCATCTGGTGAAGCCAAAGAGATGATATAAATACTTTAATATATGTATTTGGATTTAATATATTATTTAGTGGGTTACTAAAGCAATCATGAGATGCACATTATTCTAATCAATGAAGATGTTATAATCTTGGTAGGAGAGATGTTCGATGGTTAATGATAAAGTTGGTGACTGTGTTGAATGAGTAGTATTGTCGATAGTTGATATCTATGGTTGCCCACCATCTTGTTATCAAAAGTTGTGAGGTCTTTATTAATTGTGATATCATGGGCAAGGCCCAATGATTTTCTTGGAAATGCATAATATGGTGGGCCCTTATTGTCATGATGGAGATCGTGTCAGTGTGTTTTGAAGGTAGTCATTCGATGATCTGACCAAAGTTAAGGATCGATGAACAGTATTTTAATTTGCATCAAATGTGATCAGAGTCATCGATCTAGTGCACAAGTAAGCTTTAATGGCAGATGAGATGTCCACTAGCATAATTTGAGTGAATTAAAGTGATGTCTCTTGCCCTATTGTGTTACAAAGCAGTGAAAAATCTTCGCAAAGAAGTCACAAGGCTAAGGATGAATTTACAAGTTGTTACAACAAAGATTTAGGTTTTTGTAAGAACAAAGTTTTGAGTTGGTTTATGTATCTCCTGATTAATTTGAATTTGAATTTTGCTGAAATTTGTTGTGTGCATATCAGAGGGCTTATTGATAAAAAAAAATTGGGTTATAGGTTAGTTGAATTGTGAGAAATTTCAAGATTCTATTTTTGTATTTCCTATTTTTGTTTAGCCCTAGTTTGTTTGAAGTTTGAAATAGTAAGGGAGCCCTAGTTTACCCAAGATGGCACTGCCAAAGTAGCATTCTGTCCAAATTGATTATCTACATATAAATTAATATGATGACTTCCTCGATCAATTGCCCTTGTCAAAAAATTATAGGAAGAAGGGGTTGGTCTTGATGCAAGGAAAAACCCTAGGGGAGGGAGTAGTATATAATTATTCCAGCATAGTCAATGCTAGGGTTCCCATTACAAGTTTGGAGATGTTCACATTGTGGTATGCATGGAGTAATTTTCCCCACCTCTTCTCAAATGGTTGGATGTATGATATGGAGGAGCTGGTGGTACCGAATGCATTCTCTATTGTGGGTTTTCTTAGGGTAGTGGCTGCATAATATGACCCTATTACATAGGTGATTATATATAATGATGGAAGGGTTATTTTGAGCATTAACAAAGAAGAGTTTCAATAGGTTTTTAATCTAAGTGATTACCGTACATTATTTATTCCTATTGATCTTGAGGAGATGAAATAGGAGTATGGGAGGTCAAAGTCATTTTTAGAGTTAAGTTGCTCCCACCTCATTTGGCTAGGGAAGGAGGTTCAAAACTCTATATCATCCCTAATTATCAAGAACATTTTAGACTGAACTATTTTGTGAATCATTTTTTGGCCACCTTTTACTGATTATGCCATATTTTTGGATTTAGCCCCAACACGGTGATGCCTATTGCTTACATGTTCATGGAGGTGCAAATACAACACCCTAATTTCTTAGTGATTAATGATTTTGCTTCTTTCTTGGCCAAAAATATACATGAAGGGCTATTGATGTTGCATAAAAATGATGTAGGAAATCAATTATTTTGGTATTCCATGCTAATGTATATGTTTTTGTATGAGAATTATGAATTCTTCTCTGAGAAGATGGAGTTAAGGTAGTTGGTTAATGGTGAAAGGTTGCTAGTGCAGGTGTGGACTATAGATTTATCATATAATAGGGAAAGTGTGAGTTATGTGCAGTTTGAAAATTTATTTCCTTCAAGATTAAGAGTAAGGCTAATGGTGAATGTGCCTAGAATTCCTGAGGAGTTGCATGATTTTCTCATACCAAAGGGGAGGAAGGCAGAGTTGAAAGTTTTCCACAACTAGGGTGACATTATCCCATACCTAGTCAACATTGTCTTGGGGGTGTATGGTTTTTAAGGGATTCCTCATATATTTCCATACAATGTACCACCAAGAGTGGGATTTGTAGAATTTATGTGGAAGATTGGTTGTATCCATGCAGACAACCTTACTAGAAAAGGTAAAGGAACATTTTTCCCTAACTTTACTATGGTGTCATATTTTGTCTTTTTTAAAGGAAGTTGGGTCCATTTTGGAAAATTCTTTGAAGAATACCATTTGAGGTGTGGTCCCAAGCGACAACATGATCCTCAAGGTTTCTTTTCCCTTTTCAAAATTAGGATAAAGGGTGGTAAATTTGTGCATGAGTTCAACTTCCCTAAGGCCTTGGTTAGAGATGAGTTTGATCCAAGTAGGAAGGAATTGAACAAGGAGAAATGGGTAGCTTATGACAAGATATTGATCATTGTGCACAAAATAGATCCAAAATATGATCCATTCATGGAATTCAGTCCATATAATAAGAAATTTGATTTTTTGATGGACAACTTCAAGGAGATCATGGGAATCTTGATGACCAAGAAGATAAACCTGGAATTGGATCTAGGCATATAGGAGCAAGATGCCAAGAAAATTTAAATGAGGCCAGCATACCAATCTACAAAGAAATGGCCTATTTAGAGAAGGAAAAGAAATGATAATAGTGATGACGAAGAAGAGGGTAAAAAAGGAAAATAAATAATGAAATTGTCAGCACAGCCACGTCCAAAGTTCAAAAGATCTAAGGCAATGAAGATTATTGAATTGGAATCATCACCTGAGAATAGACCTTGACCACCACCATTAGAGCCAAGCCCTAAGAGGAAAAATATTGAGAAATTGCAGGAGGATCTAGTGGGTGAATTTGTTGTCACCAACAGAGATATGCAGATGGGTATGCCTACTCCTCCCAAGCTAGCTACGATGGTCTTGTCATATTTGGATATAAGAGGGAAATGTGTGTAAGATGCAAGGATGGAGGCTTGCAAGAATTTTCTAGATGATAATGCATTTTTTAAAACTCTGGTCTTCTTGTAACTAGTATGGAGAATGAAATTTGAAGAATATTAGAATAAGTGCAATAAGAGAATTGAATTGAGACCTGATAGGTCTGACCAAGAGAATGATGATGAGGTGAAAGCTAAACTGATGGAAGAATTCAAGAGCATCACTCCTGAGGAGGGGATAAAATTGGTAAATCACGCTGGTGTCTTGATTTTTCCTAAGTGGGACAATGCAGATGCAGTAGCTCTTAATGTTATTCTAAAGTCAAAGCATCCCCTGCAAGATTCAAAGGAAGAGGTTAAGGAAGCATTATAAGATTCTTCTTTTAGTGAAGAATACCCGAACTTAGCAATTTGGGCCTTGGCCCCTCAAGGGAGAAAGCCTAATGTGAATGATATTAACCCAAACCTAAGAGGAGGTTTGATAATAAAGAGAGCCTCAGAGACCTCTACCACAAAGGCCACTATTTTGACTGTGAATGTGGCCAAATTGGCCCAAAAGACTACTAAAAGAGAGGATGTTGAAAAGAAAATCCTAATGGAGATGTAAAATTTTATCTTTGAACAGTATAGCAAGGTGCAACAAAGGAATTTTGAGCTATAGACTAAGGTGGATAGGTTGAAATACAGCTAGATTGGGGAGACATCAAGTGCTCCAGGGATTGGAATATTTCCTTCGACATTAGGATCAATGCCTCCTACTTCTCCTATTATTTATACACCATGGTCTCCTAGCCAAACTCCTTATGTCAGTCCTACTTTAGAGCCAATTGAGGAAGAAATAGAATTCTTTCTTGATCCTACAATGTAGCAACCAATGATTTAGACATAATGTATAAATCCTCAAGGTTTGATACAAATAATAAGCCCCAATTATTAAGGCCTACTCAAATTTTAGTTAAGTTATTGCAAGATTTGCAGGCCTTACCAAATGACTTGAGTAGGAAGATCAGAGAGTTGGTGAAGAATTTTGATGATTGGAGTGACAAATTGTTACCTTATATAGTTGATGAGCAGGGAAGCATTAGTTCATTCCAATAGTGGTAGGATTGAGCAAATGAAGTCATAAATGTAAAAATTAAATTGATTTGTGATGTCTTAGATTATGACTTGTTGGTGGGTTGTATGGACAAGACTATTAGTATCGGATAATTTTTTGAATCTTTTGAAAGAGAAGAAAATCAGGTGGCTGTTAAATACACACCTTATAGTGTCAAGGCGAATGAGGTAGTCAATTTTGATTGGACAAGTGACGAAGAATACCAGAGATGGGTAAATTTATACTTAACTGAGGAAGAGTGAAACACAGTAGGTTGCTAATGGTTGACAAATCAACTGTTGTAGATACAAAAGAATCAATCTTTCTCAGCGGGCATGATAAACAAGAAGATTCTCAAGGGATACTATGGTTGTAACAAACTTTTGAAGTGTCACAAGGTAGTCCAATTGGCTGGTGACATGTGTACTCTTTGGCCCAATGCTTATTTTCTCCTTCATTCTCTATAAGAAGGATTACAAGGCCAGAAGTATGGATTAGCAAGTTAGATATTTTTTGGTCGAGTCTAGGTTAAGTTGCAAGGAAAATTGTAAAGTCTAATGGTTTTAGGGAAATGCAATTTAGGTTTTGAGTTAGTCTGTAGTAGATTTTGAACTTATGTGGATTTGATGTTTTATGATAGTACTAGCATTTGAATTGAAATGATTAATTCAAACTCATGTCTCTCCATTGTACAAGCATAGCTAAATTTTGAATAAAATGATCAAGGATTGTTTTGTTCATCTCATTGTTGTGGTGTGTGTGATTCTTGTTTTAGCTTTAATTCAAGGAATTAATTAAAATTATTGAATGTGATTGTAGGTGGATATGTTTTGTATAAGGATGTGATAAGTAGTATTGGGTTAGAATATATGTTGATGAGATTGTAAAGAAAATTTATCAAGGATCTTATATGTGATGTGTTAAATCTATCATAACCCCTTAGATTCTTATGAATTTGACTCCTCCAATGGATATATGGAACTGATTTAAGTTCTACTTATTCGTATGGTTCAGTATTTTTTTGTCTTTACCTAGAGCTTGCTACAAATTGCAAATCAATTAATATCTTATATTCTGAAATGTTGTTGTAGTTATCTCATGCTCCAAATAGTTGATATTATTGATGAACAAAAAATTCTATTTCGTATTATCCTATTATGCTGAGCTATTAAATGAGATTATCTATTGATTTTGTTTATGATGATGGTGTAGAGGTTGTAAACGCATTAAGGGATCACCCTCCGAGGTCTTGCAGAGCCCAAAGTGTAGGAGGTATTTCAAATCCTCATCAGTTGGTTCAGGTCCTTCAAGCTGCCCTTGACTGGAATTTAAAATTCCATAGGTAGATTAGAAGATCAACCTAGTTATAGTAAAAACAAAAAACACTTACTTCATGCATGTTACATTCTCTTCATCGAAGATTGTATTGATCTTTGGCCAATGCGAATGACTCTAGACCCTTAGATATGATATAATACATTGTAACCAATCATTAGGATGAAGATTAAGTAGATTTGAGATTTGACATGTGGGTATGTGCAGGATCATGATGGGCCAAAAAGTGGCAATATGATGGGTATGTGGTTGACAACTTTTTTTTTACCCAAAATTGATGAAATGAAAAGGGGTTTTAAAGGAGATTCTCAAACTTTTGCCAATATAAATTATGCTTTACTTTGAATTTAATAAATAATTATTATTCATTTTTGATTGAATTATGACTAAAGTCCTAATTTTTAGGCTGATTGAAAAACATCTATAGCTTTCAAACAATATCATATTTTTTCAATCCAAAACATGCGCAACATTCTATGCTTTGCATAATATAAGATTAAAAAATTAAAAAATGAATTTCCTGAAGTTTTGACCAAGTTAAGATGGTCAAAAATACGAGTCTTTATATTGTTTAAAAATTTTCATAAAAAAATAATAATTAATTATTTAGTTGGAAATAAATTACAAAAAAATATGCATCACATCAGGATAGGAGTCCTCTACTTATATCTGAAATATAATAAAAACATATTATCATTTTAATGTGGTTAGGGTGGTCAGACATACACCTACTTCTTTTTTTTTCCATGAAATTTAAGTACTACTGTATTGAGCTTTCGAATTTTCACCAAATAGATTTTTATATTTTGTAAATAAACCTAGTAATTTAGAAACTAAATTAAATTTGATACACATTCTATTCTTACATATTTTTGAAATAGTATAGATAACTTATTCAAATGTTTATGTCAAGTTGCCTAACTCTGATTTTTCTTAATTTTTGGCCACTTAAGGGCCTATTTTTCACATGATGATCCTGCACATACCCATGTAATATTTCAGCTCACATTAAGGATCATATAGGAATATTGTATTTTGAGCATGTTGTATCAGGCCTATGAATTGAATCAGTAAGCCCGGATGTAGCTGACTCTATGTAATTAATATTTTTGATAATAAGATGGTTTGAGTTTGCATTTGCCTCCATATTTTGTGTTGCTTCTGCTGTGTAATTTTTTTTGCATGGTTCAGATTGTTCTCTTTGATGATACTCCTACTATGGCTATACCAGATTGGTATCACAGTGAGATTCATTTTGTGAGAGATCGTCCGATTTTGTGAGCTCTTGTTGAGTATTTATTATGGGGTGGCAGAATGAGGATACAACCTATAGATGTAGAGGATTTGTATAAATATAGAGAGAAGAAGAAATGGTAGAGGAAATGGAGTGCACATAAATGTAGACCCAACTATAATGGAGATGTTGAGAGAATTTTTTGCTAGATTAGAATTAGTTGAACCAACCAAGAAGAGAGATCAACCATTTGGTGATGTGAGTGATGAAGAGGTAGAAGAACAGGAAGAGAAAGAGAGAGGAAATCAACCTGGCCTTAATCAGGGAGAAGAGAGGATCATAAGAGCCTTAACCAGAGTAAATACTAAACCACATTTCAATCCACCAGATTATAATGACAAGTTGGATTCAGATGAATTGCTTGATTGGATAATAGAGATGGAGAAGTATTTTTATTTTGAAGGTATCATCGAAGACAAGAAGGTGAAATTTTCTTGTACATAGTTGAAAGGACATGCATCCCTTTGGTAGGAACATTTGCAAAAAAAGAGGAAAAGAAGATGAAAGGAGAAGATAAAATCATGGGATCAGATGATGAATAAGTTAAAGACAAATTTTATGCCCATAGACTATCAGATCAGTTTGTTCAGAAAGTTGTAGAATTTGAAGTAGAAGGAGTCAAGTGTGAAAAACTATATTGAGGATTTCTACAACTTGAATATCAGATCCGTACATTTAGAGGATGAGACAAAGCAAGTAACTAGATATTTGAATGGATTGAGGTCATCTATACAAGATGAGATTAGTTTGACTAAGTTATTGAGTGTGGAGGAGGCATACCAATGTTCCCTAAAAGGAGAAGAGAAGTTGAATAAAAGACATGAGCAAAGACAAATTTTTGAAGAGGTGGAAGATTCTAGAGAGGAAGAATTTTTACTGGAGGAGGAAGAGGATCTTTTGTAGATCAGAATAAAGATAAGGAAGTCAGTAAGAATGATAATGAATATGATAGAGATGATGGAAAATATTACCAAAGAGGAGGATATGGTGGTTACCAGAATGAGGCTTATAGAAAAGGTGATAGAGGACAAGAGAAAAGAGTATTTAGGGGGACTTGTTTTAAGTGTGGTGGAGGACATAGAGCATTTGAATGTAACTAGGGCGAGACAAGAAAAAATACATAGAAAAATAGAAGAAAAACCTTTTTTGAGGAGGATCATGTGGGTTCATCTAATAAACTAGAAGAGGGAGAAGTGTTGGTGAACAAAAGAGTATTGTGTCAAAGTGAGATGGATTAGGAATCACTGCAGAGAAATAATTTATTTTGAACCAGATGCAAAGTATCTAGTAAATGTTGTAGAGTGATTATTGATAGTAGAAGCTCTAAGAACCTAGTTTCTGAAGAAATGGTGAACAAATTGAAGCAGGAAAGGTTGAAACTCCCAAAGTCTTATCATATAGAATGGATTCAAGATGAGCATAAGATACTGGTAACTAAACAATGTTTGGTGAAATTGAAGATATTAAATTATCATGATGAAGTTTTGTGTGATATAATGCCTATGGATGTATGCCGTATTTTATTGGGAAGGCCTTAGTAGTATGATAGGTAGGCTATTCATGATGGAAAGAAGAAAACATATACAATTGTTGCTAATGGGATGAAGAAGACTTTATTACCATTGGAGGATGTTCCTAAAGTTGAGGTTTGTACAAATGCTAGAATTTGTTTAGTTGATGGAAGGAGATTTTTGGATTGACTAAGACATGAGAACATGTGTTATGTGTTGGTTTCTAAGAAGGATGAAGAATTGAAGCATGTATAAGAACAACTAGAGTAGATAAAGGAATTTCTGGCAGAATATGAAGCTATCATTTTGGATAATGTACCTGATGGATTGAAACCTATGAGGATTATTAGTCATTGCATGGATCTGATTCATAGAGCTAGTTTTTCCAATAAAGGAGAACATCAGATGACACTGACAAAGAATGAAGAGTTGAATAGACAAGTGCAAGAGTTATTAAGGAAGAGTTTGATCAGATAATGCTTAATTCTGTGTGGTAGGAAGTGTTATGCTAGCACCTAATAAGGACAAAAAATGGAGGATGTGTATAGACTCTAGAACCATAAAAAAAATCATAGTGAAGTGTAGATTTCCTTTGCCTCGAATGGATTACATTATGGATTGTTATAGTGGAGCCAAATACTTTGCAAATATAGATTTGAAGAGTGGATATAATTGGATCAAAATCTAAGAAGGGGATGAGTGGAAGACAACATTCAAGACAAATGAATGATTATATGAGTGGTTGGTGATGCCTTTTGGACTAAAAACTACACTAAGCACTTTCATGAGGCTAATAAATGAGGCATTGAAGAAATTCTTGGGTAAGTTTGTGATTGTCTATTTGGATGAAATCTTGATATTTAGTACGACTAGACATGAACATTTGTTGCATATAAGACAAGTTTTGTAGAGGTTGAGAGAAGAGTAGTTACTGATAAACATTAAGAAGTGTAGTTTCATGAAGGAAGAATTGGTATATTTGGGATTTGTGATATATGTTGATGGATTGGAGATAGATCCTAAGAAGGTAAGAGAAATTGTTGAATGGCCTACACCGGAAAGCATTGGAGTTCTAAGATCATTTCATGGATTGGATAGTTTATACAAAAAGTTCATTAGGAATTTCAGTTCTATTTGAAGTCCTATGAAAAAAAAATGAGAGGAGATAAGAAAGATTTTAGGTGGACACCTAGAGTAGAACGAAGTTTTGAGTTGTTGAAAAAGAAGGTGACTAGGACCCTACCTTGGCTTTACCAAAATTAAATAAGGTATTCCAGGTAGACTGTGATGCAAGTGGAAATGCAATTGGAGCAGTATTAAGTCAAGAAGGAAGAACAATAGCTTATTTTAGTGATAAATTGAATGATTCTAGGAGAACATATGCAGTATATGACTAGGAGTTTTATGCCATATTTCAAGACTTGAAGAAGTGGATACATTACTTGTTTCATAAGGAGTTTGTGTTGTATATAGATTACTAGGAATTGTAGTATTTGAACAGTCAAGGTAAGTTGAATCAGAGACACATGAGATGGGTGAAATTATTGTAGAGTTATACTTTTTTTTAAACATAGGAGTGGAAAGATGAATATAGTCATCCATGCTTTGAGTAGGAGAAGGAATTTATAGGCAAAAATGAGAGTGAAGTTATTAGGATTTTATGAATTGAAGAAATTATATGAGGAAGACCCGGATTTTGCAAAACCTTGGAGAGCTTGTAAAGAACCAATCTTGGTAGATAAGAGTCAATGGTTGGAATATTTTATTTAGGAGGATATGTTTTTAATAGGGAATCAATTGTGTATACCCAGGAGTTCTTTGAGGGATAGCTTGGTGAAAGAAAAACATAGTGGAGGATACATAGGAAACTTTGGAATTGATAAGATAGTAACATTGGTAAGTTAGAATTAAATTTGGCCATAGATTCATAAGGATGTTAGGAAATTTGTGCAAAATTGTAGAGTTTTTCAAGCCATAAAAGGGAGTAGTTAGAATGTTGGACTGTGTAAGCCTTTGATAGTTTCAAAGAAACCTTGGGAGGATATCAACATGGATTTCATACTTGGTTTTCCAATGACATAGAGAGGTAATGATTCTATATTTTTGGTAGTGGATATATTTTCTATAATGGAATACAATAGGGGTACATGTAGTGGACCTAATTTTCAAGGCAGTAGTCAAATTGTGTGGATTACCTAGGAGTATAGTTTCAGAACGAGATACAAAGTTTTTTGCTTACTTTTGGAGGACACTTTGGAAGACGTTAAAGATAGGTTTAAATTTTAGTTCTACTTTTCAAACACAGACTGATGGATAGATAAAGGTAGTAAACATGAGTTTGGGGAATTTTTTGAGATGTCTGGTTGGAGAGAAGACTGTAAGTTGGGATTTATTCCTTGCACAAGAATATTTTTCTTACAATAATATAGTGAACAGGAGTATCAGGAAGACACCTTTTGAGATTGTAACTAGAGTTCATCTTAGAGGTATATTAGAATTGTGATACATCAACAAGGAAGATAAAATGAGTACAAAATTAGAGGAATTTTTAAAACATATGAAGAAGGTGCATACTCAAGTAAAGCAACAATTGGAAGATATGAACCATAAGTATAAGGAGTGAGAAGATGAAAAGAGGAGACATAAGGAGTTAAAATTTGGAGATGAAGTTATTGTTTATTTGAGGAAGGAAATATTTCTAGTTGGAACATACAATAAGCTCAAAATGAGGAAGTTTGGATCCTATACTATTTTGAAAAAATTTTGATTCAGGAAAAACATATGAAGTAGAGTTACCAGAAGGCGTGTATATATCACCTATATTCAACATTGCAGATATAAATTAGTACTATAAAGTAGAATTCAATGAAGAAAATAATGAAAATTTGGAGAATCAATATCCTAAACAAGAATAAGATGAGATAAAAGACATTTAGATATCAGAGATGGGGGGAAAACGCGTGGAAGATAGACAAAATTAAATATCTTCTGGAGTGGAAAGGTTGACCAGTGGAGGATTCTTCTTGGATTTCTTAAGCTGAGGTAGATCGTATTGGTTTTCCTTTTAGCCCCAGAAAAGTGGGGGACTCAATTTTAAAATAACCTCAGATGTATGATGCTGGACCATCCTTTGTTATTTGCAATCCTGCATCAATAAAAAATATTTCCTTTCAGTTTTGTTCTTGTTCTTGTCTAGTTCATGTTGGAAAATTTGGTATATCATCATATTTTCTCACCATATTCTATGGACCAATATTTCCATTGTGGACATGTTCATTTTCTTTATTCCAATATTTCAGAAAGATTGGATCTTTTTCTTGCAAGTTATCGCTCCCAGATTAAGTGACAAATTCTTGAACTGACACCAGAATAGTTTCAAGCCTAACGACTAGTTTGATCTCTTATGTATCTTTCTTGTAACTTGTAGACCCTTGAGGTATGATTTCAATTTTTTTGTGGAGTGTCCCTGACCTTAATTTTAGGTCAACACTTCGTCTTATGCACCCACCAAGTTTAAATTCAAATTGAAGGCCAACCTACTTCATGCACGTTACATTTTCTTCATCGAAGATTGTAATGATCTTTGGTCAACACAGATGACTCTAGACCCCTAGTTATGATATAAGACATTGTAACTGATCATTAGGATGGTGATTAAGTAGATTTTATATTTGACATGTAAGATTTCAGCTCGCATTAAGGAGCATATAGGAATATTGTATTTTGAGCATGTTGTATCAGGCCTGTGAGCTGAATCTATAATCTCAGATGTGGCCGACTATATGTAATTAAATTTTTTGATATTAAGAAGGTTGGAATCTGCATTTTCCTCAATATTCTATGTTTCTTCTATTGTGTAACTCCTCTTGCACTGTTCAGATTATTCTCTTTGAGGAACCTCCTACCATGGTTGCACCATAAATCATTTAAATTATTGGATGGAAGGTTTCTATGACCTAGTTGTGCATGAGAACCATGTCAAATCATAATAAGGTCATGCGCATGTCCAGGATCATCATGGAAAAAATAGGCCCTTAAGTGGCAATAAAATTCACAAAACTTAGAGTCAGGAAACTTGGCATAAAAATTTGAATAAGTTAACTATATTATTTCAAAAATATTTAATAATAGAATATATTGAAAATTCAATATAGTTTCTAAAATACTAAGTTTATTTTTATTTTTTAAAAATCTATTTGGGGAAAATTTGAAATTTCAATGTAGTAGTACCTAAATTTCAAGGAAAAAATTAAGAAGTAGGTGTCTGTCTGACCACCCTAACCATAATAAAATGATAAATAAATTATATGATATTTTAGATATAAGTAGAAGACTCATGTGCTGATGTGATGCATATTTTTTTATCATTTTTTTTGAAGTAAATAATTAATTATGAATTTTTTATTGCAACTTTTTAAAAATATAAAAACTTGTATGTTTGACCACCTTAACTTGGTCAAAATTTCATGAAATTCAATTTTTTTTTTTTTAATCCTATAATATGTGAAGCATAGAATGTGACGCATGTTTCAAATTCAAAAAATGTGATACCCTTTGAAATCTATATATGTTTTTCAATCAGCCTATGAATCAAGACTTTAGTTGTAATTCAAATAGAAAATAAATAATAATTATTTATTAAATTCAAAGTAAAGAATAATTTATATTGGTGGAAATCTAAGAATATCCTTTAAAAACTCTTTTTGTTTCATCAATTTTGGGTAAATAAAAATCATTAGCCACATAGACCATCATATCACTTACATATTGCCACATTTTGGCCCATCATGATCCTTCACATACCTGCCTAGGATATGGTTTTTGGTGTGTTAAGTATAAGTTTGTTAGAATAAGGTCATAATGGACCATTTTATAATGTAATTATTGTATTGAGTCATTTTTGGGGTCCACCTTGCAAATATTGTAAAATCTTGAAAAATTGTAAAAATACAAAGATGCAAAAATTGCAAAAAAATCAAAATGTGGAAGCCCAACAGTCAAGGAAGGTAAAAAGTAAGTTTCAGTTGGTTTTTTTAGTTAGCTCTTGATGAATTTAGTTGATATATGCATGTAATATTCCTTAATCAAGGTTGGATATTGTATTGAATTTCAAATGATAATAAGGAAGTATATTTTCTCTCTAATTTTCTGGTAAAGTGTTCTTATAGTCCTTTGTATGGTCCCATACTCATGAATATTTATTCAAAATGATTTGAAATGGGTACATATATGTGTTAAGTTCATTTTGGTTTTTTGATACTTGATTTATTAAAGAGAAAAGTGTTTTATAAGAATTTTTATGTAGGCAGGTTTGTAAATCAAAAATTGGGGTTTGACGAGTATAAAATGATATTTTTACCTATTCCACCCAGTGTATCATGCATTAATTTTGTGGAATGGTGCAAATAGGTGTAATTTTTTTTTGTATAGTTGCCATGATCGGGGAGTAGGGTTTGGAGGAATTGGAGTGATGCCTTATCAATATTTTGGTCAAGTTTAAGGCAAGAATGATGGCTAAAGGTTGGAGTTAGGTTAGAATGCATTGGTAAAGGTTGGGTAATGGTGGATTGATCATATGCAAAAATATTTTGGTGTGTTGGAAGTGTTGACAAGGAAAGAAAAATCATGGACTATTGAACTTCAATAAACCCTCCTAGTTTCATGTATACAAGTGACCTAGATGAGGGTTTTGTTTTTTGATACATTGGTGAATGTTTCAATGACCAAGAATTATGGATTATGAGGTTTTGTAGCCTAATAAAGGTCTTTCAATTGAGATTTAAGATTGGAAACAATTTTGAGTTGGTGTTGCTTTGTAAATAATGTCTTGTTGGGGCTTTATGCATCGTACCAGTCTATTTTAGGGATTGATGTTCCAAAACAAAGGTGAGTACAATTTGGATATGTTTAAAATGGCCTTAAAGGGTATTTGAAATGATAAATATTTTGTGGGTTTGAGGTGTATTAGGGAAGATATGTTAAGGTTTATTTGTTTGGATGGCTATAAGAAAGAATGGATGAAATTGTGAAGAGCTAATGAGATAGAGTTGTAAGGGCAGAAAGTTTGTTTTTGTTTGATCAAATAATGATGAATTGTTGTTTTCCTTCTTGCTCTACATGAGGTGGTATAAAATAATATATTTTGATTCAAAGTGGGAAAGTGAATTAGAATTTTCATAAGCAAGATGCCTCCAAAGAAAAATCCAATGGCCAAAGAGGTTAAGGAACTGAAAAAGAAAATGCTCTATAAGGAGTCTCAAAAACTACCCCTATCTAGAATAGCATCCTTGGAGAAGAACCAGAGAAGAGAGGTTGTTAGTGGTGATCAAATTGATAAGGAGGATGAGGGTGAGAATGAGAACCCTCTAGTATGAGTCCATGAAGAAGAGGAAATTGACCCTAAAGAAGAAAGAATGGTCAAGATGCTAAAGGCTATCAAGGGGGATAAATATCCAAAGCTGAAAGTTGAAGTGCTTATGTACGGTTGAAAGATGGATAGTGAAGAAGTGTTGGGTTAGCTAGATGCTCTTGATAATTTATTTTAATTTGAAGAAGTAGAAGACAATAAGAAGGTGAAATTTTCCAAAAAAAGGTTGAAGAGACCTTTCCTAACATGATGGAACTATGTTCAAGAGGAGAGAGTAAAGAAGGGTAAGAAAAATATTAGTTCATGGGACATAATGGTAGCTAAAGTGAAGGGACAATTCCTACCTCCTAATTATGAAATTCAGACATATAGGAAGTTGTAGAGTCTAAACAAAAATGAGTTGGATATCATAGCATACATTGAGGATTCCCATAGGTTAAGCATAAGAGCAGGGTATGTAGAGAATGAAAGAGAAAAGGTAGAAATGTACCTAAATGGCCTAAGGTACAACATTCAAGATCAAATCAACCTCACTACACCAAGGATAGTTGATGAGTGTTTTCAATTGGATATCAAGGAAAGAAAGACAAGGAAGAGGAAAAGGAAACACTAATAGAGGAAGGAGTACTAGTCAAACCTATGAAGAACAAGAAGATACAAAGAAAAAATAAAGACCAAGTTATTTATCAAAGAAGTGGTTTTATAGTTTACAGAGCAAGATTTGGACAAGGTAGAGGTTCAAGCTAATTTTCAGGAAGATGTTATAATTGCAATACAATTACCTATGTAGCATGGAAGTGTCTATAGAAACAAGGTTCTACTTAAAGTTGTGGTGATAAAAGAGTACAAATGGTGCAAGAGGATGATTATGAAAGTGTCAATTATCTTAATCAACTTACTACTCTAGAATTTGGGGAACTCTTGATGGTGAGGAGAACTCTACTCAAGGAAACCAAGGAGAAAAAAACAACACAAAGGAATAAACTATTTAGGAAAACTTGAAAATACAAAGGAAAGGTATGGAAAGTTGTTGTACTCTCAAAGTATTGATAATGTGGTATTTAATGAAATGGTTGATAAATTGAAATTTGAAAAAGTCACTCATGAAAAACCTTATAGAGTTTCTTGGTTGAATGATGATCATTCTGTTTTGGTTAATGAACAAGCTTCAATTGAGTTTAACATTGGTTTCTATAAAGACTGGATTCATTGTGATATTTTACATATGAATTGTTTCAATTTTTTACTTGGAAGACCATGGTAGTTTGATAGACATTCCATTTATGATAGGAGAGACAATACATATCATATTGAAAAGGATGGAAGTACTTGTACACTAAGATCATTGCAGGAGGATGATTAAGGACAAAGTAAGGCAAAAAAAGTGATCATGATTGGAAAGGAGTATATAAAGATAGAGGAATATAAGGATGAAGAGTGGGAAACCACTTCAAGGCTTTAAAATATTGGGATAGTAAATCGAAGAAAATATGGTGATGAGTTGATGAAAAAAGGATACACAGAGGTGGTCAACAATGAATTAAAAAATTGGGTAGAGAAGCATGATGATATCATGGTGGGAACAATACTTTGTTCAGTGGTTTCAAAGGAGGTTAGAGGGTAGTCAATTTTTGTTAAAGAAGAGTTGTATAAACTTGATAAAAAAGAGGTACTTGGGGCAAGAAATCTACAAAAATAAATGAACGTAAAAGGTGGAGTGATTAAAGATGTTTGGTAAAGAGAAAGTAGATGACTTCAAAACATGCAAAAAAGGTAAAGAATATTGCATTCAAAGACAAGGTTGATAAAGGTATGTTTGTGTATAGGAGTGAATTTGGACCGTTTGCACAAATTCACAAATTACCCTTCTCCACTTTAGAAAACCAAATTTAGAGACTTAATTCCACATAAGTCTGCGGCCTTTATTCCAATTGGCACCCATTTTGAGCATCGGTAGAGGTGTTACTTTTGGGGACACTTGCATGACATGTAGATGTTTGTGTGGCGTGCAAATGTCTACATGGCATGCTTACATCCCTAACAAATTCCTAAATTTGTAGCCTACAAAGGAGTTACACTTCCCATTGGGAGTCAAATTTTAACGCCCTCTCTAGCCGACTAACCCGAATATTGTCATTTTCTTCAATCTTCCGTTCAAATTCACCTCTTCTTTATCCATTTGCAAATCTCTTCTTCCTCTAGCTTCATTCCAGCTTCTAGATTCACTCCAACCTTACTTGAACAACTTCATACATCTTGTTACAACAACTTAAATCTCTTTCTATCACTCTCAATCAAAACTTTACAGTCCATAACAACAACATCGACACTCCGTCACTTCAGTAGAGCAAGTGTTGAAAAAAACACCATGACAACAAAGGCTTGAGTTCCTCTCATTTTCTTTCCCACTAGCCTTGACCACTTCGGGTGGAGGTGGGAAGATTTCACTCCTCTCCTGTATTATTTGGTTCAGTAGCATAACACTATTTTGTAGTTCTTTAGTACTCTTTACTTCATTTCATACTTTTCTCTCTATCTATCTGGCTATTCGTGGAGGTGGGAACACCAAAATGGTGGTTTGACTAAGAAAAAAACCTATACAACCCCAACACTTCCTCTCTCTTGTGTGTAGGTATTAAAGTAATTCACAATCTAGAGGCTTCATCTTTCACATGGTTGTAAGCATTTTCCTTTCTTTCTGCTTCTCTTTATCATCTATCACACTTTACCTTAGTTCTACCACTTTTTGTGATTCCCTTACTTTCTAGAAGTTCTCAACAATTAGAGTATAATATTTCACTTTGCCATTTCATGTGACATTCATGATCTCTGGTTCATATGAGATGCCAACAGACCTCTAGGACACAAGCGCATCGCGATGTCATCTATGCTCTACATTGTTGTCCTTCGGCTGAAAGCTTGTTGGTTTGTCTAGAGAATCTTTGTAACCTGCTCTTTTTGATTCTAGAACTCTCGTCATTTTCCTTTGAGGTGATTTAGGGTAGTTCACCCCTTGAGTCTTTCTGAATTATAAATCGTGAGTAGTGAATCCCTCTTCTCTACATTTTGTTGAAGGGTATGTGTAGGATCACGATGGGCCAAAAAGTGGCGATATCTAAGTTATATGATGGCTCATGTGGTAGACAAATTTTTTTTACCCAAAATTGATGAAATGAAAAGGGTTGTTAAAGGAGATTCTTATATTTTTACCAATATAAATTATTCTTTAGTTTGATTTTAATAAATATTATTCATTTTCTATTTGCATTATGACTAAATTCCTAATTGATAGGTTGATTGAAAAACATCTATAAATTTCAAATGGTTTCACATTTTTTGAATCCGAGACATGTGCCACATTCTATGTTTTGCATACTATAGGATTAAAAATAATAATAATAATTTCATGATTTTTGGACCAAGTTAAGGTGGTTAGACATATGAGTTTTTATATTTTTCAAAATTTGTAATAAAAAAATCATAATTAATTATTTACTTGGAAAAAAATTACAAAAAAAAATTCTTCACATTAGCACATGAGTCCCCTACTTATATCTAAAATATTATACAAAAATATTATCATTTTATTATGGTTAGGGTGGTCAGACAAACACCTACTTCTTATTTTTCCCTGAAATTTATGTATTACTGCATTGAAATTTCAAATTTTCACCAAATAGATTTTAAAAAAGAAATAAACCTAGTAGTTTAGAAACTACATTCAATTTTCCATAGATTCTATTCCTACATATTTTTGAAATAATATAGATAACTTATTCAATTTCTTATGTCAAGTTGCCTAACTTTGATTTTATGAATTTTACTGCCACTTAAGGGCCTATTTTTTCCATGACGATCTTAACCATCATGAAGAAAATATTTTTCAAAACATATAAATTTGTTTACCCCTACTTGGTGGGGTCATAACTTTTGACGCAAGTTTCGACCTCAAATTCTGTTCCCAAGACCTCTGAAAATGAAAATTACTAGAACATTGAAAATACCTTATAAATCATAATGAATTTAATATTTTCTTGTATGAACATGAATTTGCACCCATAATGAAAATTCCATTTTACCCCCTTACACTTTACAAAAACTGAAAGCAGAGGCTTAATTCCAGTTAAGCCCACAACTCACATTCTACTTGGCACCTTGTTTGTGTGTCGATGGGGCTATTTTTGTCGAGGATGCCCACATGACGTGCAAATGTCCCTAGAAAATTCTTGCAACTGGAGATTGCAAAGATGTTACACTTTCAATTGGAAGTCAGAGCGTAATGCCCCTCTTCAGCTGACCGACCCGAATATGGCCATTTTCACCTTCTCCTTGTTGGAAAATTTGTGCCTCAAGTTTTTGGCTTGAATCTCTATTTATGGAATTGGTGGATCTTCTTTCTACTTGTCTTACCATTGTACTATTGGGAGCTTTTGAAAGTGGTGCAGTTGCATGATTTAACTCCTTTCCGTGAAGGTCTTCGGTTTGCTCAATGGTTGTGTGAGGTTACCACCTTACCGTAGGGCCCTTTCAACTAAGGAGCAGCTATGTGGTGTTACTTCTGTACCAAAAATTCCTTTAGCTTCCTTGTTGGTGGTGTGTTGAACTATGGTGGTCTAGTGAAGTGGTTACCTCCTTATCGTGAAGTCTTCTTTCTTCCTTGGCGGTGGCGAGGTGAACGATGGAAATTAGATGATTGGGTGGTTACTGTCATACCACAGGGATCTTTTAGCCTTTATGCTATAGCATGCTAGCTCCACCATACTATGAGGGTCTTCCTTCTAAGGTGCGGTAGTGTAGGGAAGTTCATCTAATGGTTATTGCCATGTCGTGGGTGTCTCCACACCAAGTCATGGTTGTGTAGTGTACATTTCCATACCACGAGCACTCCACACCTAGTTAGCAGTAGTGCAGTTTACTACCTTACCTCGAGGGTATGATAGATGAGGAGTAGTACCACGGTAGAAGGAGCTCGGGGCTAGGTTGGCAGGTCCGAATCAATGGTCAAACTGGTGGATGAGTGACATTACAACATGTGGTGTGATAAGACTTGTTGATTTTACATTGGTGTTGTAAATAAATGTTGATTGGCCAAAAGCTTTATTCTTTGGTAGCAATTAAATGTGGGGTTTGACAGAGTTCAGTTTTGGTAAGTCTTTGTAATCCAATTCAATGCTCGGTGGCTCGATGCATGCTACAGGGAAAAATTTCTAGAGAATGGTGGAAGCTTGTCGGTGGGGTATTTAAATACCCTGATGATCATTGGTTGGAAGAACGTGTACTAGTTTGATGTTTGGTATAGTGAAAAAGGTGACATTAACATGTGTATGTGTTTGAGTGGTATGCATAGAGAATTGTAACCATGAAAAGTGAAGCACACATAACTGAGAAGATGTGAACCTGAGTGGTCATGAGGCTATGTTGGCTGAAAAGCTGGTTTAGCTAGTGGGTGAGTGAGATGAAATGAATCTACATTGTATGTCATGTGAGGATTTTGTATAATGGTTTTCGATGTATGCTCCAAATGGACAAGATGTGAAATTATCAAGAGCATAGCTCTAAGATTGTATTGGAACTATTTTTTTGTTGATTAATACAATTGAGCTGAGTCTTTTGGAGGGTGGGGGTTTTTACCTGAAAGTGTTTTCCCCATATAAATTTGTCTATTCATATGTTTATCTTTCATGTTTTTTGATGTTTTAACTTGAATCTATACATGGTGTTTAATCTGGCTTAGTCTGCATGTCCTTTTCTCATAAGAGTTAATGGGGGAAAACAACTATGCCTATTTCTACTTTATGGAATAGGAGTTTGTGTTTTTGAGGCGATTTGAAGAAATTAAAGTCACTAAGGCACAATTGTTCTTACTTTACCCTCATTTTCCACAACAAGTGGTATGAGAGCCTTCTTCTAGATGATGGTTTTGGGTATTTCTCCTATGAATATTTCTTAGTCTATTAGGCTTGAGAAAATCTAGAGAAATCAATTGATGTTTGATCCTTTGATGAATCAAAATTCTTTCTTGTTTGGGACAAAACACAGTTTGAAATACATTGAAATTGGAGAAATTGGAGTTGATTATATTGTAATGATGTAGTCTAAGGCTCCTGATTGCAAGCAAATGATCTAGATGCAAGGTGTGTCAGTTTATGATTATGGTTGTGTTGCAGTAGAGTGTGCTTCATACTGGGTATCAATGTGAGGGGCTCCTTGATGGTATGGAAATTCTTGGGTTTTTTCTTTCATCCATGGAAGTATTGTTCTTGTGTTGGGTGCTCTGACTTGGAATTGAAGGCATTGGTCTCTCTACCCTAATTGCATGAAGGCTATGAAGTTGATCTCTGGGTGGTCTGTAAACTTCTGAATAGCCTGGCTCTCTTGTATGCTTGTGCATGAATGTGGTTTTGGAAATGGTCTGAAATGGGCCTAGAGTTTCTATATTACCTATACCTTGTACTAGCACATTTTAGATTCATGTTCTTTGGCTCTGAAAGTTTTCTAATAGATTTTCCTAAAAATTCTATGATGCATATTGATGTTAAATTTTATTTTTCTCGTTAACCTTGATGGTTGGTGTAGACTCTTGAGTCACCCAAATGTGTAGTGGATATGGATGTACATGGGTGTTTTGGAAACATGGTGGTTTTGCAAGTTTTGCACGGTCTAAAAAAAAAATTTGTGAGAATGTGAAGCTGTTGTTAAGTTATTTTCTAAACCATTGCTTTTGGGGTGTAACTGGATGAGATAGTTGCAGTTCAACATGGTTTGAGGAGGTGTGATGTCTTATCTACATGGGGGTGTTGGTATGTGATTTGTCACTCAACATTCTTGTTGTGTTGCATCCTAGTTTCCTAGACTGTGGTGCTCAAGTTGTGGACATGATTAGAGAATTAGATTTGAGATTGATCTGGTGTTTGAGTCATATTTCTGAACATTAGTGTTCTCATTAAGATCTCAAGTTTGTAGTTTCCTTTATGATGATGGGTTTGCATTGTTGTTGTGATTAATCTTTGAGTTATGTGGCTAGTGGATTATCTATCCATTGGCTATTGTGAGATAACTCGAAAGTGGACTATCTATATCCATGAGGTTGATTTAGTGTTGGTCCAAATATGTTAGTTGACCTTGTCTGTGGTCACTTGTGCATTGGAATAGCTTTTTGGAGATGAGAGGAAGGATGCATTGAATACCTAAATAGTCAATTATGGGGACTTGTAGTGTGTGTATCATGATGTCATGGAGAGCTTGATACACATTATAGTGTAATTTTTTCATAGTGATGGTTGGGTCTACGTGGTTTGGAGATCTTGGTGTTGTTTGGCTTTGTTGTTAGATGGAAATGTAGTCGATTGTAATTTTAGTTATTTTAGATCAGCAAGTGTTTAGTCATGATGCTTGGAAAGCTTGGATGCCATGTTTCAGCTGGAACTTTAGCAGTGATTGTGGATTCATCATTTTGGTGGTGAATGATCTTCGTTGATGTTGCAAACATTACTTCTGGGACTCTTAGATCCTATTGATTCATAAGAGTTTTGTCATATTTGCACAGACAATATTTGAGGGTGTACAACATATTGGAACCATGGAGGACTTTGAGAGTCTTTGGCTAAGATGTTGGTGGTGCTTGATAGGTAATGTTGGTTTAGAGTTTGTTTGCTTGATATCATGTATACTCTTGCTTGAACATTAGAGTTTTGGCATGTTGTATTGCCCTTAAGACAATAGTTAGTTCACTTGAAGCATGGTATCTCCTAAGGGGGATGTGTAGATCATGATGTCATGATAGGTTCCTAGTTTAGATGTTTGGATCTTTGGCAGTGGTCTAGTAATTATTTTTGTTTAAGAACATTGGTCATATGCTTGATAAATTCTTGATACTACAGTAATGCAGATTGAAGTTTAGCATGAGATGATCAGTTGCTAGTGCTCATGGATACATGGAGAATAAGGTGAAATTGTGATTCTCATGAGATGAGAAAGGTGTTGTTTTCAGTTGAAATTTCGAGTAGCCTACACCTTGGTTGAATGCAAGTTCAACACAGACTAGTGAGGATATTTCTTTTGGATGAGTCATGGTGACTTGTATATCTTGGAGGAGCATTTTTTTTTTCCTCCCTTGGTCTTCTCGGTAGTGAATTTTATTTGAGAAGTATTTTCCCATGTTATATCTTTCAAATGTGTCATATGCTTTATCTTTCATAGATATGGATCTTTAATTTTTGTTTTAAAGTTCTGGAGGATTCATAATTGAAGATGGACAACATAGTTTATCTACTTGTGCTTATGAGGACTAGTAGGTGTAGATGGTGAAATCTATCTATTATTAGAAAACCTTCAACACACATACCTTCTTTAGTATGGTTAGTATTCTAAATAAGACAAATAATCAAAATATCCATAGAATAATCGAACATGCTTGATAAATGACATAAAAAACTAACTTAGTTAAAAGAAAAAGAAAAACATATTAGATACCTATTCTATGGTGGATTGGTGCACCTTGAGTATGTGAAAGAGAACTTTCCTAATCCTGGATAAACTCAAATGATGCAAATATAATGCTATGATGAACAAATCTAGTCTCACATGTAGAGAGTAAGTTTGCATGAGATCGTGTTGTCTTTTTGAAGGAGAGGAGCCTTGAATTTATAGTTGAGTTTGAAGAGAGGAGAGGCCCAATTGAAGAATGTGGGACTAATCCCCAACAAATAGGACAAAGTCACTTGTCACAATGTGAATGGCCCATGATTGTTCAAGTTTTGGCCAATGTGCCCATTTGAAATTTGAAAATGGAAATAAATGCATGTAGTTGAAGGATTTTGGGGGAGTTTTGTTTGGACAAAAAATTCAAACAAGGGGAGTTAATGAGGGCATATTCCTTGGGAATATTCTTTGAGGAAAATAGGATTTGACTAATTAAGCTAGTGATTAACTTTTAACTTTGGTGTGACATTTGATTTACATTTTTGGATTTGTTTTAAATCAAATGAGAGGAAAATGAATATTAGTCATTTAATTAAATACATGGGATTTAACTAAGTGAAGACACTTTAGGAGTTTAATTAATTAATTTTTTTTAATTAATTAGGAAGAAAATGATCAAATATGATGTTAATCAATAATGCTAACTTTGCATGTCTAGAGTAGGAGATAGTTATATGGGCTAGTTTGATCTTCTTTGGTTATGAGAGTCTTCCATCCATATTTATCACATGATATATGTTATGTTTGATCTTGTTGATTGAATGGTTGGGTGTTGTTATGGATTTTTATTTGGGATGTGAGGGAGATCATACTTGACACAACTAGTGGGTATGTGCAGGCTCATCATGGAAAAAATAGGCCCTTAAGTGGCAATAAAATTCAGAAAATTAGATTTAGGCGACTTGACGTAAAAAATAGAGTAAGCTTAGAATAGAATTTGTAGAAAATTTAATGTAGTTTCTAAACTACTAGGCTTTTCTTTCTTTTTAATCTATTTGGTGAAAATTTGAAATTTCAATGTAGTAGTACTTAAATTTTAGGGAAAAAATAAGTAGGTGTTTGTGTGATCACCCCAACCACAATAAAATGATAATATTTTTTTATCATATTTTAGATCTAAGTAGGGGACTCATGTCCTAATGTGATGCATATTTTTTGGTAATTTTTTTCCAAATAAGTAATTAATTATGAATTTTTTATTACAAATTTTTAAAAATATAAAAACTCATATGTCTGACCACCTTAACTTGGTCAAAACATCATGAAATTCATTTTTTTTTTTAATGCTATAGTATGTGAATCATAGAATGTCACACATGTTTTGGATTCAAAAATTGTGATATCATTTGAAAGCTATAGATTTTTTTAATTGGCCTATCAATTAGGAATTCAGTCATAATTCCAATACAAAATGAGTAATTAATTATTTATTAAATTCATAGTAAATAATAATTTATATTGGTGGAAAGCTAAGAATCTCCTTTAAAAACCCTTTTTATTTCATCAATTTTGGGTAAAAAAAAAATCATCAGCCACATGGGCCATCATATCACTTAGATATCGCCAGTTTTGGCCCATCATGATCATACACATACCCTGGCATTTAGAGGTATGTGTAGGAGGGTACACTAAAGGCATATGGTTTCAAATTTTTTGCATATCATTGTGGATGTTCATTGGTACTACATGATTATTCTTTTCTATGTGTTCTGATTGGTAGACTTGTTATGTCATTGATCTTTCAGATTTTTCATTACCCATGCAATGGGAGTACATGTATGTGTTTGGTCTTCTTTGACTGGTTGGCACATGGTGCTTGTATCTGCAGTTGATGGGTTGACTATTCTGTAGCATGAGTTTACTAATGTGGATACCTAAAGGTATGTGTGATGGATGAATAACATGGGTTGTGGGTACTATTTTCAGTCATGTGGGTTGATCAATAGGATGGGAGTAGTCAGTCTTCTAGATGTTGTTGTTCTAGTTGATGCTTATCTTATCTCTCGAGAATGACTTCATTTTAAGTTTTTGTTTAAGATCTTTAAAGTTATTGTAGTGTTGATTTTGTATGGCTGGTGAGCATAGTGGAGTTGTGGCAATGTGTTTCCTTTTTTGTCTCTACGATATTATGTTTGTAGATGATTGGATTTTTTGCATGTGTTGGTGAACATCTTGGATGTCATTTATGGTTTCTTCGTTGGAGCATGAAAGCACTGTGGTATATTCTTGAGTTCGATTTTGGAGGAAGCCAGTAAGTCTTCGACAAGTTGGAGATTGTTACAAAATTTGTGCCTCAACTTTCTAGCTTGAATATTTGTTTATGGACTTAGCGGATCTTCTTTGTTCTTACCTTACCACTATACAAATGAGATATTTTGAACATGGTGTAGTTGAGTGGGTTTACCTCCTTACCACAAAGGTCTTCAATCTATTCAATGGTTTTGTGAGGTTACCACCTTATTGAGGGGCCCTTTCAACTAAGATGTTGTTTTGCGGTCGTACTGCTATACTAAGAAGTCCTTTATCTTCCCTAGTGGTGGCATAATGAACTATGGCAATCTAGCAAACTGGTTACCTCCTTACCATAGAGCCCTCTTCCTTCCCTAGTGATGGCGAGGTGAACGATGGAAGTTAGGTGATCAGGTGGTTCCCGCCATACTATGGGGGTCTTTCATCCTTGATGTGGTAGCGCAGTGGCACTGCCATACCGCGAGGATCTTCCTTTTTAGGTACGGGAGTGTAGGGTGGTTCATCTAAAGGTTGCCACCATGTTGTGGGTGTCTCCATGCCAGGTCATGGTTGTGCAGTGTACACCACAATACCGCGAGAGATTCATACTTGGCTAGTAGTAGTATGGTTTACCACCTTACCTCAGGGGTATGATGGATAAGGAGTGGTAGCATAGTAGAAAGAGCTCAGGGCTTGATTGCCAGGTCTGAGTTGAAAATCAAAGTGATGGATGAGTGATGTTATGGCACATGGCGTGATAAGACTCATTGATTTTACATTACTGCTATAAATCATTGTTGATTGGATAAAAGATTTATTCTTTGCTTACGATTAAATGTGGGGATTGATAGAGTGTAGTTTTGGTAAGTCTCTATAATCGAGTTCAATGTTGGGTGGCTCGATGCGTGCTACAGGGTAGTGTTGCCAGAGAATGATGGAAGCCTGTCGGTGGGGTAATAAAATACCCTGATGATTGTTGGTTGGAAGAACATGTAGTATTCAAAAGTTTGGTATAGTAACTAAGGTGACAGTTACTTGTGTATGTGTTTGAGTGGTATGTGTAGAGAATTGTAACTGTGAACACTGAGGCATATAGAACTAAGAAGATGTGAGCCTGAGTGGGTGTGAGGCTATGCTTACTAAACAAGTAGGTTGGTGAGATGAAATGAATCTGCATTGTATGTCATGTGAGGACATTGTAACAGTGCAAGGATTTTGTATAATGTTGTTTCCTCTATTCTCCAGATGGTAAAGATGTAAAGTTTTGAAGAGCACAACTCTGAGATTGTATTGTAACTATTTTGTTTCTAATTAATAAAATTGAGCTGAGTGTTTTGGAGGGTGGGGTTTTTTACCTAAAAGGGTTTTCCCCATGTAAATTTGTGTTCATATTTTTTTCTTTCATGTTGTTTGATTATGTAACTTGAATTTGTACATGGTCTTAAATTTGGCTTAGTCTGCATGTCCTTTTCTCATAAGGGTTAGTGGGGGAAAACAACTATGCCTGTTTCCACTTTATGGCATAGTAGTTTGTGTCTTTGAGGTGATTTAAATAAATTAAAGTCACTAAGGCACTGATGTTCTTAGATTTCTCATTTTAAGTTGACCCCCATTTTTCCTATGACTCCATATTCTTAACCATTTCATCCATCCCTAAGTTTCGTAATCTCAACAGAGGCTTTGCAAGATCAACTTGAACATTCTCTCCATTTCTATTCATCTATTTCCAAGCTTTGTAGGAGAATTCTTCACTCCATCCCAACAACTCAATACTCCATCACTCTGATAGTTTGAGCGCAGGACAAACACCATGGCAATAGAGGCTTGATTTCCTCTCGTTCACTCCTACACAAGCCTTAAGCGATTTGGATGAAGGTGGTAAATCACCTCTTATATCCTCTATCATATTCGGTTGGGTAAGCACTTACTATTTTTTAGTTTTTCTTGAATTCATAGCTTGTAGTTCTTTCTTTAGCATCACTTTCTACCATTCCATACTTGGTTGTCCATGGAGGTGGAAACACTAAGACAGGGGTTTGAATAAGGCAAGCCACTATATAGACTTTCCCCTTTATTATGTGCAGGTGAAGAGAACTCGAAGAAAGCTGGAAAAGAGGGTATTCTACAATATCATCTTCATCACCCTCTCAATAATATACCTTTATTATCACTTCCACATCTACTTTTCTCTTTTCTTAACTTTTTTCTTTACTTCTCAAAACTAGTAGATTTGGTTGTTAGTCCTTTCTTGGGATTCTAGCCTCATCCTTTTGGTTCTCTAGTCATATGGATTCCAATGCACCTGAGAGACGTTAGTGTCATGTTTTTTCATCCCAGAATTGCATTTGCGTCCTCAGATAGAGAGCTGCCTGAGATGCAGAGTTGTCTCTAGAAAAGGTGACTCACCTAGTCTTTCTACAACTCCTATGATCATCAAGTGATCAAAGGAAATATAATCCTCATCATTCTCGTCCTTTTCATCCTAACCTTCCTTTAAGTTGAGGTAAGTTAGGGAATCCTTTCCACTCTTGGCCTTTCATGACTTGGGGCCTTGTAGTGGGCGGTCCCCCTACCTTACATTTCGGTGAACCCAACGTGAACCATTTTGGTTCCATTTTTAGATACTAAAATTTCCTTTCGTCGTATGCTAGGAGTGTTGTAGGTGTGAGTGTTGTGAGGCTCTTGCCTTGCAACCCAACCTATGACCCCTAATAGGCATTGTTCAAAGGTTCCAAATTATTGCATAGGAAACCTTAATTGGGTCAGTACTTTATCTCATAAACCTTAGGAGGATATATATAAGTACCATCCGGTGTGCGTGATGGCCTTTTTCCTTAATCAACCTATTCCCTCTATGCATACTATGAATAGTGATACTATCATAACCTTCACTTCTTAGGACCTACCAATGGGCTTCAATAGAGATCCATATCCTCTTTACATTCTTGCATGGATAAATGGGAATACTGTAGGAGGAATTCTCATTGAACTAACATCACAAGTGAATATTATAGTTGAGAAGATCGTGTTGATTAACTTCCTGCATAAGGATAAGTATGATGCACCTAAAAGTACCGTCTTCACACACGACAGACTTTTCATACGTCCTATAGGGAGTATTTTCCTATTGATCCTTGTTGGACCTAAATTTGTAAGCCTTAGGTTTGACATCATCCCACGATCTGAACTCTTCAGAGTGAAGCTAGGTATCCCCTAGTTTGTAGCTATGAACGTAGTTCCCTAGGTTATACACAAATTTCTAAAGTTTATTCATTAAGGTTCAGGACACATTGTCCATGACACTAGTTATAGACCACTGATTGCACATGGAAGCTATACCTTGGATTACTTTTGTCCTATACCACACATATCACAACTATAAGAAGGGTTGCACTAGGATAAGAGTGAGATTTTCTCCTTCAGCTTATGTTGTTTTGCATAGATTTTCTTTAAAGGCTGATGGTGATCTCGCCAGGCCATGTAGAAGAGAAGAAGAGAAGCAATATCAAGATCCTCCTTCTTCCTCTTCCATGTTTAAGCTTGATGCTTCCTCTCATCCTATCATGGTACCATCTACTTCTATCTCACATTTGTGAGAGAATCCCATGGTTCCTGCTTGGAAAAAGGCCAAGCATCCCACATTTGAGCTTCATGGCTTACCAACATAGCCTAGACCCATTCAGTATGGAAGACAAAAAGCCCCCCATGCAGATTCCTTTTTGTCTCGGCCTCTACGGCCTCCTACTATTCCTATTCCTAAAATAGAAAATGGGAAAAGGTATGCCACTGAGGCATTAGAGTCAACTCCTTCCATTTTTTTTGAGCCTACCCCTCCTTCTCCCTTTTAGGAGTTTGTCTTTCTGCTAGAGACAGTAGTGGAGGACACTCCCATGGATGAGAAGGATCCTTCTATCCCTCCATAAGTTTTATCTTATGGTTTGAAGAGTTGTAGAAACCACCTTGTGTGTGAGTATAAGCACCAACAGAAGGCTATCCTAGCTAAGAAAGCCTCCTTACAAAAGGAGGAAGAGAAGACCGCATCTCTTGTTGTGTGCTCGCCTTTCTTGATTTATGTCTCTGAATCTCTTTTGGCTCGCATTGTGAGGATGCATGTTCCTAGGAGGGTCCAAGTGTTCATCGCTCCTTTGGAAAAGCCACCCTTGTTGACTTCTTTCCCATATCTCTTTTCTTTCCCAAAGACCGTGGACATGGTGAACACATTGGTTGTCTCCACTGTAGTTCTTTCCTCTTCTCCCTTGAACCTCCTTGATTCATCTATAGGGAGTCCAACTCCTTTGATGAAGAAGAAGGTAGAGCAGGACCCCTCCAACAATGGAGGATGTTAGATGAGCTGACCTTTGCCGAAAGGTGGGCCCAAATTAACTTATTTTTTCCTAGTGAAAGAACCAACTCTAGCCTCCCTCAAGTTTTTCACTGCTCCTGAGTCTTTTGGTGAACCTCAAGTGCAAACTCCTCCATTCTCTAAAGTTAAAAGTTGCACCCCTATTAAGTGCATGTTTAACTCGATAGATGAAGTCTCGACCCTTTCAGCAATCTTCACTAGGTCATTGTCCCTAGACCCACAAGAGCTAAGCGATGGCGACCTTACCAGTCCCTCTACCTTGGCCATTATCTCAAGAGGATCAAGAGCTCCTCCCCTTAACAGTACACAATTGTAGGCTCATGATCCTTCCTTCAATGATCTAGAGTGGGTGGTTGATGACCTTTCGGTTGGCTAGTGTTAGGGGGAGACCCCTTTCTTGATCCTTAGATTAGATGTGTGTGTGTCGTGACATGTGTTTCTTCATGATCGTACTACATGTTCTTGGATGAACCTCGTCAACCCTTCTAGTGCTTGGATATAGGCATGGTGTTTGTGTTGTAAAGCTTCCTCTATATGTGTCATCATTCTTCCATGTTTTTGATCGACTTTTCATAAATTAGGGATGATGCAAAGCATCGGGAGCATTTACGCCTCCTTCCATGTTGACCGAATTTTGATTTTACTTTGTCTTATGTACATTCTTCCTGATCTAATTGGGGATTGATGATCTTTCACCTCTTATCATAGTTATCTACATATATACAAATAAAGGAAGATTTTACCCCATGAAACCAAATCCCCTTGTACCCTCTATGTGTGATCAATTTTATTGTACTTTTCTCTTTATATTTCTCTCTTCTTTACTTGCGTTATCGCTTTCATGTGTGAAAATTATTGTTCTACATTACTTGGTCTTTAGAAAATGAATTTGTTGTTGAACTAATATTTTCTAAAAAGAACCCTCACACACTTCCTTGTTAGACTTGCATTCTTAGCTTGAAACCCTAGCGGAACCTATTTGCTTCATCATGGGTTCATAAAGAAAGGACATGGAAATCCTCCTCTGAAGTGGGAATGGTCTTGGTATTCCCCTTCCATGACCACATCTCCTTCCTTTGGAATTCCATGATGAAGTGAAAATCTTTCAAATTTATTCCTAGGTGACGAATCGATTCGAGAAGGAAGACATTAAAATTTTAAATAGTGTGTCCCTTGAGTGGACCCCTCCCTTTCACATTCAGTTCCCGAGGGACCCCTTCAAAAACCATAACAAGTTCTATGGCATCTAGCTCGGGGGTAGCCAGACTAGGCCAGTTTCATTTCTTTTTGTCTAGTTCGGGGGCAGCCCGACTAGACCATCTTCACATCTTTATATCTAGCTTGGGGGCAGCATGAGTAGACCATAATTTTAAATTAAAGCATCCCTTGAGTGGACCCTCCTTCCTTTTGAAGGGTTCTCGAGGGATCCCTTTGAAAGTCTTACAACTTAGCTATGGTTTGTGTGACTATCCGTTCACTGGCCCATGCAGCTGCTTCTTGATGTGTTCTATTTGTGGGTAAACATGTTGCCATCGCTGACTCTGTGGAGTCCCCTTTACTTGGTCTCCCTAATGTGAGATTTCCTGGGGGATACCTTCCTTGCAATTTTGCGGGTTTGTAAGGTTCTTTTCTTGGTTTCCTTCATGTGAGATTTCTTGAAGGATACCACCCTTGCAGGACCATGAGCTTGTAAGGTAATTTCGTACTTTAGGTTTGTATTTTTTTGGAACTATGAAGTCCTATTCTGCACTTTTAGGTTCAATAGACCATGATCTGCTTCCTCATCTATTCAGGTATATATCTCTTACTTTGTTACCTTCTTACTACTCTACTTTACCACAACACTCATCAGTATTCGTGCTCACTAAAGTGGGGGAAAAATGTACAAATATGAATTTTCACCCCTAATGCAAATTCCCTTTTACCCCCTTACACTTTATTAAAACCTAAAGAGGAGGCTTAATTCAACTTAATCCTATTGCTCACATTTCACTTGGTTCTCACAAACATCCATGTGATGCACTTACATCCCTTGAAGATTCTTGTGGCTAGATACTGCAGAGACATTACACTTTTAATTCGAAGTCGTAGTGTAACGCCCCTCTTCATTTGACCAACCTGAATATGGTCATTTTTCACCTTCTCCATCATATTCTTGACCATTCCATCCATCCTCAAGTTTTTGAATCTTAGTAGAGGCTTTACAAGATCAACTTGAACATTCTCTCCATTTCCATTCATCGATTTCCAAGCTTTGTAGTAGAATTCTTTGCTCCAATGCAACAACTCAATACTCCATCAATCAAATAGTGCGAGGACAAGATAGAAAAAGAGGCTCGAGTCCCTCTCGCTCACTCTCTCACAAGTTTTGAACACTTTGGATAGAGGTGGTAAAGCTCATTTCATCTCCTCTATCATATTCGATTAGGTAAGGACGTACTATTTTGAAGTGTTTCTTGTGTACATAGCTTGTAGTTCTTTCTTTATCATAACTTTCTATCATTCCATACATGGATATCCATGGAGGTTTAAACACCTAGATGGGGGTTTGACTGAGGCAGGCCCCTATATAGCCCTAACAATTTTCCCCTATATTGTGTTCAGGAGGGGAGAGCTCAAAGCAAGCTGGCAAAGAGGGTATTTTACGAGATCATCATCATCACCCTCTTTGTAATATACCACTTTATGACTTCTGCATCTACTTTTCTCTTTTCTTAACTTTATTCTTTACTTCCTGAAACTAGTAAATTCAGTTGTTAGTCCTTTCTCAAGATTCTAGCCTCATCCTTTTGGTTTGTTGGTTGTACGGACGCCAGTGCACTTGAGAGATGCTAGTGTAGCATGCTGTCATCCTAGAACCACACTTTCATCCTGAGATAGACAAGTGCATGAGATGTAGAGCTGGATCTGGAAAAGTGACTAGCATAGTCTTTTTTTAGCTCCCAGGATCATAGAGTGATCAAAGGACATATAATCCTCATCATTCTCTTCCTTTTCATCCTAACCTTCCTTTAAGTTAAGGTGGGTTAGGGCAGCCTTTCTGCTCCTAGCCTGCCATGACCTAGGGCCTTGCAGTGGGTGGTCCTCCTACCTTACACTTATTTTATTGGTTTTTTATCTAATTTTGTTCAAAACTTTTATGATGTTCCATTACATGCATGTGATGGTAACTTGGCTTTACCCATGCCACTTTGTATCTTTAAGCCTTCTTGTGAGAGTCCTCTTCCTCTAGACGATATCTTGTCGCAAGAAGATGAAATCATTGATACCTTTCTTAATATTACTCTACATTCTATTCTTCCAATGCACTATCTTCTAGAGATGATGCATTTGTGAACGATGAATATGTACCCTTCATCCCAATGCACTCTCCTCTAGAGATGATGGATTCATGGATGACAAATCTTCTACTCCTTCCAATGCACTCTCTTCTAGGGATGTCGCATTTGTGAATGATGAATTTATTATCTATTCTATTGCACTCTCCTCTAGAGATGATGCATTGGAACATAGTGAGTCTCCTTCCACATTTGATCCTATTTGGATCAATGCTAAGAATATTTACTTGAATAACTACTCTAGACTAGGTGTGATGATTTTGTAAATGTAATTTATGTCTCTGTTTGTTCTATTGATGGTGTCCCATTTGATAGTAACTCTCTTGATCTTTCTAAGGCTCCCTCTTATAGAGCGGTAGCCCATACCTATGATACTAGAATGAATAAACAACTAGGCCTTCCTCAAGAACCTAAACCTATGACTAAAGCACCTAGTGAACATGATCTTGTCGAGCAATCTCAAGTTACTTGAGCTAAGATCTCATTATGGGACTTGCTTTAGTTAGCTCTAGTTTACCAAGGTATGATTCAGGGAGCCTTGTAAAATATCCTCTTACCTTCATTCACTAGGCTGGTAGATGTTGATGTGTTGATGGTGTATTATCATTCAGATTCGCCGAATATTACATTTTATCCCGAGGAACTCCCACCTCTGGAATTATAGAAGCAAGAAGACCCTTTAATGATTATAGTTGATATTAATAAGATTGGAATTAGACGTACTCTCATTTATGTCAGGTCGACACTCAATGTGTTTAGTATTGATATATTGCCTAAGATTAATATTGACTCATATTTTATTAAAATTTCTTCTATTGACATTCATGGGTTTGATAGTGTTGGTCGATAAGCTCTAGGGACAATAGTATTACCTTTGTAGATTGGACCTATTACCGTACCTCCTCTAGTACATGTTATGTCAGAAAAATTACCATATAACCTTATTCTTTGTAGACCGTGGATTCACACTATGGGTGCAGTCCTGTCTACCTTGCATAAATGTATAAAGTTCATTTGCAATAATATAGTAGTCATAGTCAAGGCTGACCCTAATGCTATGCACTTATGTGAGATGGTAGTTGTTGGCCAGGCTTCAGTTGTCCCTACTCTTATTCCTTTAGTATTTTCCAATGTTCGAAATTTACTCTAGTAATACCTACTACAAAGGATGCTCTTAAGGTAGATGTCCCTAGGGAAGAACCTTCTGAAGCAAAAAATATTAAGTCTAATCCTTCTACCTCTCCTCAAAGGAATGCATGTCTTAGTGATGATAGGGGTTCTTCAGACTTTAAAAATTCCTTCATTGAGGAATATAAAGCCGACTCAATCCGCTTAGACCTTATGAAAGCATCATTTGTACCTACTACCAAAGATGATTATTCTTCTTGTATTGCAGGATAATGTGAATGTCAATTGTAATGTTCTTAGTATTGATCCTCCTTTTGAGGAAGATGATTATGCTTCTACTAAAGACGATAATGCTAACAATCCTACCAAAAAGGATGATGATGATTCCATAGAGGAGTATGTCCCCCCTTGCTGGAATAATGCTGTCTATGAGGATCCTCCTTCTCATGATTTGCAAACACGTTATGGCCCCGACTTTTAGCTCATCTCTAAGTATGGCTATGAGCGTAAAGGTTGTGGGTGTAATGAAAAAGGAATATAGGTCCCCATAGAATTTATACCTCGTAAGCATAATTTGGGGCTTGGTTTCTCGAATGAACAATCTGAGTAGAAACCATGGTTGAATGTTAACATGATGTCCACTCAATCTCATTCTCGCGGATTGGTCCATTCTCCTTTGTATTCTATCTTCGTATCTTCTTCTTTTGAGCACTCAAAATTTTCTCCACAAGAGAAAGGGTTTCTTCCTACCTCTCATCCTATATCTGAGCAAGAACATATTTTGTTGCGACTTCTAAAACTCCGCTTGATTATCTTCCTCCTACACACAAGAAATATCATAATCATGAAAAAGATAAAATTTCTTTCTATGCATACCATCGAGTGCTTGGCCATTCCACTAGTGAATGTAAGGACTTTAAGGAAAGGATACAAAAATTTCTTGATTCAGGTGTTTTCTAATGCACCTACCTTTTCTTCACATGACAAATGATATCGAAGTTTACCTCTATCCTTTTCTAAGAATCTTGTGTGGTTCTCCTCCCCTGTATGTTGGGGGCGGTGATAACTTGTTTTTGAGATGTGTGTCCTTCTTAAGGACCCCCCCTCTCTCTCTATGTCTTTTGAATGAAGTGTCCCTTGAGTGTCCCCCCTTTCCTTTTGAAGGGTTCTTTAGGGATCTCTTTTAAAGTTATTATCTCAAATGAATTATAGGGCATCTAGCTTGGGGGCATCTTGAATAGACCTATTTCACATCCATCAGTCTAGCTCGAGGGAAGATCATCTAAACCTATCTTTGCACCTAGCTCACGGGCTTCCTAACTAGACCTATTTCACATCTTTGCATCTAGCTCGAGGGTATCCTAATTAGACCTATTTCATATGTTGGCATCTAGCTTGGGGGCAGCCTAACTAGACCTCACTTTTCAAAGAACGCATCCCTTGATTGGACCCCTCTTCCTTTTGAAGGGTTCACAAGGGACCCCCTTTGAAAGATTTTTATCTCAAACAAATTCCATGGAATTCATCTTGGGGGTAGCCTTGCTAGACCTTTTTCTATCTTTGTGTCTAGCTCAGGGACATCTCGAGTAGACCCATCCTTGCATCTACCTTGGGAGCAACCTGACTAGACCTACTTCATGTCTTTGTGTCTAGCTTGGGGGAAGCACGACTAGACTTTACTCTTCAAATGAGGTGTACCTTGAGAGGACCCCTCTTCCTTTTAAAGGGTTCCCAAGTGACCCCTTTGAAATTTTTCTAGCTTAATGATGGTTTGTGTGACTGTCTCCTTAGTGGTATGGATTTTCCTCCTTGAGCGAGGATTGCTTTTATCACTTTTACTAGGTCATATGGGTTTTCCTCGTCGAGTGGGGATTTTTTTATCACTTTTACTCAGTGGTACGGGTTTTCCTCGTCGAGTGGGGATTTATTTTATCACTTTTACTCAGTGATACAAGTTTCCTCCCTTAGTGGGGATTGATTTATAACTTTTACTTGGTGATACAGGTTTCCTCCTTGAGCGGGGATTGCTTATATCACGTTTACTCTATGATACAATTTTTCCTCCTCGAGCAGGGATTTATTTTATCACTCTTTCATTCATTTCTATCTCTCTCTTCTCAATTTTATATATAGGATCAAAGATCTACATCTTATTCATCCTATGTATATATTTTTTCTTTGTTTAGCTTCATTTTTTTGTGGGGCTATGAAGTACTTTCACTACCCTACACTCTAAAGTTAACAAAATCGCAATATGCTTCCTCGACGATTCAGGTATACATTTCTATCCCTACTACTTATTTGATCTACTTTACTAAAGCAGTCACTAGTATTCATGCTCTCTAAAGTGGGGGAAAAAATTATTGGAGTGAATTTGCACCCCTTGGGAAAATTCCCCCTTTACCCTTCTCCACTTTAGAAAACAAAATTTAGAGGCTTATACCACATAAGCTCGGTGTCTTCCACTTGGCACCTATTTTGAGTGTCGATAGAGGTATTACTTTCAGGGACACTCGTGTGGTGCGTATAGACATCTACATGACATTTAGATATATGCCTGACATGCTTACATCCTTGACACATTCCTGTGTTTGGAGCCTACAGAGGCATTACACTTCCCATTGGGAGTCAACTTGTAACATCCTCTTCGAACGACCATCCCAAATATGGTTGTTTTCTTCAATCTTCCCTTCAAATTCACCTCTTCTTCATCCATTTGCAAATCTCTTCTTCCTCTAGCTTAATTCCAATTTTTAGCTTCACTCCAACCTTACTTGCACAACTTCATACATCTTGTTCCAACAACTTCAATCTTTTTTAATCACTCTCAAGAAACACTTTACACTCTATAGTAGAAACATCAACACTTCATCACTTCAGTAGAGCAACTGTTGAACAAAACACCACGGCAACAGAGGCTTGAGTTCCTCTTATTTTCTCCCACACTAGCCTTGAGTGCTTTGGGCAGAGGTGGTAATCTTTCACTCCTCTCCTCTATTATTCGGTTGAGTAGAATAACAATATTTTGTAGTGCTTTAGTACTCTTTTCTTCATTTCATAATTTTCTCTCTATCTATCTGGTTTTTTATGGAGGTGGGAACACCAAAATGGGGGTTTGACTGAGGCAAACCCCTATAGAGCCCCAACACACACTCTCTCTCTCTCTCTCTCTCTTATGTGTAGGTATTGAAGTCATTCATGTGTTCAAGGCTTCATCATTCACAAGATTGTAAGCATTTTCATTCCTTTCTTCTCGTTCTCTTTATCATCTATCTCACTTTAGCTTAGATTTATCACTTTCTATCATTTCCTTACTTTCTAGAAGTTCTCAACAATTAGAGTGGAAGCATTCACTTTGCCATTTTCTATGAAATTATCTCTCTTTGGTCTATATGAGATTCCAGCACACCTCTAGGACACCATTGCGCCATGTTGTCGTCTATGTTTTGCACTATTGTCCTTTGGCCAATAGTTTGTCGATTTCTTGAGAGAATTTGTGTGACCCGCTCTTTATGATTCTGGAACTCTCACCACTGTCCTTTGAGTTCGTTTAGGGTAGTTTACCCCTTGAGGCTTTCTAAATGAAGAGAATTCATGAGTAGAAAATCCCCCTTCTCTATAGTTTTTAGTAGGTTCAACATCATTTCCACATAAAGAGAAAGTGAGACAACAACAATCAAGTGGAGGAAAACCTTTTCAGAGAAGGAACCAGTCAAAGGGCAGAGATAATGCATGTTTCAAATTCTTGACTCATTGGAAAGGGTCACTAGATGAAGATTCATCATGGAGAACATTAAATGATAAAGGACAACATATTTTTGATGTCATACAATCCTCAAGGGACTTGAGTTCTTTTCAATCTAGGTGTATGGTGTAGGGGCATCATGTCAAGTCTTATAAATAAGGTCGTAGGATATTCTTTTTGGTGTGTTGAGTCTAATTTTGATAGAATAAGGTCATAATGGACAATTTTATAATGTAATTATTCTATTGAATCATTTTTTGGGTCCATCTTGAAAATTTTGCAAAATCTTGAAAAGTTGTAAAAATGCAAAGATGCAAAAATTGATAAAAAGGAAAAATATGGAAGCCCAATGGTCAAGGAAGGTAAAAAGTCTATGTGAGTCAGTTTGTTAGTTATTTATTTATGAATTTATTTCATATATTCCTAGAAGAGGCTCGAATCAAGATTGGAGATTGTATTGAATTCAAAATGATAATAAGGAACTCTGTATTCTTTATAATTCTCTGGTAAAGTTCTATTGCAGTACTCTATATGGTCCTGTACTAAGGCATATTGATTGAAAACTCTTTGAACTAGGTAGAGAATTGTGTTAAGTGTATTTTGGGTTTTTTGAGACTTGATTTCATAAAGAAATATGGTTTTAATAAGAATTTTTCTATAGGTGGGTTTGTAACTTAGAAATTAGGGTTTTGACAGTATAAAATTATCTCTTAAGCCATTCCACCCCATGTATCATACTATAAATTGGTGGAATGGTTCAAACAGGTGTAGCTTTTGTGTTTTTATAGTTGGCATGAGCATGGAGTAGGGTTTGTAGGAATGGGAGTGATGCCCTAACAAGATTTTGGTCATGTTTGAGCTAAGAATGAAGGCTAAAGTTTGGAGTTGGGTTAGAATGCATTGGGAAAGGTTGGGTAATGGTAGATTGAGTATAGGTAGACATATTTTGGTGTCTTGGAAGTGTTGGCAAGGTGAGACAGAGCGTAGAGTATTTTATTTCCACAAACCATCATAGTTTCAAGCCTAGAAGTGACCTAGATGAGGGTTTTGTATTTTGATACATTGGTGAGTGTTTCAGTGACCAAGAATTATGGATTCTGAGGTTTTATATTTTGATAAAGGTCGTTCAATGGATATTTAAGATTGGCAGCATGTTTGAGTTTGTCTTTCTTTATAAATTAGAGCTAGTTAGGGCTTTCTCTAGTGTACCAGTCCATTTTAGGGACTAATGTTCCAAAACAAAGGTGATTACAATTTAGATATGTTGAAAATGGCCTTAAAGGGTATTTGAAATGATAAATAGTTTGTGGGTTTGAGTTGTATTTGAGAAGATATGTTCAGATTTCTTTGTTTGGATGGCTACAAGGCAAATTGGATGAAATTGTGAAGAGATGATGAGATAGAGTTGTACGGACAAAAAATGTGTTTGTGTTTGATCAAATCATGATGATTTGTAGTTTGTCTGACTACTCTACATCACTTAGAATTTTGAAGCATATGTCTCACCGTAATATATTGAATCCTCAAATACACTTATGGATCAAGGGTCCATTATCTTACAAATCATAGCATGCCCTAAACATACCAATAGTATGTGAATCTAAAAGATAGTGCATTTGTAACACTATGAAAACAAAAAGAATATCACATCTATACAATATCAATTGTAGATGACTAATTATTCCATTGACAATATCACAATATATCTCATCCATTCAATCTAAGAGAAAATTTAGTTTTATATTCTATTCAACATTGCTAATCTTTATAAACAATAATACTATTATTAAACAACTCCGTAAATCTTCTCAACTTACATTAAACACAAAAAAACATTGAAAATATAATAGATAAAATAAAATACATTCAATTATACATCATTGATTGATAGTACGATTTACCTGCACCAAAAGAATAAAAGAAGAAATAAGAATAGATATGATAACATGTACTCGCGGCAATTTATACGTGAAGGCATTATATAGTTGTCGTTATAAAGCTAAAGTCATAAGCATTCACGAGCCGAAAGCAGTGTACTCAGCCAAAACCAAACAACTCACTGGTAAAGCAGGACTCTTAGAGGAGTATTTTATTTTAATAAAACAAAACATAAAACGAAATTACACCTTCATCATTTTTATGATCTCATCTAAGTGGCCACCCTGTGAAGCACTATGATTTCATGGGTGACCTTATTTCTCTGGCGTAATCAAGGACAACATAGACTATACTCCCAGCGTACTCAAAATACAAATAAAATGCTGCTCTTTAGTTTTATACAGTAACCTGATTAGGCGGTGCAGAAGTTTTTTGAGGAGGATTATCATGACCGATACCCGGACTATGGTCCTGCGGATTAATCCCCATCAAAAATCTCCTTGGTTTCACATTAACGTCAACAAACTTTTCCCCCTCCAACATATAATTGGCTTGATCTGTTTGCTGAAACGGTCGGATCTTCACATTAGATATCAGAGATTCAGAAGAGGAGAAAGGTAGAAGAGAGGACAGCTGAAGCATCAGAAGAAGATAAGCAATAATATAAGTCGAAACATTCTTCATCCTGCAAGAAATCATGAATTAGCTATGAAGACTCTAAGAAAATATAATTTTAAAAGAAAGAACTGATAAACAAAACATTACACGTAAGAGTTCTATCCGTGTTGTCTTATTTATGGTGGGTGAATCCCATTGCGACAAAATAACTACTTAGCATAATACCTTCAGAGTGGTAGGAAGAGTCATTTCTCGTTTATCTTTAATCGTTTCAAGGTCAAGTTTGGGTTCCAGTGGATCTTGTCTTATCTATTTAGAATTTTGTCTGTTTTAAGTACTCTTTTTCTTTGTTTGGTGGCAGAAAATAAAGTTTTCCTTCTCTTTATCATGTGATCCATGACTAATCTTTATAATATAACAAATATATGTTTGGTATATATGTTAATAGACAAACGAACGATTAATTAAAATGTTTTGTTTTTCCTATGAAAGCCATACTGAGTATTCAACCTTCTATGATATATAATTCAAACTTGACAGGTTGGGATGCCCTAAAATATATACATGTGTGTGAAAAGTGATAGCATACAACTCTTTCCCGGTGGATCTTGTCTTATCTATTTAAAATATTGTATATTTTGATTTTGATTTGGAGGTAGAAAATAAGGATCTCAATCTCCTTAGGACAATTAATCTTTATCATTTTTAAAATGCATCTTTAATAAATATTAATAGGTAAATGAACGATTGATTAGGATTGATTAGGGGTGTTGAATTTATCATTTGAAATACATTTATGATGATTTGATCTTATAAGACATGTCATTCAAACTTGGCTTTAAGTACGCATTAATCACACCATAGTACCCTTCAACATACATGCTTGAAAAGAGGTAATAAATAATTCCTTTCTAAACAAGATAAAATAAATATATAATTAAGAAAGATAATTAATTGATTTTAAACCTATCGAGTTAGAATCGATAAATGTATTGAAGTACATATTTAAGCATTAATTAAATAAGTAAATGTATTTAGCTACATATTTGTTGTACATTTATTGTGTTGAGTTTCCTTAAGTATGATTCCCCAAGCTATTATAATTTTATGTCATCTCACCTTATTGTGTTTGTGTCAATAAATATATTGTTTGATGTTGTTATATTCTCCACAAGTAGAACTAACTTCCATGCCTAATGATTGGATCCTGCTTATAGTCCTCAACTATGCATGTCAATAAGAATTTTATATAAAATAAAATATGTAACTTACTTTCCTTCATTACTACTACTACTTGGTTTTGAAAGGGGTGGTATCAATAGAAACCATTTAGTAACTTACTAGACAACAATTGTTTGTGTTTATTCAAACCTATGTTTATGGTTTAATAGTTTGGTAAAAACCAAGTCATGATTACTAAAGGTAATGTATGTTGATGCTGTAATGATAATGTTCTATCCCACACTACTCCCTCCTTTTATCTAGAAATTCTCTAATAATATTCATATTGTCTAATTATTAAATATATTATATGGGTTTCCATTTAATGCTTAACCTTAGCAGGCCACTCAATATATTTTACACTAAAAGTAGCACATGACTATAAGTTAGAGGGCTTGAGAGTGGACCAAGTTTTTAATATGAAATTAAATTTTTCATTGTGAAGGGTTCCTTTTGTATTTTACGGAGCTAATAATAGTCAATTCCATCATATCTATATTAAAACAAGTGCAAGAATGAATTGAAAAGGTCATTAAGAGTAGTCCATTGGGATATGTATTGAAGGATCTAGGTAGAGATTTGATTATTTATAACTTTTTTGTGCTAGAATATGCCACTTGTATTCTAGTTATTACACTCAAATAAATATTCTTAAAATTGATAAAAAATAATGGAGAAACATGTAAGGTACGAGTTCTCACAATTATATTCTTCTATCAATTTTTTTCAAGGCAACTACATATTTATGAATAAATGTCATATAAGTTATAATATTAATTTATTATATTTTATATATTTATCTAATATTTTTTATCAATCAAGGATGGGGGTGTTCTAATTCTAATTGGAATAATTCCACGTTCATGTCTTCTCATGACATGTAAATGTGTGCAAGAGAATGTCTTACAAGAAACCGTGTATAAGAGAATCTATGTTTAGGATGGTATACAAAATATTATGGTTTTTAATGGTATAATTATACAAGAGTTATATAATTTACTAGTAATCTTGATCAATTTTGTGTGATGTATTATGAAGCATCATAATTCATGTTTTACAATATTCTATGGATTCAAAATAAAGAACCTAATTTGGTGACTAGATTATGATGGAGTTATTAAGGATTATGAAATAATGAGAGAATCTATTTTGCTAATTAAGTCAACGCACTATGGAGATAGGAATTAAAATTCAAAAACCTATATTTAGTCACCATTTTGACATTATAGATTTATGCCACAATTAGTTCTTTGCCACTTATAATTTCAAATATTACATCTCATGTATATAGGTTTGGTAATAAGTTGGTTGGTACAATAATGACTTGATATTTTACTATAATATTTATTATTGATAATACAATTCATTTGTACAACAGATTGAGGAGTTATTCTTTAAAAGTGGATTTCCCCATGTACAATATGTTATGTATGGTGAGTGTTCCTGTGAATTATTTATTTATTGAAATTGTTTGAGATCACATATTGTATTATTCTTCACTTATAGATTAGTGTAACAAGTGATTTCCTAACATCCTTAGATTAATCATAGTTTGAGCTAAAGTTTTTGTACAGTATATCCTTTTTTGGAGAAGATTCCAACTATATAGAGAATAAAATTTGAAATAATTATTAATTTTAACAATGAGATATGGTATCTTAATATATAGGATTTTTTCAAAGAGTGTGATCTATGGGATATAGTATCTAAATAAAACCAAGTGTAATTCCATAGAACGATGGACATATATTAGGAGGAAAGATTGGATTTTGAATACACTTCATAGGAAGTTTTGTGTTATTGGATTAAATTTGGTTAGGAATTTAGGTAGCAATTCCTAGTGAGAAAACTTATGGTATTGTGAAAATATAAAATTTGACAATATGGAAAACTCATTAAACAAATTTTTCCTCTAAATTTTATTTTTATTCACTTCAAAAAACTAAATTTGTATGAAATACCAAAAATTAACACATACTTGGAAGGAAAAATTGATAGTTGGATGAGATCCAAAAAGCTAGCTAAACTAAAATTTCAAAAAAACTCTTTAGTTTGGTACCCCAAATTAGTGGGGTCATAACTTCCATCCCATTTGGTAAAAGTTAATTTTCATGGAATCGTCAAAAATTTCATGAAGAGATACATTTTGAGTTTATTTGAAATCATTCATATGGAAATCCATTCCAAATAATATATGAAATTCCTCTAGCCAAGTTCTATTCCATAGGCCTTCATAAATGTGATTTTCAAAAACATGGAAAATACTAAGAAATTGGATTTTTAATAATTTCCATATTTGGTTGTACAAAAATGACCCTCTTGATCCTTTATTTTTTAGGATCATATTGAATATATGTAAACAAGCCACTATACAAGCCATTGATTAGAATTTATGATAGTTTCATTAGGATAATAGATTTGAATCAAATTCTATGGAAACATGTATATTAATGCCTTACAATGATATCTTTAAGAATTTAGAATCAACTCTTTTTAACAATACATGTATATATTCAAAACCATCAAGTTCCTAATATAAAAAATAAACTATTACTTAAATATAAGCGATGAAAGAAATGATCATACGCAAAAAAAATGCATCAATGAATAAAAATGATAGTTGATAGATTTATATTCATAAGTGAAATGAGGTATATAATTTAGAAGACAATTGATTACAAAATTGTCACAATATATTCATAATAATACGAAATTAACAACTGGATTCACAATTATTCCATGGAAAACCTAGAGTAGACATATATAGACTCTATTTACAAAAATTCCAACTTCCATAGAAAATGGCCCTAAATTTCTGTTTATAAAAATTGGGGAGAAACAACCTTGAGGCAAACAAGCATATCGTCCCAAATAATGGCAACACCACCAAAACTACCAATTGTTAAACTTTACACCATCGAGAAGAGACCAAAAAATTTTACAGACCAATATGAGAAGAATGCAGACTATGCACAATATCTTTTCAAAATCATCTTGAATATATTGATCACTATATGATGTCATAAGAAGAGAAACATATAGAACTAGTGAAAATAGAGCATTATGAACAGGCTCTAACACTTCAAAACATAGGATGTTGCATTATTATGGATTAAAACATCTAAGACTTGCAAGGATGAACCCATACACCTTTCTAAGCATACTCCCAAGTCTACACAACCATAAATATCTCACTGGAGGAAGGCAAGGAATTCTAATAAGCCTTCATCAATATTTTACTATGCTATAACACATATCAGAACATTTTCATTTGCAACTTTCACTATACAAGGTGTAATGACTTTAATTCTTGAATATATAACCTTCACATCTTTACCATATTAAATTTTAAACCACAAGAAAAAAACTCTATCTATGAAATGATGTGCACCAAAATATCACAACATAGTCTTAGAGTATACTCTGTGATTTCCTTAGTAAACAATTTCTAGCATATCTCTAACTGTTGTACACTAAAATAGTAGAAGATCAATGTAGGAATTCTGGAAACATATTGGAACAAGTGTATGCACCTCCACATCACACATAAACATCAGAAAGATCACCATTATTCCTCATATAGTACTACTCACTTGCACTAGCTTATATCACTGTGCATCCACTGACTTCAAAGGATTATACAATCTTCAACACACACATTAGATCTCAAGTTGGCATTAATGATAAAACTTACTACCAATAAAGACCATATCCTTAAATGATATAAGAGAGCCAATATATTTATAAATTATAAAATTCTCTAATGATGTTACAATACAAATATTTTTGTCAATCTATATTTATAATTTACCTCTAATTATTCATCCTCAAATTCTCTCTTCTAGAGAGATTTTCTATGGTGCTTCTATTGTGAGCCTCTATAATTAGCAATGATATTTATTGTCTAATTTTTTTTTGAAGAGATATATAAGATGATATGTAAAATTGTGAATTGTGTATAAGGAAATATTCTAGAATAAATTAAGGGGAAAATGTCTAATGGATTCTTATGCGGTTCATGAAACAAATGTTGTTGGAACTAGAAAGATTCAAAATTTAACCAAGTATTGCGACAAATTTTGTATGTTTACAATATAATTAAAATTATGTCCTAGGATTAAAATCTAATATTTTTAATAAGAACTGTCAATTTTAGTAAATAATTTTATAGAAATAACCATAAATTACAATCTGTAAAGAGGAGTGGAACATTTTTTATAATCTCTACTATAATAAGTAAATATGAAAAAAATGTGATGCAAATAGCTCCAACACAACAATGATAATGTGAAAAATTATTAAAAAATAATAATTTTCAAGGAAACAAATATCATCATTATAAAATAGTAGATATGATTTTACTAGATAATGATACAAAATTATATTATTAAAATTAATGATCATTTTAGTTGATTGTAAAGGATTAATAGAACGGTAACTTATTATGCTTAAATGTAAAATAGTAATTACAAGAAATTAGGAGAATACAAATTTATTATTTTATTGTTACTATTTTAATGGCATGTTGTACTTGAATTACCAAAGAATTTTATTTAACATTTTGTATAGTACTTTTAGGTCCTATCATATACTCATTTAATTTAGTTGTTAAGAATATTTTTAAATTTATACATAGTTGATAGACTTGCTACTTGTAATGCCCCACCAAGTAACCCTAAAGGAAGCTATAATCAACATCTTAAGTGAACCAATTTTTTTTTATAAAGTGCATTTAACATACACATTCACTTACTAATTAACAACAACCTCTAAGGCTACAAGGTTACGATTATTAAAACCCACACATACATATTACATATAACCGTAACATTATAACTTATGAAATAAACATCATACATCATAAGAATACCACATAACATAATAAGATAATCAACCAAGATACGATCTCATAAACATTATCTTAAACCAATAGTTACATCACTCATTCCCAGAATGAGGCAATAGTACTCAAGGCTACAATTACAAAATTTCACCTCATAAACATAAGAGGGATAAAATAACTTATACAAGTAAAAATATTACAATGGAAGTAATTGCAACAAGAACCGCAAGTTGTCCATTTGGATGTCTCGCCACCAAGTACTGAAAATAGATGGGGACCCAATGGTTTTGGTGCATGTTCCACCCAACCAAGTTGTACCCGAAGGCCCACCCCCCATGCTAGGAGATAGTAACAAAGTAACATGTACAAAGATCTACAACCACTAACCAAAGGCAAACTCATACTAACTCATACTGATATAACCAAACAAATAAACTAAACAAGTACAACTCAATTACAATACAAGTACAAATCAAGTACAACTCAATTACCAAACAAGTACAAGTCAAGTACAACTCCAACATCACTGACATAGGTCGCATTGCTTCCAAACATAATAATAATCAAGTATGTTCACAGAACGATACATAAAAAACAATTAACAACAATTGTCCTAGATAGAGTGTCATCGCATAGTAGTCATGAGATCTCCTCTGGGTATTCTTCATAGGCTCCAAAAATCTTGGTGGCCTCAATCGAATCCTGGCACTGATACTCACTCATGTGGAATCAACTACCTCTCATAAGGACAAGATAGTTGATCTTGCCATTCCAGGCCTTCTCACTCATCCCAAGTCTATACGAGCCCTTGTGTCTATGAGTGAGGATTAAATTATCTTGATTAGTGTGAACTTCATCCTAATCATCTAAGTACATTAATTTAATTATCACTTGATTAACTCACTTCTTAAGGTTACCTGGTTTACCACTTTGGGCTTCGGGCCCTACCAAAAGCTACTCTTCTAATAGACAACGCACTCACAACCAATCACCAAGGGAAACACAAGTGCATACAAACTAGGCATCATAACCACTCCAACATAAGGAGGATACAAATAATAGAAACTCACTCCAAACATCTTCGAGGCAACAATCACATAGTCCACTCCTTTCATAAGAGGTACAAAAGATCCCTGTTTAAGGAAAACCGAGTAAACATGAACAGACGCCATGCACTACCCAAGGGAAAACAATTGGATGACATAAAATTCAACAACCCTTATCTTCTAGGTTCTTCTAGAAGACTTATAATTTAGGACTAACACTAATTCCCAAAACCAACAATGCAACTTGACGACATAGCAACAAAAGCATTCAAGTCATCAATCAAATCTAATATTTGGATTTCCTAAATCCATACTCATTCAATAGGTAGTGTTGACAAAGTCAAAGAAACAATAACTAGATCATATAAAATAATCATAACCCCTATTTCCCCTTCCATTATTAGAAATCTAAAACAATTAAACTTACTTCCCTTTATTGAATAGAAAGAATTAAATCCTTTAAGTTAATCATGAGGAAGATACTAATTTTGGATATACTAAATCCATATCTCTTTCATAATTCAATCACAATGATTCAATTAATCTAAATAGAAATTAATAAATAACATAATTGATTGCCTCATCAATAAAACAACTTCTTAATTTACTTTTAAATCGACACAAATCCATGCAAGTAAACTCTTTCCATTTCCTAACTAAATCTTACATCTATTCAATTTTCTATTTAAAACATTCAATCACTTTAATATAATAACATATTGTTTCTCTATCCATTTTCCATATACACTAATCAATCCATTTTTAAATCTCTATTCAATAATATATTGCATGCATCTCATTAAAATAAAATACGATAATGAATTTTACACTTAATATATATATATGCTCCATATTATATAGACACCAAATATATATATTAATAAATTTAATTACATATATTCTTTAATATTCCATTCACAATGACTAGATTACTCTATAGAACTAAATAAAACATAATAACTATTTGCCTTTTTCAATATAGTTAGTTCCTAAATTTACTTCTAATGCAACCTAACACTATTGCAAACAATCTTTTCAATTTTCTATCTGGAGTTTATGTCTCTTCAACTATCCATTAAAAAACATGCAATTTCATCAATGTATAAAAATATCTTTTGGCTTATCTATTTGACCACGCATTCATATTGTTTCTAATTAAATCTCATTAATTAAAACAAACATTTAAATATAAATATTTCTATAATTCTTCAATATATTTAAATATCTTTTCCTTATCAATTTTGACCATACATTCAAAACTTATCTTTTAAACTCTTCATACAAAGCTAAATTATACGCAGTTAAATAAAACAAGGTAAATACTGATTAAAAATACTCATGGATATAGATATATACATCTCAATATATTTTCTTCAATCATATTAACAAAATAAATATTTCCTTTTAAATCAAGTAATTACTTCTATTCAAAAATATCTTTCTCTATACATTTCCTACACATACTAATCATTTCTTTTAGAACACTAATAATACCCAATTTACAAACAACAGAATAAAATAAAATAAAATATTATTTATTCTCTCAAATGGATATATACCTTCAATATATATATACTAAATATAAATTAATATATTTAAATATATTTAATCATTAACATATCTTCTATTCTTTACAAATATCAAATTGTTTAATTAAAAATAAAATATCCCTTATCATTAATTTTCCAAAAAATATATATATATTTCCAATTAAATCAAATTAATAATTGGACGTTTTACACACGAATTTAAATTCCACAATTAAATCTTAAATTATGAATTTTTTAAAATCAAATATTTAACTCCTTCAATTAAACTTTAACATGTCATTTTAAAATAAACAATAATTTCTCCATATGTTTATAATTTTAATCCCACTAATCTAATATACAAATTTTATTTAAAATAATATAAATAAATATAATACTTTAATATAATAAATTATAATATAAAATATTATTAAATAATATTTTAATATTATAATAACAATACATAAAATATTAATATTTATAAATATCAATTTATTATTATTTTATTTTCAGAGCAGCATAGGAAAATAACTTAACAGTAGTCTCATGTTTTAAGCATAACTCAAAAACTACGATCTGGGTATTTGCGATTGTTTGATAGGGATAAAAAAATACCAAGATGCAAAAACTCTTTAAATTAATACACAAATTTTATTTAAAATAATATAAATAAATATAATACTTTAATATAATAAATTATAATATAAAATATTTATTAAATAATATTTTAATATTATAATAACAATACATAAAATATTAATATTTATAAATATCAATTTATTATTATTTTATTTTCAAAGCAGCATAGGAAAATAACTTAACAGTAGTCTCATGTTTTAAGCATAACTCAAAAACTACGATCTGGGTATTTGCGATTGTTTGATAGGGATAAAAAAATACCAAGATGCAAAAACTCTTTAAATTTCCTAACCCAGTTTGTGTAAGTGAAGTTGTAGGCGACACAACTAGACTATTTTACCATGAAAAAATATAACTATCCTACAGATTTTAAAATCCAATTTTTATTAATAAACAGATGGTTTCATTTTCTAAAACATTCTAAATACATTGTTCAATCTCTATGTTTGATTTCAATAACAACATAATTGATTTCTCCAAATAATTTAAATTCAACTGAGGTTTTCACAATTTTCACTCAAGAATCTTCACAAGCAAAGGTTGTAAATTTATTTAATTCTTTTCTTCTAATATCAAATTTGTTTTCTAAAATAGATTTAACAAACAAATCTTTAATCACTACTATTTAAAAAAAAAACAATCAAGAATAATAAAAGATAAAAAGGAAAACCTGGTACAAGAAGCTGCAGGAAGAGATGAATTTTTGATGCAAGCCTCCTACAAAGATTTTTTGAATTTTTTTCAATTCTTCGAAGAATCCAATTCAAAACTCAACAAATGCAAACAATCTTTCCTTCAATCAATTCTATAATCAAAACTTTCTTCAAACCCTTCTTGTGCAATTTTCCAAAAACATTTCTCTGCTGTAAAAATGAATTTTCCTAAAAACTTTTCTGCCCTAAAATTAAAACATGTATTCCTTATAAATCAAAATACTTAATACAACCCTAATTCACATTACATACAAATTAGATATTTCAATTTCACTTTTCGAAAACCCACTTTCAATTTAAAATGCAATTTTGAAATAATAAATTAATTTCCAAAGTTGTAACTAATTTCCCAAATAAACATTTAATTACAATTTTTAATTTAATTCCCACATGTTGAAATTAAATTCCAAAATTAATTTTAATTCTTTTATTTCCTTTCATTCTCTTGCATCACGTTTAATTAATTAATTTAATTATTTAATAACTAAATTCAACCCCCTTGGATTAAATTTAATTAATTAAATAAATTAAATATAATTAATTAATTTAAATATAAACTTTTATCCACATTATATTATTTAAATTAAATAACCATCAACATGATTTAAATGCAATTATTCTAAATATCTATTTCCAAATCAAGAATTCTTCAAAATTAAATAATATTAAAGCAAGACAGACAATGACTTGACACACACAACTGATGACACACTAATGCTAGGGTGTACACTTGACACATGTTACCTAACTACTGTCTCCCATTCAACTTAACCATTCGATTGACACGCTCAAACCTGTGAAACCAAGTGGAGTCGATGTCATGTACCTGCAATCCTGCAACGAAGTAAACAACATCATACAATATATCCAACATATAATACACATCGTGAAGAAGAAATCACGGATTCGCAAGGCGCTCGCAAGCGAGTGATGCGAACCCATCCTCTTCACCCATACACTCATCAAAATTGACACTTCCATCATAATTTCAATAATCTCATAATAACATCTCATGTTAACTCTACAACATCATTAATCCATAATGCATGTGAAACAATAATCAGATAACTACATCCCACAATAATAATTGTCTCTCAATAGTAGTGATCAAAATATTATAACAAAATGTATCCAGTCTCAAAGTAACTGCAACCAAACGCAACATAAAACAAACCGAACAAGAAGCAAAATGGAGGGGTATTACACTACTACATTTTAGAATTTTTAATCAAATAATAATCAATCACTTGTTAAGTTATGATTTTAAGGTTAAATATTTATATAGTTTATATATGACTATAGTAGTTAGAGTTGTTTCATCATTCTTTTTAAATGGATAAATTTTAAATATCACTTACCTAGAAATTCAAGGTAGGTTCATGTATATGCCAAGTGGATTTCCTCTCATGACACATGCATGTAAGACATTTTAATTAATTCCCTAAGATAACAAGCTTCATCATAGTTAAATTTCACTACTCTAATCATTTTCAAAATCAAAGTAGTTATTTTCTATTTGGTTGAATTCAAATACACAAACATACATTCAAATTCAAATCAAGAAAACATGTGTATTGATATTTATAATAGTCTTACAATCTATGAAATGCCACTAATTGTTTCTATTATTTAATTATTATCCTAAAATTAATGAATTTTCGTTTTGGATACACACTTAATCTCTTGCTAACTAGAATGTTAGCTATTTTCCATTCATTACATGCTGGTGACACTAAATAGTTTCATCAACACTTTAGCTTAAAAGTATAAATACTATATATTTAGCACATATCACCTAATGGTATGGAGTTATCATGATTATAAATTTTTATTTACCCTAGCTAGATTTAAGTGTTGATCTATCACTTTGATAGATCTATTTTTAGATCTCTTTATGCCAGTACTTATGATCATTACATTTTTTCATGTGTTTAAAAATACTCAAACATTACAATCCATTTATAATCATTGAAACTAGTTACAAGAGAATTTCATTTAAATTAGTTCCTAAATTATTTGCATATGAATTGAATCTACATTTCCATCAATAGATATTATGTTGCATCATCATATCTAGAGAACTTGCATAATTATGTGGTTTTTGTTTATTCAACTATCAATAAATGATGGTGAACCATGAAAAATGAAGTTCTAATTCATTATTCTAAACATGTCCATTTCTATAATTTAGTTTTTAGTAATACACTATTTTAATGTTATATGCATTTATAAAATGGCAAGTGCAGACGACATATAGATATCTACCAAAATATCAATATGACTAATATGTTGACATAATCTTATCCTTTCCTAATATAAAATTTGAAACAAACCTCTTACAATCAAAACAATACGGATTTAATATCAAATTCTAATCTAAATCATTTACATTTATTTCCATCAATTTATATTTTATTGATTCACATCTCTTTACCTTTTATTACATAATATTATAATTATTTATCATAATTATCCATCTTGAAACATCAATTGGACAAAAGACGATAAGGTTAAGATTAAATATTGTCAAATGTTTAAGAAATGTTTGGGTAAGTCTTGCACTTTAATCTCGTTTCCTTTGAGCCTATTAGGCCAAATGCATCTGATCCTCATCTCGTAGTCGGCTCTTCAATTACTATTATTATATAAAAGAGGGATAAGTAATTTTTCTACAATATCCCAGGGAAAGCGATTTGTATGTTATCCACATCCCAACTGGTAGTCGGTTGCATATATTACGTTTAGTTTTGGTCGAAAAAGCATATTCAGAGAAATGAAAAACATTAAAACGGTATAACAAAATCTCTGACTTCGCTATCTTCATTCACTTTTTCCATTGATTACAGATTACGATGCGAGAAAAATGAAAAGATTTTTGAACACAGAGATATAATTCACTTTTTCATAGTCAAGAGTAATGAGCGCATACACGTTATAGATAATGTGGGCCATGAATTATCGTGCGCCAACAGTCAAGACCTATCAGACAATTATATGTAAAATAAAGTCAATGAGGTGGCGTGGATATTGCATTCTGTTTCTCGTAGGAATATCACTTCTATGTTAGATTATAATGTGTTTATAGTTTACGTGGGGATTTAGACAGTGGATGTGATGTTGATATGCATTTTCTTTCTGGTACGATTATTATTTAGGGATGAGGTTAAAGCATTTGTAGCTTGATTATGACGTGTGTTTCTCACACTTATAGTTAAGAGAGGGATTAAATAATGTATATGTTTTTATAAGAAAAGTAGGGAAAGAGTTATGATCTCAACAATTAAGACAAGCTGAAGCAAAAACAAAAGGTTCTAGGTGTCAAATAGATAGGACACCAAAAATCTGAGGCAACATGTAGGCCACAAAAAATATTACAGCATTAAGTGCACACAGTTGTAAAAAAACAAACATGCAACATAGTAGAAGAAAAAAAGAACAACAAAAAAAGACAAAAAACAAAAACCATTATTCCTTAGGATTGTTAAAATGCTCCCAGTCCTCTTTAAGCATCTTGAGGGGGTCCTTCCAGATAGTCTTAGAGTCATCCATACTTTCCTTCCTCTAAGCCTCACCTTCATAGTTCTTGCCCAACTTTTTCTTCAATTTCCTCAGCTTGGACTAGCTTGTGACTGTACTAAACACCAAACAGTGCATTATAGTTTACAAATAGATATAATGCAACTAATAGCATTCTCAAGGTCTGTTATCTTTTACTTAAGGACGTCTCTATCACTATTTCACTCAATATTAGTAACCCTATGCTTCAAGTCTTAATCTAGTTTTTAATATTTTGAAGAGGCTCAAGGTCATTTTCTTTCTCTTTCTCATAGTGCTCTATCCCTTCTTTATTATCAACATTTTCTTCTTCCTATCATCTTTCCATCCCATTCACATCTTTGTCATTTCCCATATCTATCTCATTTGTGTCAATTTCATTACCCTCTTCTTCCTCGCTATTAACATTCTTCTCAATTTCATGGGCCTCTTGCTCTTCCACATCTTGCATGTTATTATCTTGACTTTCTTCCTCAAAAAATGGAAATTATTCCTCATCCAAAGTCCCCTCAACCACCTCATTGAAGGCTCTTTACCTTTATAATATCGCCTCTATTCTAGTTACTTGCTTTGGCTAACCAAGTAGACAAACACTCACCCATTCCACCACTTATTTCATATTGCTTGCCAATATTACCTTTGTCAAGGATCACAATACTTTCATCCTTTGACCCTTAGCTCATTAAGGGACCCAAATTTCTCTCTCTAGAAGTATTAGGGATATAAAGGATTTATATGTTAATTATAGTGTTTATATGGGTATTTTGAAATTCAAAGTGAATGAGGTAAAATGGATATGATATTCTTTTTGATATTATTATAGTTAAGAGAAGAAATTAAATCATATATTGATCATAATGATTTTATTGTCTTTGTGAGGATTTAGATAGTTGAAATTCAATGAGGTGTTGTTGATATGATATCCAATTTCCTAAACAATTATGACTAAGGGGAGAGTTCAAATCACTTGTATGTTGATTAGAATGTGTCCATTATTTATGTGTGGATTTGGACAATTCAAAGCTGATGAAGTTTTGTTGATATGACATCATCTTTCTTATATGATTGTAGGTAAAAAAAATAACTTAAACCATTTTTATGTCTATTAGAGTGTGTTTATTGTTTATGTTGAGATTTAGATATTTCAAATTGAATGTGGTTGTTGAAACAATTCGTCATCTTTTTAATACAACTATAGTAAACGAATGAACATAAATAAGTTCATTAATTATAATTTGTGTGTTTGTGTTAGAACTTAGATAGCTGAAAGTAAATGAGGTGACATAGATATGACATCCTCTTTCTAGTATGATTATATTTAATGCTAGAGGTTCAATTATTTGTATGTTGATAATTATATGTCCAACATTTATATGGGGATTTAGATAATTTATATATAATTTTTTCAATAGTACTTGTTTAGGATTTTCAGAGTTTTAATTAAATATTAAACATTTTATAATATATTAATATATAAAAATAATAATTAAAATATCTTATTTTTTATAATTTATTTTAATTATTAGATTATTTAGGTTTAAAATGTTTAATGATACACTATGTGTAAACCCTAAATAATTTATATAAATATACATTCTTATAAAATATTTTAATGAAAAATATAGTAAATAAAAATTTACCTTTAGAAATACTACAATTCAAACTCATTGGCTATTTTTCATGTGAATTACACCAAGAGGACATATCATATTTCTATTATAATATTCCATATAATGCATCAAAAAACACCCATAACATGAATAGACTTATTGGAGGCCCATTGATTATAAAAGGTGGATAAAGGATTAATAATCCATGTATTTAATAAATTTCAAAAATTATAAAATATAAAATTTCTTATAAGTACACTTTAAGAATCCTTGGAAAATAAAACATTTTGACAACTTTTTTTACCAACAAAAATTACTAACCACTCTCAATCCTAGAGTTTACAATTTGCATAAGGTTAGGAGTAGCCAACATGATAACTCTTAATTATTTTATATAATAAATATAATATTATTATAGGTTATATATTATGAATTGTATTCATGTTTAAAATATCTGGATAATTGCTACTAAATGTGTCTCATTATTATTAGGTACTATAAGGTATTTGTGCCATATTTAATTTTCTATTACTCTCTTATGAAATTTGTCTTAGCAATATCAAGGAAAGAATAACCTCTTTAAAAATAAATAATTGGTCATCTAAGGAATCACAAATCTCTCTCACATTGGTGAATTGTTTCTGATTTTTGTAAGGGTGTTTCAATGTCAAATAGAACATACTAAAATATATATTTGAGGCCACTCAAAATATATTAAAATTATCTATTAAATAGTTCAATTTTAAATTAAATTCACTCTCAAAGCTACAAATTAGTGAATTTATTAGATATTTTTTAGCAAGATGAGCTCCAAATCCATCTATGTTATAGTAAATGCTTTAGATTAGTTAGATTTTTTTGTGTGGTTTATAGTGACATAAATGAGAAATTAGGATTTTTTCATAAACAATTTCTTGCCACACACATCTAGAATCAAGACCACTCCAACTCTCAAGTTTGTTGGCTTCATTAAAAATGAGACAAATTTCTTCATAGGATTATTCCTTTATTCTAGATTAGTCTATCTTCCATTATTTCTTCTCCATAGTCTCATAATGTTTCTAGGCTTGTTGTAATTGTAGCACACAACATTTCTCTTACCAAATTGATTTCTATTAATCCTTGATCTAAATTGGTTAGCCTTATGTCCAAATACATTGCATGTATAACAATAGAAATTGAAGAATTGAAACATTCTACCATTATTGAATGTATTCATCATCTCACATCTACACTTGTAACGCCCCTTCTAGGGAACCCCAAATCGCAACTCTAAACTAGGTCAATTAATGGAACAATTTTATTTTTATTTTTTTTTAAATCAAATAACTATAAGACGCATAACATAATAATCTAGTCCTAGGTCCTCTAAGGTTCCTTGACTATGCTACTCACAAAACTAATAATTAATTTTACTAGAAAAATTTCATCAATGATAAAAGATAACACATGATCAATCTAAGAACTACAGTTAATTTCAAAACACCAAATTAAATGATCCTATATTACTCACTTCTATAATGTAACAACTGGGTATGTAATACCCCTCTGTTTTGCTCTTTATTTGGTTTTTTTTATGTTATGTTTGGTTGTGGTTACTTTGATACTGGATACATTTTGTTATGATATTTTGTTCGCTACTATTGAGCGACAACTATTATTGTGTGATGTGTTGATCTAATTATTATTTCACATACATTATGGATTAATGATGTTGTAGAGTTAGCATGAGATGTTATTATGAGACTATTGGAATTATGATGAAAGTGTTAGTTTCGATGAGTGTATTTGTGAAAAACACAGGTTCGCATCACTCGCTTGCGAGCGCCCTACAAATCCGTAATTCCTTCTTTACGATGTGTATTATATGCTGGATATATTGTATGATGTTGTTTACTTGGTTACAGGATTACAGGTACATGACATCGACTCCACCTAGGTTCACAGGTTTGAGCATGTCGAATCAATGGTTAAGTTGAACGAGAGATAGTAGCTATGTAACATGTGTCAAGTTTACACCCTAGCCTTAGTGTGTCGTCAGTCATGTGTGTCAAGTCGTTGTCAGTCTTGCTTTAATGTTATTTAATTCTGATGGATTCTTCATTTGGAAATAGATATTTAGAATAATTGCATTTAAATCATGTTGATGGTTATTTAATTTAAATTATGCAATGTGGATAAAAGTTTATATTTAAATTAAGTAATTAAGTTTAATTTATTTAATTAATTAAATTTAATCCAAGGGGGTTGAATTTAGTGATTAAATAATTAAATTAATTAATTAAACATGATGCAAGAAAATGAAAGGAAATAAAAGAATTAAAATTAATTTTGGAGTTTAATTTCAACATGTGGGAATTAAATTAGAAATTGTAATTAAATGTTTATTTGGGAAATGAGTTTCAACTTTGGAAATTAATTTATTATTTCAAATTGCATTTTAAATTGAAAGTGGGCTTTCAAAAATTGAAATTGAAATTGAAATTAATATCTAATTTGCATGCAATGTGAATTAGGGTTGTAAAAATTAAAATTGGAATTGAAATTGAAATTAATATGCAATTTGCATGTAATGTGAACTAGGGTTGTATTAGGTATTTTTGATTTATAAAGAATACATGTTTTAATTTTAGGGTAGAAAAGTTTTTAGAAAAAAAAGCATTTTTTCAGTAGAGAACAAATTTTGGAAGGTTTGCACCAAGAAGGGTTTGAAGAAAGTTTGATTGTAAAATTGATTGGAGGAAAGATTGTTTGCATTTGTTGGGTTTTGGATTGGATTCATTGGATGATTGAAGAAAAATTCAGGAAACTTTTGGAGGAGGCTTGCAGCAAAAATCCATCTTTTCCTGTAGCTTCTTGAGCCAGGTTTTCTTCTGTGTTTTTATTGATCTTGATTGTTTTTAATATAGTACTGATTAAAGATTTCTTTGTTAAATCTGTTTTACAAAATAAATTTGTTGTTAGAAGAAAATAATCAAATAAATTTGCAGCTTTTGTTTCGTGAAAATTTTGACAACCTTAGTTGAATTTAATTTGTTTGAGGAAATCAATTATTTTGTTTTGGATTCAAACATAGAGATTGAACAATGTTTTTTAGAAAATGAAACCCTCTATTTATTATTAAATATTGGATTTTAAAATCCTCAGAGTAGTTATATTTTTATGGTAAAATGGTCTAGTTGCGTCGCGTATAACTCCACTTACACAAACTGGGTTGTCAGGAAATTTAAAGGGTTTATGCACCTTGAAAATTTTCTTACCCCTATAAAAAAATTGCAAATACTCGGATCATAGTTTTTGAATTATAGTTGAAACACGAGAGTGCTATTAAGTTGTTTTCCCATGGCTGCTCTGATAATAAAATAATAATAAATTGATATTTATAAATATTAATATTTTATGTATTGTTATTATAATATTAAAATATTATTTAATAATACTTTATATTATAATTTATAATATTAAAGTATTATATTTATTTATATTATTTTAAATAAAATTTGTATATTAGATTAGTGGAAATAAAATTATAAACGTATGGAGAAATTATTGTTTATTCTAAAATGGCATATTAAAGTTTAATTGAAGGAGTTAAATATCTTATTTAAAGAATGCATAATTTAAGATTTAATTATGAAATTTAAATTCATGTGTAAAAGGTCCAATTATTAACTTGATTTAATTGGAAAAATATATATATGATATTGCGTTATAGTCCAAATATTGATCTCATTTTAACACAATAAGTTATGGAAGAGACCAAATGTTAATTTGATTAATTTTATAATGATTTCATTTGCAAGGGAAATTGGTTATTTAATTTAAAGCGAAATGTTTTGAGTTATAGTTGAAAATACTTATTTTTTTAAGAGCAATTAAAGAATTAAATATTAGTGTAATTTTTCCCCTATCTGAAAAGATGAATTTTTAATTCAGTTTTATCGATATAATGAATTACGTAATGAATTGTAGAAATTAGAAGAGTTAGTTGTGTATTTGAAAGAAATATTTTTATTGCAACTAATTAGTATGCATAATTCAGTTTAATAGAAAAAATGTATTTTATATTAAATAATTAAATCATTTGAGTTAGTTGGAAAATGAAAGGAATCGAGTTAATAGAGAACTGATGTTAGTTTTAGAAGTAAACATTGAAATTGTTTAAATTAGTACTTCTTGTATTTGTAAATTGAAGATACTTGTTTAATTATTTCAATTAAGTTGAAAGAGCAAAAGTTTTATATTATTGGGAATAGGGATTTTAAAGGATAAAATTAAAATGCGTGGTATAGATTTTGGATAGAAAATTTGAATATAGTATTTGCAATAGTTTATGTTGTATTAGACGTAAATTTAGAAACTTATTATATTGGAAAAGACAAATATTTGTTTTCTTTCATTTATTTTCATAGAGCAATTTTAATCGTTGTAATTGGAATATTAAAGAATATATAATTAAGTTATTAATATATTTATATATATATATATATATTTGGTGTATACATAATATGGAACATAAATATACATATATTAAGTGTAAATTCATTATCGTATTTTATTTTAATAAGCAGCATGCAATATATTATTGAATAGAGATTTAAAAATGGTTTGATTAGTGTATATGGGAAAATGGATAGAGAAACAATATTTTATGATATTAAAGGGATTGAATGTTTTAAATAGAAAATTGAATGAGATGTAAGATTTGGTTAGGAAATGGAAACAGTTTACTTGCATGGATTGGTGTCAATTTAAAGGTAAATTAAGAAGTTGTTTCTATTGATGAGGTAAATGGCTATTTCAATTTATTATATTTCAAGTAGAGTAATTAATTTATTGGGAATGAAATGTGAAGGAGATATGGATTTAGTATATCCAAAAATAATAATGCTCTTGTGATTGCCTTAAATATTCTAGTTCTCTATATTTCATAAGGGGATGTACGGTTAAATTGTTTAAGATTTCTTATAATGGAAATAGAAATATGGGTATATGATTATTTGAGTTAACCCTGTAAGTGTGTCTTTCACCTTGTTAATGTTACCTATTGAATGAATATGGGCTTAGGAAAGCCAAATATTAGATTTGATTTATGACTTGAATTCTTTTGTTGCTATGGAGTCAAGTTGTATTGGGGGTTTTGGGATCTAGTGTTAGTCCTAAATTATAAGTCTTCCAAAAGAACTTAGAGGATAAAGGTTGTTCAATTTTTATGCCATCCAGTATTTTTCCCTTGGGTAGTGCATGGCGTCCTTTTAGTTTTACCCAATTTTCACAAATGGGGATGTTTGCACCTCCTTGGTTTAGGAGAAGATTATGGGATCCATTACTCCTTGTATGGAGTGACCTTGTTATATGGTTTTATCTTGTTACTTCCTGAGAAAGGAGTGGGTTTTGTAATGTGCGTCTCCTAGTCGGGAGTAGTTCTATTATAGGTGTTACCTCCAATGTTTGGAGATGGGTTCATGTTTGTCGCCTCTTGAGAAAGGAGTAAACATGTTATCTTGTTTGTTACACCTTGGTTCCATTGATGTTTGGATGGTGTGTTTGTGTTGTCTAGTAGAAGAGTGGCTTGTAATGGGGGTCGACACCCGAAGTGGTGTCAAGGATAGATCATTGTAAATTATTTAATCAAGTGATAACTAAAACAATACTTAGATGATTAGGATTACCCTCTATCTAAGACAACTGTTGTTAATTGTGTTATGTGTATGGTTTGGTGAACATACTTGATTAATATTATGTCTAGAAGCAATGTGACCTATGTCAGTGATGTTGGAGTTGTATTTGATTTATACTTGTATGGTGATTGAGTTGTACTTGTTAGTTCATTTGCTTGGTTATATCAGTATGAGTTAGTTTGAGTCTGCCTTTGATTAGAGGTTGTGGATCTTTGTCATTGTTACATTGTTACTATCTCCTAGCATGGGAGTGGGCCTTCAAGTACCACATAGTTGGGTGGAACATGCACCAAAACCGTTGGGTCCCCCTTGATCTTCAGTTCATGGAGGCGAGACATCAAGATGGACAGCTCGTGGTTCTATTATATTTTCTTGCATTGTAATATTTCAATTTGTATAAGTTATTTTATGATGAGGGTGCAACCCGAGACACAGAAAATCACACAGAAAAACTAACAAATCTTATTATTTTTAAACTATGAAATTTTTACATGTAGAGGAACCCCAATCCTTGAGTTCTGCAATACATGCAAATTAAAGAAAAGAAATTACAGAAATTCCCCTATTCACAACATGCGATCTTCTTTCCCAAAAAACTACCCACATGTAATGCCCCGTCAAGTAACCTTAAAGGAAGTTGCAATTAAGATCATAAGCGAACCAGTTTTCTTTTTATAAAGTGCATTTAACATACACATTCACTTACTAATTAACAACAACCTTTAAGGCTACAAGGTTAGGATTACTTAAACCCACACATACATATTACATATAACCATAGCATTATGAACTTTATGATATAAACATCATACATCATAACAATACCACATAACATAATAAAGTAAGCATCCAAAATACAATCTCATAATCATCATCTTTAGTTACATCACTCATTCCTAGAATGAGACAGTAGTACATAAGGTTACAATTACATAATTTCACCTCATAAACATAAGAGGGATAAAATAACTTATACAAGTTAAAATATTACAATGCAAGAATAACAGCAAGAACCGCGAGCTGTCCATCTATCTATCTCGCCACCAAGTATTGAAGATAGATGGGGACCCAACGGTTTTGGTGCATGTTCCACCCTACCAATGTGGTACTCGAAGGCCCACCCCCATGCTAGGAGATAATAACAAAGTAACATGGACAAAGATTCTACTAGTTCTAACCAAAGGCAGACTCATACTGACTCAAACTGACATAACCAAATAAATGTCATCAATAAGTACAAATCTAATACAACTCAATTACAATACAAGTACAAATCAAGTACAACTCAATTACCATACAAGTATAAATCAAGTACAATACCAATATAATAAAGGTACAAATCAAGTACAAATCCAACATCACTGACATAAGTCACATTGCTTCCAAACATAAAGTAGATCAAGTATGTTCATAGAACCATACATATAAAACAATTAACAACAGTTATCCTAGATAGAGTGTCATCGCAAGGTTTGTCATGAGATCTCCTTTGGGCATTCTTCATAGACTCCTGCACAAGTAATCATGGTGGCCTCAACCAAATCCCGACACTCATACTCACTCATGTGGAATCAACTACCTTTCGTAAAAACAAGATAGTTGATCTTGCCATTCCAGGCCTTCTCACTCATCCCAAGTCTAAACGAGCCCTTGTGTCTATGAGTGAGGATTAAATTATCTTGATTAATGTGAATGCATCCTAATCATCTAAGTACATTAATTTAATTATCACTTGATTAACTCACTTTTGAAGGTTACCCAGTTTACCACTTTGGACTCTGACCCCTAACAAAAGCCACTCTTATATTCGACAACACACACCCAAACAATCCACCAAGGGAAACACAAGTGCATACCAACTAGGCATCATAATCCATTCCAACACAAGGAGGATACAAATAAAAGAAATCACTCCAAACATCTTTGAGGCAACAAACACATAGTCCACTCCTTTCATAGGAGGCAACAAGATGAAACCATATAACAAGGTCATTGCATACAAGGAGACATGGATTCCATAATCTGCTCCTAAACCAAGGAGGTGCAAACATCCTCGCTCGTGAAAATCGGGTAAAACTGAAAAGACGCCATGCACTACCCAAGGGAAAACAACTGGATGGCATAAAGATTCAACAACCCTTATCATATAAGTTCTTCTGGAAGACTTATAATTTAGGACTAACACTAAATCCCAAAACCAACAATGCAACTTGATGACATAGCAACCAAAGCATTCAAGTCATTAATCAAATCTAATATTTGGATTTCTTAAATCCATACTCATTCAATAGCTAGTGTTGACAAAGTCAAAAACATGATAACTAGATCATCTAAAATAATCATAACCCCTATTTCCCTTTTCATTATTGGAAATCTAAAACAATTAAACTTACTTCCCTTTACTGAATACAACAAATTAAATCCTTTAAGATAAGCATGAGGAAGATACTACTTTTGGATATACTAAATCCATATCTCTTTCATAACCCAATCACAATGATTCAATTAATCTAAATAGAAATTAATAAATAAAATAATTGATTGCATCATCAATAAAACAACTTCTTAATTTACTTTTAAATCGACACAAATCCATGCAAGTAAACTATTTCCATTTTTTAACCAAATCTTACATCTCATTCAATTTTCTATTTAAAACATTCAATCACTTTAATATAATAACAGATTGTTTTTCTCTATCCATTTTCCATATACACTAATCAATCCATTTGTATATCTCTATTCAATAATATATTGCATGCATCTCATTAAAATAAAATACGATAATGAATTTTACACTTAATATATATATATGCTCCATATTATATAGACACCAAATATATATATTAATAAATATAATTACATATATTCTTTAATATTTCATTCACAATGACTAGATTACTCTATGGAACTAAATAAAACATAATACTATTTGCCTTTTTCAATATAGTTAGTTCCTAAATTTACTTCTAATGCAACCTAACACTATTGCAAACAATCTTTTCAATTTTCTATCTGGAGTCTATGTCTTTTCAACTATCCATTTAAAAACATGCAATTTCATCAATGTACAAAAATATCTTTTGGCTTATCTATTTGACCATGCATTCATATTGTTTCTAATTAAATCTCATTAATTAAAACAAACATTTAAATATAAATATTTTTATAATTCTTCAATATATTTAAATATCTTTTGCCTTATCAATTTTGACCATACATTCAAAACTTATCTTTTAAACTCTTCATGCAAAGCTAAATTACACACACTTAAATAAAACAAGGTAAATACTGATTGAAAATACTCATGGATATAGATATAAACATCTCAATATATTTTCTTCAATCATATTAACAAAATAAATATTTTCTTTTAAATCAAGTAATTACTTCTATTAAAAAATATCTTTCTCTATACATTTTTCTACACATACTAATCATTTCTTTTAGAACACTAATAATACCCAATTTGCAAACAACAGAATAAAATAATATAAAATATTATTTATTCTCTCAAATGGATATATACCTTCAATATATATATACTAAATATAAATTAATATATTTAAATATATTTATCATTAAAATATCTTCTATTCTTTACAGAATATCAAATTGTTTAATTCAAAATAAAATATCCCTTATCATTAATTTTCCAAAATATAAATATATTTTTCCAATTCAATCAAATTAATAATTGGACCTTGTACACATGAATTTAAATTCCATAATTAGGTTTTAAATTATGCATTCTTTAAACCAAATATTTAACTCCTTCAATTAAACTTTAACATGTCATTTTAAAATAAACAATAATTTCTCCATATGTTTATAATTTAAATTCCACTAATCTAATATACAAATTTTATTTAAAATAATATAAATAAATATAAGAATTTAATATTATAAATTATAATATAAAATATTATTAAATAATATTTTAATATTATAATAACAATACATAAAATATTAATATTTATAAATATCAATTTATTATTATTTTATTTTCAAAGCAGCCATGGGAAAATAACTTAACAGCAATCTCATGTTTCAAGCATAACTCAAAAACTATGATTTGGGTATTTGCGATTTTTTGATAGGGATAAGAAAATTTCAAAATGCAAAAACTCTTTATATTTCCTGACAACCCAGTTTGTGTAAGTGAAGTTATAGGCAGCGCAACCAGACCATTTTACCATGAAAAATATAACTATACTGTGGATTTTAAAATCCGTATTTTAATAATAAACAAAAGGTTTCATTTTCTGAAAACATTTTAAATGCATGGTTCAATCTCTATGTTTGATTTTAATAACAACAAAATCGATTTCCCCAAATAATTTAAATTCGACTAAAGTTTTCACAATTTTCACTTAAGAATTTTCACAAGCAAAGGCTATAAATTTATTTAAATCTTTTCTTTTAATATCAAATTTATTTTCTAAAACAGATTTAACAAAGAAATCTTTAATCACTACTATTTAAAAAAAACAATCAAGAACAATAAAACACAAAGAGGAAAACCTGGTACAAGAAGCTACAGGAAGAGATGAATTTCTGATGCAAGCCTCTTCCAAGGATTTCTTGAATTTTCTTCAATCCTCCAATGAATCAATCCAAAACCCAAAAAATGCAAACAATTTTTCCTTTAATCAATTATACAATCAAACTTTCGTCAAACCCTTGTGCAAATTTTCCAAAATTTCTTCCCTACTGTAAAAATGAATTTTCCTAAACACTTTTCTGCCCTAAAATTAAAACATGTATTCTTTATAAATCAAAACACCTAATACAACCCTAATTCATATTACATATAAATTAGATATTTCAATTTCAATTTTTACAACCCTAATTCACATTACATGCAAATTAGATATTAATTTCAATTTCAATTTAAAATGCAATTTCAAATAATAAATTAATTTCCAAAGTTGCAACCAATTTCCCCAAATAAACATTTAATTACAATTTCTAATTTAATTCCCACACGTTGAAATTAAATTCCAAATTTAATTTTAATTCTTTTATTTCCTTTCATTCTCTTGCATCACGTTTAATTAATTAATTTAATTATTTAATAACTAAATTCAACCCCTTGGATCAAATTTAATTAATTAAATAAACTAAATATAATTAATTAATTTAAATATAAACTTTTATGCACATTGCATTATTTAAATTAAATAATCATCAACATGATTTAAATGCAATTATTCTAAATATATATTTCCAAATCAAGAATTATTCAGAATTAAATAACATCAAAGCAAGACAGACAATGACTCGACACACACAACTGACGACACACTAAGGTTAGGGTGTAAACTTGACACATGTTACCTAGCTACTATCTCCCATTCAACTTAACCGTTGGATCAACATGCTCAAACCTATGAAACTAAGTGGAGTCGATGTCATGTACCTGCAATCCTGCAACCAAGTAAACAATATCATACAATATATTCAGCATATAATACACATCGTGAAGAAGAAATCACGGATTCATAGGGCGCTCACAAGCGAGTGATGCGAAACCGTCCTCTTCACCAATATACTCATTGAAACTGACACTTCCATCATAATCCAGTAATCTCATAATAAATTCTCATGTTAAATCTACAACATCATTAATGCATAATGCATGTGAAACAAAATCAGATAACTACATCCCACAATAATAGTTGTCACTTAATAGTAACGATCAAAACATCATAACAAAATGTATCCAGTATCAAAGTAATTGCAACCATATATAGCATAAAACAATTTGAACAAGAAACAAAACGGAGGGGTATTACACCACAAAAATCAGAAACTACCCCATAAATAGCCCAATTCTCCATTTGGAGCCAAAAACAACATTCTAATTATGCACAAACTTCTGAAAGCCCTAACTCAAGATCTAACTGTCAGATCTTCAATGATAATACCTTTTCGGAAAGGTTTTGTGAAAATGAAGTGCCAAAAAGTGGGGCCTAGAGGCTAACCACTTTCATTTTCTACCAATTTTTGGGCCCATCCAGAGCCTTTAAGTCCCTCAAAATTAGTTCTAAAGATTTTGTAGGGCAAAAAATAGAAATTGAAGCTTGAATAACTTTTGAATCGAGAACGATCTTCATCTGATTCTTTCACCAAAGTGTTTATTATTTTGTCCTGAAGCTTCCCTTAAATTTTTGTCTCCTCACGCCTTCAAAATCATACCTGCTAAAAATAGCAGTTGAGCAGAAAAAGCAGAAAACCAAATCTGAAAGTTGGGAATTCTTCTTCGATGAAAAGGGTATCCAAAAATGCAAAAACGTATACAAAACAATCTAAATAAAAGTAAATATATTTTTGGGTGATGTAGGATTGCCCTTACACCACTGGATGCTCCTACATTAGACACCCAGGGTAATTTGAAAAGTGACCCCATCACTTCTCAGATAGTTGAGGAAAACCCAAACGATCAACCTCTGCCTTAGACAACTAGGAGGAATCTTCCATAGGGCTTCCTCTCCTCTTCACTAGATATTCTTCATATTGTCTGTTTCTGGTACTCCTTCCCACACGACTATCCAAGATTTTTTCGATCTCCTCTTTTTCTGAAGTAGGTGCTGGAATACCACACTCTTCCATTGTTGGTACTTCCGCTATGCCACCTTCATAATATTCTATCAAATCTACAATGTTGAACACAGGAGAAATGTTGAATCCATCCAGCAACTCTACCTTATATGCATTCTCTGAATCATGCCTCTTCAAAATTTTACAGGGACCGAATTTCTTCATCTTCAATTTGTTATAGGTTCCTATTGGAAACCTTTCTTTCCTCAAGTGGACCATCACTTCATCACCAATCTGAAACTCCTTATACCTCCTCTTTTGATCTGCCTTAGCCTTATACTGCATATTCATCTTGTTAATGTGTTTTTTTACCTTCTCATGCATATTCTTGATGTGTTCTACAAAGTTTTCAGCTTCAGTACTTTTCTTCTTCTTTTGGTCCATCTTTCTCAATTCTGGAGCAGTCCTAGGTCTACTTCCATACACAATCATGAAATGTGATCTACCAGTGCTTATATGGATAGAATTGTTGTAAGCGAATTCTGCCTGGGGTAAGATCAAATCCCATCCCTTTGGTTTATCTCCTACCAAGCATCTCAGTAGGTTACCCAAACTCCTGTTCACAACTTCAGTCTGCCCATCAGTCTGGGGATGGTGTGTAGAACTAAACTTGAACTCTGTTTTCAACTTCTTCCACAAGGTCCTCCAAAAGTATCCAACAAATTTTTTGTCATGATCTAAGACTATACTCTTTGGCAAACCATGTAGCCTCACCACCTCTCTAAAGAACAAGTCAGCAATGTAGAATGCATCATGGGTCTTCTGGCATGGGATGAAATGTGCCATCTTCGAAAACCTGTCAACTACCACAAATACTGAATCATTCCCTCTCTGTGTCCTTGGCAAACGAAGAACAAAGTCCATACTTATATCCTCCCATAGCCTCTCTGGTATAGGTAAGGGCTGATACAACCCTATATTTTGACTCACTCCTTTAGCCATTTGACATACCCTGCAACTCTGCACAAACTTCTTCACATCTTGTGATAACTAAGGCCAATAATAATGATCACTGATAATGGAAATGGTCTTATCTCAACAAAAATGTCCTGCCTCCTCCACTGTGTTTCTCCTTTATCAGATTCTCCCTCATGGAACTCCTTAGAATACACAATTGACTTCCCTTGAACAACATGCCTTCTTGAATTAGGAAATCCAGCCACTTTGTCCTGTCAACTGTAACAGGTTCCTTACAAGCTTTCCAAGCCTCTGCAAAATCAGGATCATTCGGATACAATGTCTTGAGTTCACTAAACCCAACCACCTCAATCTGCATTTCTATCAACAATGTATGCCTCCTACTTAAGGCATCTGCAACCCTATTTTACTTCCCACTCCTATGTTTTAAAACAAATGTATAACTTTGTAAAAATTTGACCCATTTCTTATGCCCCTGATTTAATTTTCCCTGACTACTCAGGTATTGCAATGCTTGATGATCAGTATACATAACAAATTCCTTCAGCAACAAATAATGCCTCCATTTCTTTAATGCTTGACCTATTACAGAAAATTCCTGGTCATATACAGAGTACTTTCTCTTTGCATCATTTAACTTTTCACTGAAATAGGTAATGGGCTTACCTTCTTGGCTTAACACTACTCCAATAGCACAACCACTGGCATCACAATCCACTTGAAACACCTTATTGAAATCTGGGAGAGCCAAAACAGGTTGTTCTATCACCTTTTGCTTTAATAGATCAAAACTCTTTGCTGCTCCAGTGCTCCACTTGAACTCTTTTCTATCCCCTCTCATTGTTTCAGTTAGGGGTACACAAATACTACTAAAGTTTCTAATAAACTTTCTGTAAAATCTGGCCAAACCATGGAAAGATCTCACCTCAGTAGCAGTTCTTTGGTAAGGCCATTCTAGAATAGCCTTCACCTTCTCTGGGTCCATCTTGAGACCTTTTGTCGAGACAACAAACCCCAAGTACACTAACTCCTTCTTCAAAAAACTACACTTCTTCAGATTAATCAGTAATTTCTCATCTCTTAACTTTTCAAAGACTCTACCAATATGAATTATATGCTCATCCAGTGACTTACTAAATATCAAAATATCATCTAAATACACAATAACAAAGCTTCCTAGGAAATCTTTCAGTACCTTGTTCATGAGCCACATGAATGTGCTCGGTGCATTGGTTAGCCCAAAAGGCATGACTAACCACTCGTACAGGCCCTCTTTGGTCTTGAAGGCAGTCTTCCATTCATCTCCCTCTCAAATCCGGATCTGGTGATATCCACTCTTTAGATCAATCTTAGTGAAGTACTAAGCTCCACTCAAATAGTCCATCAAATCATCCATTCTTGGTAGGGGAAATCTATACTTGATTGTTATCTTGTTTATGGCTCGAGAGTGTGTACACATCCTCCACTCCCCATCCTTCTTTGGTGCTAGTACTACAGGTACTGTACATGGACTCAGACTCTCTCGAATCAAACCCTTTCTCAAAAACTCGTTGACTTGTCTGTTTAACTCCTCATTTTCTACAAGAGTCATTTTATGAGTTCCCTTATTTGGAAAACTGGCTCCTGGGATCAAGTCAATCTGATGACTGATCTTCCTCATTGGTGGTAAACCCTTAGGTACATTATCAGAAACAATATCCTGAAACTCATTCAATAACCGAGAAACTTCTACTGGAACCTTCTCACTGCCCTCCTTATCCATTTTAGGAATCAATGCATAACACACGCTCATGCTTAATTCCTTCTAAAAATTTCCTTCCATCAACATAACAAATTCTAGCACTACTGCATACCTTTTCTTCGGCCTTCTTCAGGGGTTTCAACTTATGGCGGACTCCATCCTTCATCAGGGAATAAGTGTTTGCATGGCCATCATGTACAACTCACCTATCAAACTGCCATGGCCTCCCCAACAACATGTGACATGCATCCATGGGGATGATATCACAGAGTACCTCATCATGATAGCTTTCGATCTTGAACTTCACCAAGCACTGCTCATTGACTAGAACTTTGTGGTCTTTCTGCAACCAGGCAATCTGATATGGATGTGGATGCATTTCCCTCTTCAACTTCAACTTTGTAACCATTTCTTCCGACACTAGATTATCAGTGCTCCCACCATCAATAATGACATCACAACATTTGTCTTCACACTTGCACCTTGTGCGAAATAGATTCTTCCTCTGTTCTAGCTCCTTCTCTTCAGTCACCAGAGCTCTTCTAACCACTAGGGCTTCTCCCCTTTTAGCATCATCTAAATGATTAGATTGAGCCTCCTCATCTACATGCGCAACCCTTGCGTGACCTTCTGGCCTTTTGTCTGTCCTTCCTTGGTATTGTGGACATTCATAGGCTCAATGCCCTTCTTCCCCACATCAGAAACAAGTTCCTCTGAAACCAACCCTTTCGGGTCCCTGCCCAAATCTTCATCTTCCTCTACCTCTTTGATCACCACCATTCTAATCATGTGGGTGGTAGAATTTATCATTCCTCTAGCTTCGACTGGTACCCACATCTTCATTTTTCTTCTCATCCTCATTTCAACTTCCAAAAGATCTTCCGCTACCCCTTTCGCTTTGATCTCCTCGTCATTTTTGCTTATTGTCAAATCTTTTGTTCAACTTCTCTTCAACTCTCAGCAAAAATTGGTAAGCATCCTCAATGGTGGCCATTCTGACCAAGCTTAACTCCTCTTGAATGCTCGACCGTAACCCATTAAGATAACGGGCTACCTTCTCCTTGTTGGCCTCTGCATGTCCCGTTCTGATGATTATCTTGTGAAAATCTTCTGTGTATTCTTTCACATATCTACTTCCTTGCTTCAACCCTTGCAATTTCTTCAATAGATCTAACTCATAGTCCATTGGCATGAACTACTTCTTCAGTTTCTCCACCATGCAATCCCATTTGGTGATCTTTACCTTTTCTCTCTTATTTCTTTCTAGCTGGACCTCTTTCCACCAGATACTGGCGTGGCCCTTCAGCTTCGTTTTTGCAAACTTAACCCGATCTGGGTCCTCTACTTCTTCATACTCGAAATACTCTTCCAACTCATTGATCCAATCAATCAACTTTTCTGGGTTCAGACTACCTGAAAAACTAGGAACTTCTACTCTAGGTCTTTTTTCGATCTTTGAAATGGCCCTTATCAGCCGCATTTGATCTTGATTAATAGCTTCTTCTTCCTCTTCTACATCTGAATATTCTACCTCTTCTTCATCCTCACTTTCTTCTCCCCTTCTCGGGTTTATCCCTCTTCTTAACTCTCTTTGGAGGGCTCTGAAACCCTCGATTGCTAATGGATCTCTTCCACCAGCATTTCTGGCACCACCTCGTCTAACACGTGCCACTCTTGGAGGCATCTTGAATATCTCGAACCCACAACCACAGTCCTGGTGCGAATTTCCTCACGATTGGTGATCTGTCTACACGTTCAAGAAAACCCGCTCTAATACCACTTGATGAGGGTGCAACCCAAGACACAGAAAATCACACAGAAAAACTAACAAATCTTGTTATTTTCAAAGTATGAAATTCTTACATGCAGAGGAACCCCAATCGTCGAGTTCTGAAATACATGCAAATTACAAAAATTCCCCTATTCGCAACATGCGATCTTCTTTCCCAAAAAACTACCCACAAAAATCAAAAACTACCCCATAAATAGCCCAATTCTCCATTTGGAGCCAAAAACAACATTCTAATTATGCACAAACTTCCGAAAGCCCTAACTCAAGATCTAACCATCAGATCTTCATTGATAATACCTTTTTAGAAAGATCTTGCGAAAATGAAGTGCCTAAAAATGGGGCCTAAAAGCTAACCACTTTCGTTTTCCACCAATTTTCGGGCCCATCCGGAGCCTTTAAGGCCCTCAAAATTAGCTCCAAAGATTTTGTAAGGCAAAAAACAGAAACTAAAATTTGAATAACTTTTGAACTGGGAACGATCTTCACCTAATTCTTTCACCAAAGTGTTTATTATTCTATCCTGAAGCTTCCCTTAAATTTTTGTCTCCTTACGCCTTCAAAATCATACCTGCTAAAAATAGCAGTTGAGCAGAAAAAACAGAAAACCAGTTTTGAAAGTTGGGAATTCTTCTTTGACGAAAAGGGTATCCAGAAATGCAAAAACATATGCAAAACAATCTAAATGAAAGTAAATATATTTTTGGGTGATGTAGGATTGCCCTTACACCACTGGATGCTCCTGCATCATTTTACCCCTCTTATGTTTATGAGATAGAATTCTGTAATTGTAATATTATGTACTATTGTCTCATTCTAGGAATGAGTGTTGTAACTATTGGGTTAAGGTAATGATTATGAGATGGTATCTTAGTTGAATATCTTATTATGTTATGTGGTATTCTTATGATGTATGATGTTTATTTCATAAAGCTCGTAATGCTTTGATTATATGTAATATGTATGTGTGGGTTTATGTAATCCTAACCTTGTAGCCTTAGAGGTTGTTGCTAATTAGTAAGTGAATGTGTATGTTATTACACTTTATAAAAAAAATAAAATTTCACTTAAGTTGTTAATTACAACTTCTTTTAGGGTTACTTGGCAGGGCATTACACATGGTATCAAAGCCCCAAGTTCATACACTAGGCTTTTTGGGTACATTTGTGTCCACTATGTTGTTCCTGTGATTTGTTAGTAGAGTGTTAAGTGATCGCGTGTTTATGGCTTTTACTTTAGCATGATATACTCTGTGGAAAAGAGTAACGTGAAAGAACCTGATAAAAGGCTAGTGTTGGAAAATTTTGTTACGTACCCTATGAGTTATGGAATGGGATATTCCTATGAGATTATGTATGTAGTTGTACCCCCCTTGTAAATGTAAGTAACAGTAACTGTATCTTGTTTGAATGTTGTGGAAACCCGTATGTGCTTTGTGTGTCTATGTGATGGTGATACTTGGTACCCATCCATGGGAAAAAGTTGCATTTTGGTGTGGGTTTTACCATACCATTATGTGTGGTTGCATGTTTGTTACGTGATTGAGGGCCAACCTAGGTGTGGTTGAAACCTATATATAAGAGTAACCAAAAGTCGCACTTTTCCTTTTGGTTCTCTAGATCCTCAATCCATGAAGGGATGGTAGCAGCCACAAGTTCCTTGGGTGGAGTGTGTAGTGTACGCATAATGTGACGCAGAGCGTCTTAGCTCAACCAATCCTGAGGAAATGTACCCACTACTTTCCCTTATGATGGATCGGGATACTTGATCCATAGGTGTTAACCTAACCCCCACAGATTTGAGTATAGCAACATGGTTTGTTATTTATGCCTAAACATCCGTAGAGGCAATGATCTGGCATTAGTGAGTTAACCTCGATAGCCCCATAGTGATATTATCGTATTGCATAATGTATATGAACCCTATCTACATGTGTTCCGACATGATGCAAGAGATACGATGCCACACCCCACTCATGTTCTGACATAGTAATGATGATGATGTCGTGTTACACGATGCCACGTGCTTAGACACGTGAAGGCGCATTATGAAATTTTCTTTGATAGCCTACTTGTGCGATGAGCATTATGGGGCCTCAAACACTTGTAGAGGGATCCTCATGGTTACCTTGACCATGTTGGTCAAGTAGCATATGAGTAGATCTTAGCCATGTATACCTTTGGCTTCAGTGAGCTCCTATGTGTGTCTTCTCCATGAGGTATCATGGGTGGAGTGTGTTCTATGTGTGCCTATTCCATAGATCCTCAGACACATTGCCACATGGCATATGACCAGTCTATGCCTTCCCTAGCTGACGTATGACCAGGTAGAGTGATGAAGTTTTATTAGTCGTGGATACACTGTAGATCATGTGGATAGCGTGCTCATTCTGCATCACATGAGGGCTATTATCATTCTAGCCAGACGTTGTTTTTCTCTTTCCTCGTTGGTGGCTAGTATCTAGTCACATAATGATGTACAGTGCAATTTTAAAGATTGTGAACTTTCTTTTGATTACTGATGATTTTTTCAGTTGATTGTGAGGGCCGACACTTTGTTTATATTTGATTGTGAAGGTTTAGCCACAACTTGTGATCCTATTTCTTATAACCCTAGTGGTTATATATTTGATTTAGTGTTGAAATTATGTGCATTATTGCCTTATTGTTGAAATGGAAATTTAATTTGATCTTCTTTATGAACTTGGTGGCTAAGCTAGTTATCTTTGTTGCTTTCAATGTCGGCTATGTGTCGTATTGTGATTCCTCTCCAAGGATGTATGAGGCTGACTTGGTGAGAGTGTACAAGGAAGTAGATGCAGGAAACATTGAGAATGGGAGTATGTGAGGCTGTTATGCAGCTATGACCCACTACTCACCTATGTGTGACGACTATTTCTTGGAGGCTAATCACCTTATACAACAAGAGATAGGTCATGGTGGTCTTGTTTGGATGATTTCACTTTATGTATGACCTAACCCCATCAAGCCAATGATTGTGATGTTGATATATTGGAGATGGTTATATGTTCTTGATTCATGGATTCCTCTATCATGGATGGTATGCTACTTTCCGGTGTCTAGATGGACCCTTGTGTAGCCTTGTGATGATTCTCAGTGATGTGTATTGGTGCATATGTGTATTAAGTATGTTAATCCATGGTTATGTGTTTTTGGAGATTTGGTTGGTGGTTGCTTCACCATGTTGTCTCGTTTGGATTGACAGTGTAGTTGGCTGAGTTGTTTACGACATGGGTTGTGGTTGTTTATGTGTTGAAGTATGAAGTGGTTCAATTGGAAACTTTGGTTATGTGTGATTGTATGGAGTTTGCTCTAGGGGCAGTTGCATGCTTCCAGGAGTAAGCCTAATCTTTGCGAGGGAGAATGTAATACCCCTCTATTTTGTTCCTTATTCGGTTTGCTTTATGTTATGTTTGGTTGCAGTTACTTTGATACTGGATACATTTTGTTATGATGTTTTGTTTGCTACTATTGAGCAATAACTATTATTGTGTGATGTGTTGATCTAATTATTGTTTCACATGCATTATGGATTAATGATGTTGTAGAGTTAGCATGAGATGTTATTATGAGACTATTGGAATTATGATGAAAGTGTCAGTTTCAATGAGTGTATTGGTGAAGAAGATGGGTTCGCATCACTCGCTTGCAAGTGCCCTATGAATCCGTAATTCCTTCTTCACAGTCTGTATTATATGTTGGATATATTGTATGATGTTGTTTCCTTAGTTGCAAGATTGCAGGTACATGACATCGATTCCACCTGGGTTCACAGGTTTGAGCATGTCGATCCAATGGTTAAGTTGAATGAGAGATAGTAGCTAGGTAACATGTGTCAAGTTTACACCCTAGCCTTAGTATGTCATCAGTCGTGTGTGTCAAGTTGTTGTCGGCCTTGCTTTAATGTTATTTAATTTTGATGGATTCTTGATTTGGAAATAGATATTTAGAATAATTGCATTTAAATCATGTTGATGGTTATTTAATTTAAATTATGCAATGTGGATAAAAGTTTATATTTAAATTAAGTAATTAAGTTTAATTTATTTAATTAATTAAATTTAATCCAAGGGGGTTAAATTTAGTGATTAAATAATTAAATTAATTAATTAAACGCGATGCAAGAAAATGAAAGGAAACAAAAGAATTAAAATTAATTTTGGAATTTAATTTCAACATGTGGGAATTAAATTAGAAATTGTAATTAAATATTTATTTGGGAAATGAGTTTCAACTTTGGAAATTAATTTATTATTTCAAAATGCATTTTAAATTGAGAGTGGGCTTTCAAAAATTGAAATTGAAATTAATATCTAATTTGCATGCAATGTGAATTAGGGTTGTAAAAATTGAAATTGGAATTGAAATTGAAATTAATATCTAATTTGCATGTAATGTGAATTAGGGTTGTATTAGGCATGTTTGATTTATAAAGAATACATGTTTTAATTTTAGGGCAGAAAAGTTTTTAGAAAAAAATGCATTTTTTCAGCACAGAACAAATTTTGGAAGGTTTGCACCAAGAAGGGTTTGAAGAAAGTTTGATTGTAGAATTGATTGGAGGAAAGATTGTTTGCATTTGTTGGGTTTTGGATTTGATTCATTGGATGATTGAAGAAAACTCATGAAATCTTTGGAGGTGGCTTGCAGTAGAAATTCATCTCTTTTTGTAGCTTCTTGAGCTAGGTTTTCTTCTGTGTTTTTATTGTTTTTAATTGTTTTTAAAATAGTAGTGATTAAAGATTTGTTTGTTAGATCTGTTCTAGAAAATCAATTTGTTGTTAGAAGAAAAGAATCAAATAAATTTGCAGTTTTTGTTTTGTGAAAATTTTTGAGTGAAAATTGTGAAAACCTCAGTTGAATTTAATTTGTTTGAGGAAATCGATTATTTTGTTTTGGATTCAAACATAGAGATTGAACAATGTTTTTGGAATGTTTTCAAAAAATGAAACCCTCTGTTTATTATTAATAATCGGATTTTAAAATCCACAGGGTAGTTATATTTTCATGATAAAATTGTTTGGTTACGTCGTGTATAACTCCACTTACACAAACTGGGTTGTCAGAAAATTCAAAGGGTTTCTGCACCTTGGAATTTTCTTACCCCTATAAAAAAATCACAAATAACTAGATTGTAGTTTTTGAGTTATGCTTGAAACACGAGACTACTGTTAAGTTATTTTCCCATGGCTGCTCTGATAATAAAATAATAATAAATTGATATTTATAAATATTAATATTTTATGTATTGTTATTATTATATTAAAATATTATTTAATAATATTTTATATTATAATTTATAATATTAAAGTATTATATTTATTTATATTATTTTAAATAAAATTTGTATATTACATTAGTGGAAATAAAATTAGAAACGTATGGGGAAATTATTGTTTATTCTAAAATGGCATGTTAAAGTTTAATTGAAGGAGTTAAATATCTGATTTAAAAAATGCATAATTCAAGATTTAATTATGAAATTTAAATTCATGTGTAAAAGGTCCAATTATTAATTTCATTTAATTAGAAATATATATATATGATATTGCGTTATAGTCCAAATATTGATCTCATTTTAACACAATAAGTTATGGAAGAGACCAAATGTTAATTTGATTAATTTTATAATGATTTAATTTGCAAGGGCAATTGGTTATTTAATTTAAAGCGAAATGTTTTGAGTTATAGTTGAAAATACTTATTTTGTTAAGAGTAATTAAAGAATTAAATATTAGTGTAATTTCTCCCCTATCTGAAAAGATGAATTCTTAATTCATTTTTATCGATATAATGAATTACGTAATGAATTGTAGAAATTAGAAGAGTTAGTTGTGTATCTGAAAGAAATATTTTTATTAGAACTAATTAGTATGCATAATTCAGTTTAATAGGAAAAGGTATTTTATATTAAATAATTAAATCATTTGAGTTAGTTGGAGAACGAAAGGAATCCAGTTAATAGAGAACTAATGTTAGTTTTAGAAGTAAACATTAAAATTGTTTAAATTAGTATTTCGTGTATTTGTAGATTGAAGATACTTGTTTAATTATTTCAATTAAGTTGAAAGAGGAAAAGTTTTATATTATTGGGAATAGGGATTTTAAAGGATAGAATTAGAATGTGTGGTATAGATTTTGGATAGAAAATTTGAATATAGTATTTGAAATAGTTTATGTTGTATTAGACGTAAATTTAGGAACTTATTATATTGGAAAAGGGAAATATTTGTTTTGTTTGATTTATTTCCATACAATAATTTTAATCGTTGTCATTGGAATATTAAAGAATATATATAATTAAGTTATTAATATATATATATTTGGTGTATACATAATATGGAACATAAATATACATATATTAAGTGTACATTCGTTATCGTATTTTATTTTAATAAGAAGCATGCAATATATTATTGAATAGAGATTTAAAAATGGTTTGATTAGTGAATATGGGAAAATGGATAGAGAAATAATATTTTATGATATTAAAGGGATTGAATGTTTTAAATAGAAAACTGAATGAGATGTAAGATTTGGTTAGTAAATGGAAAGAGTTTACTTGCATGGATTGGTGTCGATTTAAAGGTAAATTAAGAAGTTGTTTTTATTGATGAGGCAAATGGCTATTTTAATTTATTATATTTCAAGTAGAGCAATTAATTTATTGTGAATGAAATATGAAGGAAATATGGATTTAGTATATCCAAAAATAGTAATGCTCTTGTGATTGCTTTAAATGTTCTAGTTCTCTGTATTTCGTAAGGGGATGTAAGTTCAAATTGTTTAAGATTTCTTATAATGGAAATAGAAATATGCGTATATGATTATTTGAGTTAATCCTGTAAGTGTGTCTTTGACCTTGTTAATGTTACCTATTGAATGAATATGGGTTTAGGAAATCCAAATATTAGATTTGATTTATGACTTGAATGCTTTTGTTGCTATGGAGTCAAGTTGTATTGGGGGTTTTGGGATCTAGCGTTAGTCCTAAATTATAAGTCTTCTAGAAGAACTTAGAGGATAAGGGTTGTTGAATCTTTATGCCATCCAGTTGTTTTCCCTTGGGTAGTGCATGGCATCCTTTCAGTTTTACCTAGTTTTCACGAACTGGGATGTTTGCACCTCCTTCGTTTAGGAGCAGATTATGGGATCCATGTCTCCTTGTATGGAGTGACCTTGTTATGTGGTTTCATCTTGTTGCCTCCTGAGAAAGGAGTGGGTTTTGTAATGTGTGTCTCCTAGTCAGGAGTAGTTCTGTTATAGATGTTACCTCCAGTGTTTGGAGATGGGTTCATCTTTGTCGCCTCCTGAGAAAGGAGTAGACGTGTTATCTTGTTTGTTGCACCTTGGTTCCATTGACATTTAGATGGTGTGTTTGTGTTGTCTAGTAGAAGAGTGGCTTGTAATGGGGGCCGACACCTGAAGTTGTGTCAAGGATAGCTCATTGTAAGTTATTTAATCAAGTGATAACTAAAACAATACTTAGATGATTAGGATGACACTCTATATAAGACAACTATTTTTAATTGTGTTATGTGTATGGTTCGGTGAACATACTTGATTAATATTATGTCTAGAAGCAATGTGACCTATGTCAGTGATGTTGGAGTTGTACTTGATTTCTACTTGTATGGTGATTGAGTTGTACTTGTTAGGTCATTTGCTTGGTTAAATCAGTATGAGTTAGTTTGAGTATATCTTTGGTTAGATGTTGTGGATCTTTGTCCTTGTTACATTGTTACTATCTCCTAGCATGGGTGGTGGGCCTTCGAGTACCACATGGTTGGGTGGAACATGCACCAAAACCGTTGGCTCCCCCTTGATCTTCAGTTCATGGAGGCAAGACATCCAGATGGACAGCTCATGGTTCTACTGTATTTTCTTGTATAGTAATATTTCAATTTGTATAAGTTATTTTACCCCTCTTAAGTTTATGAGGTGGAAATTTGTAATTGTAATCTTATGTACTATTGTCTCATTCTGGGAATGAGTGTTGTAACTATTGGATTAAGGTAATGATTATGAGATGGTATCTTGGTTGAATATCTTATTATGTTATGTGGTATTCTTATGATGTATGATGTTTATTTCATAAATATCATAATGCTTTGGTTATATGTAATATGTATGTGTGGGTTTAAGTAATTCTAACCTTGTAGCCTTAGAGGTTGTTGTTAATTAGTAAGTGAATGTGTATGTTATTACACTTTATAAAAAAAAATTGTTCACTTAAGTCGTTAATTACAACTTCCTTTAGGGTTACGTGGTGGGGCATTATAGGGTATGTGAAGGATCATGATGTGCCAAAAAGTGGTGATATCTAAGTGATATGATGCCCCATGTGGCTGATGACATTTTTTTTACCAAAAACTGATGAAACAAAAAGGGTTGTTAAAGGAGATTCTTAGCTTTCCATCAATATAAATTATGCTTTACTTTGAATTTAATAAATAATTATTATTCATTTTCTATTTGAATCGTGACTAAATTATTGATTGATAGGCTAATTGAAAAACATCTATAACTTTCAAATAGTATCACTATTTTTTAATCCAAAACATGTGTCACATATTATTGGATTAAAAGAAAAAAAATGATTTTAATGAAGTTTTGATCAAGTCAAGGTGGTTAGACATACAAGTTTTTATATTTTTTAAAAATTTGTAATAAAAATATCATAATTAATTATTTACTTAGAAACAAAATTACAAAAAAATATGTATCACATTGGGAAATGAGTCTCCTCCTTATATCTAAAATCTTATAAAAAAATATTATCATTTTATTGTGGTTAGGGTGGTCAAACAGACACCTACTTCTTATTTTTCCCCTAAAATTTAGTACTGCTGCATTAAAATTTCAAATTTTCAGTGAATAGATTTTTTATTTTTTTAAATAAACCTTGTAGTTTATAAACTACATTCAATTTTATATAGATTCTATTCTTGAATATTTTTGAAATAATATAGATAAATTATGCAAATTTTTATGTCAAGTTGCCAAACTCTGATTTTTTGAATTTTATTGCCACTTAAGGGCTTATTTTTTCCATGATGATCCTGCACATACCTAACTGATAATCAGACATTATAAATAATTCTATCTAACTATCATATGAATGTTGCAGTACTTTAAAATACTCTTTACAAGAAGGAATCACCAATAATTGTTACATCATTACAACAATTACAACATAGATTCCTCTAGTACATGTAGGAAGATTACATCAGATTATATTAAGAGATAAAGAGAGAAATAAAATCCAATATAAAAATATGTTGTAGGATATCTTCTCAAACTGGAACATGAACTATAGTCCATGACACAAGGATCAATTTGCATGCACACGAGCATGCAACAAGAATATCACATAGAGAAAAGCACCAACCTCCTGACCGTGTGGAACCTTGAGGTCCACCCCCCATGCTAGGAGATAACACAAGGTCCCACATCCAACAAACTATCAAGGAAGCAATAGTCTAACATAATAAATGGTTATACATGACTCCAACACAACTCTACTAACAACACCCATATTCTCAACACCTACATCACTTATAGAGGCACACACACAATAGAAAGAGGAAATACCAATAGGGAGTAGTGTCATTGTATGTTCCTAGTATGGGTTGTCATGGAAGTCTCTCACTAGACCTTGGCCCCCCTCTATGGTTTTTTTGGAAAACCTCTCACTAGGTCCCGACCCCATAGGGTGACACATGCAAAACCAACATTCCTTTTGTGAGGAAAAGGAAGTTGATCTTTCCAACCGGGCCTTCTCAACTGATGCTTAGTATAAACGAGCACTATAGGAAATGGGTGAGGCATCCATTAGCTTGTTTAAGGTGAATTATGCCCATCCCCCTCTTACATTATTAAGGTTTTCACTAGATTAAGAAACCCTCCAATGGGTTGTCTTAGACACCACTTTACGTTAAAACCCCCATTGAGAGACACTCCCCCTACTTGCAACTAGAAAACCCTACATAGTGCAAGACATTGTCCCATCGGTACACCTATCACATTCTCATGAATCCAAACAAAGATAGGAGGCAACATGCTTAGGGGTTGTGTTCATACAGTGCACATGACCAACAACATAGCCAAACCACTCCATGGTTAAATTTAACCCTAAGGACCATTTAAACAAATACTTCCCATCCTAGGCCTCTAAAAAACCAATTTACTAAACATACTTTGTACATATAACATCCAACTTTAATAATTACATAAAAACTTAATCCAATAATCAAGATATATTGTTAAATACAAACAGTTAATCATCATATTATAAACATGAAGACATTCCTTTACATAAAGAATTAATTTAAATTTCTTATCACTCAATTCAACTAAACCACTTAATTCAATATATAGATTATTTACCACAAATAATTATATTTAAAAATAATTGTACTAACAATATTTTAATTAATTAATTTACATAGAAATTTCACTAATTAACTATTAGATAACTCTAAAAATAATTAAAATTCATCTACTACTTAATTAACATAAATTAATCTAAATCATTCAACATTCATTTATTCATTAGCTATAATCTAAATCATTCAAATTAAATACCCCATTCCCAATATTTTACACTCATGTAATATTAACGTTCCCTTAAACTATCAATTATCTATTTACGAAATAACTCAATTCACTTAAATAGACAACTCATTTCTCTATAACAACTAAATGCTCAGTTTGCCAATAGCTATCCAATTAAAAAATATTTTTATTAAATAATTTTTTTTAGTTCTTCTAATTTTAATTTTTTTACTATTAACCATCATATAATATAGTATATATATATATATATATATATATATTATTATCAAAATGCAATCATAATAAAAATTACAAAATTTAAATTGCATTTCTATTAACCATGATATAATATATATAAATAATATCAATAAAAATGAAATCATAACATTATCTAATTCCAAAATGTATAACCTACACTAAAAGGCATGATGTGAAGGCACTAATAATCGCCACATTGGTTGGGGCACAGAGCCCACCCAACCATGGATGGGTTGTACGCCAAGTATGAATCCACAAACGAGGTATTTGAATTGTTTGACATAAGGGCCTCAAAGAGATCACATCTCATGAAAAGAAATGATAACAAGATGTGAAAAAATTATATTTATTAAAAATGCTTAAGAAAATTTCAAGAAATGTAATTGGCATGTGTAAATAGATGTCATATCATGGAATGTAATGATTGCAGGATATGCATCAAATGATATTCTAGGAGAGGGAAATGAGCTACACCACAAATTTTTGATGGTTTTCTATAGACAGTTAGCAGGAGGGATTTCTTCCTATGAATGATGATTTCCTATGGCAGAATAAAATTACCAATCATGCTTAAATATTTCACATAAATGCACTTTTAAGACTCACATCTACAATAAAAGATTTGCTCATTTAAGAATTATGTTACTTCTATTTACACATAGACTATCTACGGTATCCTATTGTCTCCATATTGAGCAAGAAATATATTATTTCTTATTCAAAAATATTATGAAAGAGACCCATAAGACCAAACCGAAGAGAAAATATATAAATAGATGTCTCATTTCTAGGAAGAATAAAATTTATTAAGGCTTTTCCTAAGGATACTTTTCAGTATCTCCAAGAGAAGTTGGGTATTATTTCCCCTCCTTTGAACTATATGTATATGGAGATGCATCAGTCTAGTGGATCTATGGATTCATTCCCTACTGGACTAATGTTGGTGGATACCTCTAAGGGCAGTAGGTAGTGACATTCTTGTAGTATGGAATATATTTTATCATTCTACAAATGTTGTTGATTTGATTAGTGTGTACTTCTATGGGGAATTATTCATATGAATAATAAATATCTTTGTTTAATATAAATGGGAGAGAAAAATGCAAAATATTTCATCCTTTTCCATTGATGTAAAAGGGGGAGAGAAATAAAATCATTCATAAATTTTCGTTTATATAAAGATAGAAAGAAACACCATGTGAAAAATAAAAATGTTGAAAGGGAGAGAGACAATAGAGAGAGAATCTTGTAGAGAATGTTGGGTATTTTATATTTAATGGTTTTTCATGTCTTCTATTGTTATTAATGATAATGGGGGAGATTGTTGTAGTTATGAAGATATTGTCATTGGTGACAATTATGTAGTGGTTGAGATACATTGTTGCTTTGCTTAGTTTAATTATGTTTTCATCAGTTAAGTTGATGATGTTGACCTTTGGTGTTGCTTTGATAATATTCTATTTATTATTGTGGTAGTGATAAAGATGTCGAGGATATTGAGAAAATTGATAAAATGAGGAAACATGATATTGCAAAGGTATTATGGTTTACAGAGGTATTCTAGTTTTTCTTCACATTTCTTCTAGGTTGAAGATATTCTTGTGTGGTTTTGATATGGTCGATAGAGGTGTTCAAAGTTTCTATATCCAAATTTTGGGATTCTGAATCGATGTGCAAAAGAATTTTTGTTCACCTATATGTGAACTAGATTCATAGTATTGCTTATAGAGGTTTCTAGGTGATGTTTTTTCTTTGTGTTTCTCTACATTTATTCTTCAAGTCTTGTGAGTTTTAAGGTATATTTATGGTGTTGATCTCTTACTAATTTCAACATGATTTATGGTTTGGTGCTCCAAAAGATGGAATCTAGAGTTGCATTGTTTGGACATATAGTCTAAGTGTACAAGTTGTGTACATTCTAAAGGTGTGAATTATTGTAAAGGAGTTTGGTGGATTACACAATGGTAGAGGAATATTCTAGATAATGATGAAGCATGTTGTGTAGTTTGAAAGTCATCCTTGGATTTGAATATGTGTGTACTTCAAATTTTAATGGTGTTTACATGGGTAATGACTGACTTGGTGTTTACACTATATTTAAAGATGTTTAAGCATTTATGAAATTTTAGTACAACATATGAGAGTTAAGTTGAGTCCCAATTAAATATTTGTATTGGTCCACTTTTGTTCCTATCCACTATGGGAATGTTTAGTGTTGAATTATTTTAAATTTGTAAAGTGTAAGGTAGGTGTAGTTGACTTGAAGATATTTTTCAAGTTGTGATGGTATAAATGTAAGGTGATTTGATGCGAGATGAAGGGGTATGGAATAGAAGTGTGTGTTGTGATAAAAAATAAAGAGAAGAGTTGTGAAATGTAGTGTGAGCTATAATACAATATTTTTGAATGCAACGAGGTCAGGTATCTTGACCTCTTGAATACTAGAAGTTTTATTGGAGTTGTTGTGGTGGATTATTTATTGCATTGAGATTATGTTCTTTGTGTAACATTTTATCTTCTTTCTTATTTTCTATTCTTATGGCGAGCTTGGGTCATGAGAATTTTTGGATAGTGTGTCCTATTCTAGAAGTGAGCCTCTTTATATTAGTTTTCCAATTCCTTATATTATGAGATAATCCTCATCATGGTTCTTCCCTTCTAGGGTTTTCTGGGTAAATCTAGTGTTCTGTTGTGTATGGTGTTGTTGTTTCAATTTTAGTTATCTACTTTTAATTTTTAAACATTATAACAGATTAAGGGTTTAATGAATTTGCATGTGGATCTAATTACTATTGAGGATTTTGATGTTTTAATTTGATGTACAGCTAATTCACCCCCCTCTTAGTTTTCTTGTTTATTCAACACCAATATAATAAACCATCATGTTTCCATGGCCTCTTCAATGAGTTAGAGTATGCTACAAGATATGTTCATGCTACCTCTATTGAACATCATGTGACTCATATACAAGCAATGTGATCAAATTCACAAAATTGGAGAAGAGTGCATGTAATCAAGCTCTATGTACCATAGCATATATCAACCAATATTACAAAAGAGATGGTCTAGTCTACTTTTCCCTTAGGAAAACTTTGTTCACTTATCCTCCAAAATCTATAGAGTGTGTACACTACCCTTGTGCAGGTTTGTTCCTTGTCAAATATAATAAATAAGGTAGGGTAGGATATTGGTTGAGTTCCTCCCTTCCTCATGGCTTATGATTCCACCCCATATGAGTAATCATAGAATATGATACAAATCATAAAGTTTCACACTCATCTCTCCTATTAGAAAATGAAAGGTAGAGGTGTCTCCATCCCATCACTCCATAACTAGCATAAACATTGTCTCATGGTTCCTCATGGTATGCGTGTTGTAGAATACAATTAAACTGGCATCTCTCAAGTGAATTTTCTTTGTTGAGGAAAGTAATATGGTGTAGTCATACAAAATTTTATGTAAGAGATCCCTTTAGTGCTCTCACATGTTTGGTGATACCTATGAATCATCAAGGTATTTTTATCAAAATAAAGTCAACCTTAAATTAAATTGCAAGCCACAAACAACACTCCTAGTTAAGTTTGCAATACTTGGACTAGGGTACCCATGTAGGTATATGATTCCAATACTAGTATATAATTCCCTATTATGTTTAGAGCACCACTATGGGTCAGGGGTGCCCTATATTTAATAAAATCATAAAGAAAAAAAATGAGCTCGTAAATATGTGGAAAGTTTAAATAAGACTTACCTCTCATGTTGACACCCCTAGTGTGATGTTGTCACTCAGGACCTCTAACCTCTGTGTGTGATATAGTCATCATTATGGGATTTTAACTCCTAATGGTGTTTGGATTACCTCAAGATGGTCTCGAAATACAAAATTCAAAATGAATAATAAAAAGGTAAAAAAAGTTATTACTTATAGTAACAAAACTTACAATATGTTCCAAGCATGTGTCATTCAAATTATCATAACTTTAAATTATAAAATATAATTTTGTTGTTTTCTATTACATTGGATTCTTGGTTCTTCCCTCATTCTTATTGCATGTCCTTTGGTCCTTGGTTTGATGTTGACATGAACCAACCAAATCCATTTTCATCAAAACCCTAATACTTTGATTTGGAGAGATCACGACAATATTTCAATAGATCTATAAAGTAATAAGAAATAGAGGGGAATAATTTTTTTGTCAAATTTCATTTCTTGTTATGTGTAGGATGATTTTTGATTTCTAACAAGTTGGTTTTGCAAGATCCAGTTCCTAATATTATGCTTTATAGTTACTATGTTGGGGGTTTCATTCTCTTTCTTGGAAAATGTTCTACATCCTATATAGTATCCTTTCGGGTATCCTTTTCCATACTTTATGATTTAACTTTTGGTAAAATATCTTGCATATGCATGTTGTGTCATATGGTGACTAAATCTAAGGTTGCATGTAGCATTGTAAATTGTGCTCCCTAAGGGTGAAAGCATAATTTCATGCTTTATTTGGGACTCTATTAGCTCTACACTTTATTAGTACCTTTTAGAAACACTCCTTGGCCTTGAAATTTCCATTCAATGCAATAGATCATGTCACTTCTATCCTAAAAGTGCCTTCTCAATCCCATTTTAACATTTTAATGTTAGCAAGTGGGTATGTGCAAGATCATCATGGAAAAAACAGGCCCTTAAGTGGCGATACAAATTCAGAAAATTAGAGTTAGGCAACTTGATGTGAAAATTTGAATAAGTTATCTATATTATTTCAAAAATATGTAAGAATAGAATCTATACGAAACTTAATGTAGTTTCTAAACTACTAGGTTTATTTATTTACTTTTAAATCTATTTCGTGAAAATTTAAAATTTCAATGCAGTAGTACTTAAATTTCATGGAAAAAATAAGTAGGTGTCTATCTAACCACCCTAACCACAATAAAATGATAATAATTTTTTATAAGATTATAGATATAATTAGAGGACTCCTTTCCTAATGTGATAAATCCTTTTTTTAATTTTTTTCCAAGTAATAATTAATTATGATTTTTTTATTACAAATTTTAAAAAATATAAAAACTTGTATGTTTGGCCACCTTAACTTGGTCAAAACTTCATGAAATTCAATTTTATTTTTTAATCCTATAGTATGTGAAGTATAAAATGTGATATTGTTTCAAAGCTATAGATGTTTTTGAATCAACCTATCAATCAGGACTTTAGTCGTAATTCAAATAGAAAATGAACAATAATTTATATTGGTGAAAATATGAGAATCTTATTTAAAAACCCTTTTCGTTTCATCAATTTTAGGTGAACAAAAAGTTGTCAGCCACATGGGCCATCATATCACTTACATATTGCTAGTTTTTGGCCCATCATGATCTTGAACATACCCAAGTGCTCATATTTTGAATGAATCTTGATTAAACAAACCCTAAATGTATGAAAAATATTAAACCTATGTAAAATGATTGGAATAGCTTGCTACTACACTAGGCCAAGTGTTTTTCCTATTAATTTTTTTATTTTTATTTTTTGGTCTCTAATTTATGAGATTTGAATTCAAACTTGAGATAGGGTTCTAAATTAATCCCAAAAAATATATCTCAATGAGACTCCCTATACACTAATTTATTCCTACATTCTTATATATAAACATGAATTATTATTTCAAAATGTAAGAATAAATTGGAACTGCATCAAAGCTTTGCCAAAATACTCATTTAATTTTTGAAAATCACAATGCAAATTTCATATTTGATCAAGATTAGCATGATGATTAGATTTTGATGCCCATGGTAGAATTCATTGAAATATAGGGTCCAATATAGCTTTAGCTCCCTTCAATAATCTTTTAGTATCAATAAATCTCGTCGCTAACATATTCACTCTTTTTTGGTCCTCCTTGTTGAGTTGAGCTTAATGATGCCTTGACTTAGTGTTGTAATGTGATTAACACACTCACATTAGGTCTTGGGCCCTTGTGAATGAACAAAAAATAATCATTCCTTATTTTAGGTGTTATAAAGTGTTGTAACACACTTTCACACTTTTCTAGGGTTTCCATTAATAATTAGTCTTTTTTATGCTTTAATTAGCCTTATTTTGCATCCACATGCCTCATTTAATGCACCCTTTTGAGGATGATCCTGACACAAATCAACATCTAATAGTAATTCAGATTTTTCTAGGTTTTGTGGCCCAAATTTGGTGGTTTCAAACTCATTCACCACCTTAGGTGAATGAGTCCTACCAAGATTTTTGGCTCTCGATCCTAGTTTCATACCTTTCTAAGCATTTTTGAAAATGGTCCCATCAGTTATGGCTAATGGGACTTATTCACTGCCATGGGCGAATGAGTCTCATGTTGCCCAAAATTAAATTAATTCAAATTATTTATGGGATTTTATCCTCCTAGATATGATGTCATCGTCCAGTGTTGTAATTTTTAGAATTCTTGCATAATTAAGTATAAATACAAGTTTCTTTCACTCATTTTCACCTAACAAGCAATAAAGTGACCTAGTAGGTTGAATGAGCATTCTAATATCAAATTAGAGTTCAAAAGATAATTCAATCATTTACAAGAGCATTTGAGAGTCTTTAAGGACAAATTATCAAGCATTCTAGAGAATTATTCAAGCTTCAAGCATCATGTCAAAGTCTTCATGCATCATGTTTATTTTTTATCTAACAATTGTGATGTAGGGATTTATGATTCAAGCTAGCATTTCATTCAAGATCTACATCCATTGGATCCATCTCACACATGTTTGTAGCACTTCATTGCTAGAGTCTAGTGAGTTACAACATCATATTTTGATCATTCATCATTCTCCAATTCTACATCATTTAATTTTAAGGTTTGATTACAAAAACAAGGTTTGACCAAGGAAAACCCCTATCCACGAACAAAGAAATTTTTTTCCCTCTCTTTAGTGTGTGATTTGAAGGCTTATATTGAAGATACATTGAAGAGTAAGTTTGGAAAAAGCTATCAAAGTGCCTAAAGTTGTCAAAGTTATCATTAAGTATTAGAGAGCATTAGAGAACACTATAGATTGGTTTACAGAGATTCAGGAACCTGAATAAGTATATTGGAGAAACCAAGAAGAGCATATTCAGACCTTTAAGTTTTAAAAAACCCTAACTACACTAATTTTCAAGTTCTAGCGAATGAGTCCTAGTTTAGGTCAAAATTCAAATTTTTAGAGATCCAGATACACATTTTTTTTAGATTCATGTTCGTGCATAGAAACCTAGATCTAGGACTGATTCACCCTGCTTGGCATATGAATCCCAATCAGCATTAAAGTTATAATTTCTAGTATTTTAGGTCTTCATTCAGTCATCTTTAGATTCCCAAGTGCACACATTCCATCCCACATCTTACTATTTTTTTTTACATACCTTTTTATTTCATTTAGTGACACATTAAATTATATAGTGTTTGACATTTCATCTTGCATTAAATTTTTCTTTCCAAGCCCTAGCTTAGTGGTGAACCCCTCATTAGTTTACATTCATCCCCTAGGACATCACAATTGCAAGATCTCTTCCTCCTTTGCATTGAGATATCTAAGGTTATCATTGAATGAGACAGATTGAAGATTGTTATTCTATCTATCAAGCATAGAAAACACACAATTTTCTTCCTTTCATTTTGGTGAAACTTCATTTAAAACATCATAATTTTTATTTGGAGTGCACCATCATCCTAGAATTAGATTGCATTAAAATTTCACTATATTTTTCATTAGTTAATTGGAATTCTAGGTTTTTTAATTTTGCATTAGTGAAAGTGTATACAGGTTGCTTTTTTGCATCTCATATCATTGAAAATCATACAAAATCTACATTTTCACTTAAGATACAAATCATACAACATAAAAAAGCATTAAAATCAATAAAAAATTTCTAAATTTTTTGAAAAAAACCCTCATTGGGAATCATTGGACACCTTGGGAAAATCATTCCTAGTGCAAGTTTTTCACTACATTTGTGAGAATTTAAAGCATTGTTTCTAAGATTTTGTTTTCTATTTATAGCTTTCTATTTTAGGTTATAGAATTTCTTGTATAATAATTTCATTATTCTTAGCTTATATTGCATTTAGATTCCTCTTGCATTTAGTAGCCCTTGTGTGAGTATTTGGTTCTTATTTTGAATATTGTAGTGAGATGAATTTTCAGAGTCATGTCATCTCATGCTAGCATAATAATCATTGATCTTGGGTTGTCTATCTCTTTCACTCCTAGTATTGACACTAGTACACTATGTATGGACCATACCCTTAATAATTCCCTGCCTTCAAGTAGTGTGATGCATGTTGAAACAATGGTTTCTAGTGTTCCATAAGAAAACATAATCCAAATTGATGAATACTTAGTAGACCTACAACATCAAATGAAAAATGACAACATTTAAACTAACTCAATCCCTACTATAGAAAACATTCATTGGATTCTTGAAAGTGAAGATGGACTTGACCTTATGCAAAACACAGTTCAAATATTTGGAAAACACTTCACCTCAACCACTAGTTATTCTTTACCTACAAGAAATGCCACAATCCATTGAGGAATTCAAATTCCTCCTCCCACAACGATTTTGTCAATTCCTACCTATACTAGCCCTCAAGTCACAACAACAATGCAACCAATTTGTAATGTGATTCCTTCCTTGGGTATTTCTACTAGCATCTCTCATAACTTTGTGGCATCACATGTCTCCTACCACCTTACCACCTATAAGAATTCCATTCAATTTACCCTCGAACACATATAATCCTTCACCTTTCTAACCTCCATCTCATAACACAAGGATTGACCCTCTCATAAATGAAATATTCCAAACCATTTCACCCCTCCAAAAGAAAGTTTCCACCATCAACCTATTGAGCTTCTCTTTTGGTATTTGTCCTTGATTTCAAATTGTGTTTCAGATTGGCATCTTGGTGATTGATTATCAGTTGCATTGCTTACATTCAAATGGTTGGCACTCTTGTTCATATTTAATTTTGGCATATTGAATTTGACACTGTGCTACTTGATTGAACTTGTTTGGTTCAGTTATGGTAGATTGTTATATACATATTATGGCATTCAGTATCTTGTTTATGGATATAATTATTTCTTTGATTTGGTACTGATCCGGTTGAGCTTCATGTGCAGATAAAGGATATCTTACATAGCTATGTACTTGGCATGGTTACTCAGTTATATCATTATCATTTGGTTTTCAAATTCAATTGATGCTTCTTAGTTTGGTTCAATTTTTTTATTAGTTGAGCTTGTTTGATATCACTCTATGATACTTTACATGTTACATGGAAAATTTTGGTTGGAATTAATCAAAATATCTATTTGGAATTTGAGTTTCATATCTCTATTGGTAAATATGTCATTGGTATATAATATGGTTCGGGGATTACAAGATGATATAATTTGGCCTCTATTTTGAGGGTATGTGCAGGATCATGATGGGCCAAAAAGTGGCAATATGTAAGTGATATGGTGGCCCATGTGGCTGACAATTTCTTTTACCCAAAATTGATGAAACGAAAATGGTTTTTAAAGGAGATTATTAGCTTTCCACGAATATAAATTATGTTTTACGCTGAATTTAATAAATAATTATTAATCATTTTCTATTTGAATTATTACTAAAGTCTTGATTGATAGGCTGATCAAAAAACATGTATAGCTTTCAAAGGGTATCACATTTTTTTAATCTAAAACATGCGTCACATTCTATGCTTCACATACGATAGGATTTAAAAAAAATGAATTTCAGGAAGTTTTGACAAAGTTAAGGTGGTCAAACGTACAAATTTTTATATTTTTTAAAATTTGTAATATAAAAATCATAATTAATTATTTACTTGGATAAAAAATACAAAAAAATATGCATCACATCAGGACATAAGTCTTATACTTATATCTAAAATATTATAAAAATTTAATATCATTTTATTATTTTTAGGGTGGTTAGAAAGACACTTACTTCTTATTTTTTCCCTCAAATTTAAGTACTACTGCATTGAAATTTCAAATTTTCACCAAATATTATTTTTTAAAATAAAAATAAACCTAGTAGTCTAGAAACTACATTCAATTTACAACAGATTATATTCTTACATATTTTTTAAATAATATAGTTAATATATTAAAAAATTTATGTCAAGTTACTTAAGTCTAATTTTTTTGAATTTTATTTCAACTTAAGGGCCTATTTTTTTCGTGATGATCCTGCACATGCCCTTGAAAAAGATTATTTGATGGAAATATTATAATATTGATCTATACCATTACTTTGGCTTACATGCATTTGAAAATGACTTAGAAAGAAGTGACATTTGAATGAGATCCTATAATTGTTGTTTCATTAGTCCTTAAGGCCAACAATAGGTATGTTCAATTAATTATAAAGTCACTTGAAATGTGACATGGCATCGAGCCTTGGTAATAATAACTTGTTTGTTAAGGTAGTCAACATGTTTGAAAGTCAAGGAAATTGAGTAATGATGAAGGCATCGACAAAGATGAAATGTGTTTAAATTGCATAGTAATTATTTTGTCAGACTCCTTACATGGTATTATGATATTCTTTTAAAAAAGAGGTAATACCACGGACTTCAAGCTTTATGAAATCTTGAAAATTCATCGATTACTTTAGCAAAGTGAAGTTAGGGAATTCTTTTTGGTGTTTCACAAGCTTGGGGGTTTGAAACCCTAGAGCAACTCCTTTTCCATGGAAAGATGGTATCAAACGTTACCTTGATAATTTCTCTTGCTACAACTCGATTAACAGGAGGAAAGGCTCACTAAATGAACTATGAAGCTTCTTCAAATCTGGTTCACCATTTCACTATGGGTGTGGACTCATGCATATAAGGAATATGTCGATTCATCAATCAACAGAGCTAGTAATATTCTCACAATAGTGTTTTAGGCTCATTTTTTCAGTTACTTGGAAGATCTTCAGGTATTATTTTCGCCCATTGGTGAAAGCTTCGAAGTGTTCTCACTATTTGGTCTAAAATTGTGCTATGTATGGAATATTTTCCATCTTATTTTGGTTTTTTTTGTATCAGATATGCAATTAGTCTTGCTGCTCAAATTTTCTAAGGTGAAAAAGATTTATTTATCTGAAAATGATGCATTCAATTTGGTTACTATGCATTTCTTATTATGGGTGTTTTGAAAAAACTTCTTATTTTCGTTCACCATGATGTGGGTTCAATTACATTTCAAATTCTTTACTTTTTCAGCTGGTAAAATAAGGAATAAGATGCCTACTTGTTCTTGTTGTTTAAGTCTCTTCAAAAAGGAAATATGTAGTTGTGTGCATACTTTACTAGAATCTTGTAACAGATGTTAGCAATGGTGTAGATCTATCATTCTTTTAGGTTTCTGTCACAAAAGATAATAAATAAAAAATTGGCTCTCCAAAAAGAAAGCCTTGGCTAAAGATTCAAAATCATAAAATAATTAAATCCACCTTTTGTGGGATCTGAGGGTTTCAGTTCTATTTTCTTAATATATTCATTTTTGCTCATTCTATCAATATAAATCTATTTTTCCATGGTCACTTCTTTGAATTTGAAAACATACTTGCTAAATTTGATAGAAGTTTGTAACATTGCACATATGTCTGTTGTTGAAAATATAGTGATGATTTTTCTAATTATATAGAAAAACAAAGAGAGAAAAAATTGAAGAAAAATGAAGAGAGATTGAATACAACATAGTATGAATGGTCTATTCTGATAGACATGTTTTATTCTGAGATTGTAAATCTAAAACATAAGATCAATACAAGATATCTTAAGATGAGAAAATGACTAGAATTTTGAAGGCTCAACTCAGAACCTTGAGGATTGTAGGTATTGTCTGTTGAGAGGCACTTGTGAGAAAAGAGAGAAACAAAGAGACCCTCTGTATGATTGTATTTTCTATAAACTGAAAAGGGGTTTGTGGTCCTTGAAATTGGTGTTTCAAAAAGAGGGGTTGATGCTCAAAAATCAGCCTATAAGGCATTGTTAAAAGTTTTTTTCAAATATAAGCCTAAAAGGCAGTAGTTTAGGAGTGGTTTTACTACCCCAAGAGGGTTTTCCACTCAATATATCTTGTGTCACTTTTCTCATTTATGGTTCCTCTGATTTATTGCGAAAATTATTTATTATGCTATGTTTTACTATGATACTTCTCATTTTAGTTATATGTGATTTCAATCAATATATGGATGAGTTAATCATTGAAAAATGAGAGAATAAATCTAATTTGTTTCAGTTTCTGTAAAATTTATCAAATTCATTTATGACATTGATTTACCCCCCTTCTCAGTGTCTTGTTAAATCCAAAAATTAGTATCAAAGTGTAGGGTCCTCTGATAGGTCTAACCAACCTAGGATTGATTATGGTCTGGGAGTCGGTTTAAAATGTCTCAAGCTCATGAAGGCACATCTATGACTAGAGCTCCATTATTTGATGGAATGGATTATGTATTCTAGAAAATAAAAATAGAGACTTATCTAACTTCGATTGATCTTGATGTATGGAGCATAGTGTTAACTGGGTACACTGTACCAACTTCATTGCCCACAACTTTTGATGAGAGGAAAAAATATGAAACTAATGCTAGAGAAAAATATGCTCTCCTATGTGCATTAACTAAAGATGTCTTTATCGAAGTCATGCACTACAGTTCTGCTAGGGATATGTAGATTAAACTTGAAACCATCTATCAAGGAAATGAAAAAATAGTGAAATAAAAATGAGGGACGATGGAAAAATAGCTAGTTACTTCTTGAGAGTTGATGAAATTGTCAATGCTATGAAAGGTCTGGGAGAAGAAGTAAAATATATTGATGTTGTAACTAAGGTCATTAGAACCTTGTGGACTAAAACTGAAGCTAACGTCTCTACTCTAGAGGAAAAGAAACACTTTGACCAACTTACCCTAGACAACTTACAAGGCACTCTGACTACCTATGAAATGAGAATCAGTAAAAATAATTCCTCTACAAAATAAACTACCATTAATACTAAAAGAAAAGAGAAAGATGAGGCTAGTGAATCAAAAAAATTTGATTCTAAAGAATCCCATTTTGTTAGAAATCTCAAAAAGGGGTCTGGAAAATATAAGGGAAAACTTTTCTTTCAAGTGTTTTAACTGTGGAAAAATAGGTCACTTTGTTGCAAAGTACTCCTACGGTTATCTGAATAGTGATAATGAGAAATCTTAAAAAAGGCCTATAGACCTAAACAAAAATTCAACTTAAAAAAGAAGAAGAGTTTGTTTAGCAAAAATGAAATAGACACTGAATCTAAAGATTTTTTAGATGAAGAAGATGAAAACTTATTCATGGCTGAAATAATTCAACAAGAAGATACTAACAAAAATGATGTTGAAGATTGCAGAGTTGATGTAGAAGGTGAATTGAAATGCACTTTAAAAGAGATTAAAAAACTCAGAAAACACTTGCTTGCTGAAGAACAAAATTCTGCTCAAGCTCTTGGTCAAGAAAAAATTTCAAATCAAGAAATAGTCTCCTTGAAGACTCAACTTGAAGAAGCCAAGAGAGTTAAGGATTGTATTTGTATTGGTATAAGTTATAAAGATCAAGAAATTCAAAAACTTGAATAGGAAATTGTTGATCTTAGGAAGACCATTGAGAAGTACAAGAGTACTCTAAAACTCAATGACATGCTCTATAAGCATAAATTAAACAAGGACAAAACTGGTGTTAGGTTCGTGAAGGGTGAATGTTCAAATGATGGTGCAAAGAATAATGATGTTGCTAAAAACAATTGTTTTGAATCTAATCATCTTGATTTTAATAAGAATCATGTTCATCCTTTTAGTAATAACAAAACATCGGGTGATCCCACAATACTAGTTTACAATTTTTGGGAAAACTGGACATTGAACTAATTTTTGTTAACTAGATCTTCACTTTCAGGCTCCTATAGCGGCTAAACCGTGAGGAATTTGAAGATGATACAAACTAGTTATTTGTGAAGTTTTTTCTATAGATTCTAAATATATTTTTTTCAAAAAAATTGGAATCACATAGCATTTTTTTTCCATCTCCTTTGAAGACTAGCTTTTTTATTAAAATGACATTTTTAGGGAGTGACGCTCACCGTATACAACATAAAAAAAATTTGTATGAAGGATAAAAATCTAATTTTTTCAAATTTTCTTTTGTAACTTCAATATCTAGCACTTTTGTTTGGTTTGATAGTGTTTTATTAAATATGTTTTCCTTAATCAAGTTTCAAAGTCAAACCAATTACAATTGAAACATAGGCAGACTGTATACAACATAAATTTTTATGTATGTATCAGAATTCAATTTTTATCTTTTTAATGGACGAATGACATCAATACACAGCTTGAACATATTTTTTAAAATTTTATTCATATGATAATCTGTTATTTTTCCACATGTGCTGAACATAGAGCTTGATTTTTGGTGAAAAACCTATGTTTAATAAAACTAAAAAAACACATACATAATAAAACCAAAACATATTAAAATTATATTTGTTGGATAGATCATTATGAGGAATACTAGTATCATTTCAACTAAATTTTAAATGAATTCATTTGATCCCCTAGAAGGTAAATCAAAAGTTTGTTTTTATGAGAATTTTGATAGGTGTAAAGGAGACTCCGTTGTAGGTATGGTTTAAAACTAGTGGGGTTCTATCCAAGGGGGTTTGATCTAAGGTGGTTTGATCAAACCATCTTCAATTTAAATCTTCAAAATGGAAATTTTTAAGGATTAAATCAATATATTTTCTAAAACTATGTGATTTTAGCAAAAATCAGAATCTCCTAGAAATTGTACACCAACTTTGTGGGATCACACCATATAATTTCAACCCTTTCTTTTATGGGTACTATTTTTTTTGCAAAACATTTAGCCACAAAGTGAGCTCTTGAAGGTTCATGAATCCTATAACACCTAGATTTGGTCATAAGCAACACCTTGGATTTGCTAGATAGATCAAATGCTTTAAATGCAATACCGTGGGTCATTCTGCTAAGAAGTGCAAAGCTTATCTACAAAATAAACAATAGAAATCCAAAAAGGTTTAGAAACCTAAAAATGTGACAAAACATATAGAAAACTATGTTAGTTCAAAAAAAAATTTCATTCCAAGAAAAAGGACTTATGGGTCCTGAATAGTGGTTGTTGTAAGCACATGATAGGTGACAAAGAAAAAATCATAAATCTTGAAGATTATATAGGCGGGTATGTGATGTTTGGTGAGAGTTATTGTATACAAATAAAAGGTAGAGGTTCACTTTCTTTGAATGAGGACACTCCTATCTACATCGTGTATTAGGTAGAAGGGATAAAGCATAATCTTCTAAGTGTCAGTCAAATTTATGATAGTGTATATCATGTCTTGTTCACTTCACAGGGATGCGAGATTAAAAATAAGCTTGGAAAGGCTATTGTTGCTGGAAGGACTAAATGAAATGTTTAGAATCTTCTTGACACATCTAGTACTGAAAATAATCAAGGTATCTGTTTAATGATTCAAGTTGAAGAAAGTCGGTTGTGGCACAAGAGACTAGGTCACATTAACTTTGACAATATGGTTAGGATCAGCGAAAACCAAAATGTAAGAGGTCTGCTTTTCTTAAGAAAACCTAAAAATGCAGTTTGTAAAGAATGTCTCAAAGGCAAGAAAGAAAAGGTGAGTTTTGAATCTAAATAGAATTCTTCTACTAGGCCTCTACAACTTTTTCATATAGATTTATGTGGTTCTACATGGACTAGATCTATCAATGGTGATAAATATTTCATGTTATTTGTTGATGATTACTCTCATATGGTATGGGTTACTTTTCTCAAGAATAAATCTAAAGCTTTTGAACATTTTATAAAATTTAGAAAAATGGTTGAAAGGGAATCATATTTAAAATTGAAATATTTAAGATTTGACAAAGATGGTGAATTCACCTCACAAGAATTCATTGACTACTATGAAAGATATGGCATAAAAAGATAATATGCTACTGCGAGAACACCTCAACAAAAAGGGGTTGTTGAGAGAATGAATCTAATTGTAAAAGAGATGGAAAGGACTATGCTAGATGAAGGAAAATTGCCAAACATGTACTAGAAAGAAGTTGTTCATACAATAGTTTACATCTTGAACAAAGTAAAAATCAGAGTGAAATCCAATTTCACTCCATATGAACTATGGTATGGTAAATCTGCCTCAATTAAATACTTCATAATATTTGGTTGTAAGTGTTTTATCAACAAAGATGACGATAATCTAGGTAGTTTTCAATCTAAATCTGATGAAAGTATATTTTTAGGATACTCCACTCATAGAAAATCCTATAAATGCTTTAATAATAAGCTGAGTAAGATTTTTGAATTTGTCAATGTCAAATTTGATGAAATCTACTTTTAGATGCTAAACCTATGTAGGATGATGAGGAAGAAGAATTTGAACTTGAAATAAATTTAGAAGGATTTGAAACAAAAAAATATGAAGTTGAATTAGCAAGTCCTAAACTTACTGAAGAAAATTCTAATTTTCTTGAAAAAAGTCCTGAAAAATGTGTGACAAAAATCCCTTCAAAATATCTTTCTAGAAACCATCATAAAGATATAATTATTGCAGATAAATCTACATGAGTTCAAACAAGAAGAAGAATTGTTAAATCTAATGAAAAATCTCACATAGTTGAACTTAATGCATTCTATTTGGTTACACATTTTGAGAAATATTTTTTTGATGAAGCTCTACCTCATGAATGTTGGCTTAATGCAATGCAGGAAGAAATTGATCAAATTGAGAAAAATCATACCTAGGAATTAGTCCCAAGACTAGATGACAAAAATTTCATAGGGGGTAAATGGATATTGTGAAATAAACATGATGAAAATGGCCATGTTGTTCGCAAAAAATCTAGGTATGTCTACAAAGGGTATGCTCAAAAAGAAGGAAAAGCACCAGTGGTGTTGCTTTCTTTTGTGGTGATTGATTAGTGGCATGGAACGACAAGAAACAAGAATCTATTTCACTTTCCACTGCTGAAGTAGAATATATTGCTGCCACCTCTTAGTGTAGTCAAGTAATCTCGATGTCACAAACTATATTTGAGATGGGTATTAAAGTTTCTAAACCCATTTCTATTCTATGTGATAATAGTAGTGCAATTAATATCTCCAAAAATCCTATTATGCACTCTCAAAATAAACACATTTCTATTAAATTTCACTTTCTTCATGAAAAGGTGTTGGCTAATGAGGTTTTTGTGCAATATGTTCCTATACAAGCATAGGTAGCTAATATCTTCACTAAGCCTTTGGCTAAAGAGGTATTTGAAAGACTTTGGTCTAGAGTGGGAGTTGTCTCTCAATATTTGCTCTCTTAATGATTTATTTGGGTTTCAAGCAGATCTTGTTAGCTCTCCTAGCAGCTTATTGGTGCTTCATATGGTTTTATATTTCCTACCCCATTGCTATAGCTATAGCTATTTTTGTTCAAATTCTTGGCATTGCACTATTTTTCCCTTTGTCCTTGTGACAAAAAGGGGGAGAATTATGAGCTCTTGGTTCTGGTTCATTTTTTCGGTTTGATGGATTAGTTTTTTCCATCAAGGACAAAGGGGGAGTTTGTTGAGCTTCTCTTTCGGTATTTTACCTTGATGTCAATTTTTTTTTTTAGATTGGCATCTTGTTGATTAATTATCAATTGCATTGTCTACATTTAGATGGTTGGCACTCTTGTTCATATTCAGTTTTGGCATATTGACTTTGACATTGTGCTAATTGATTGAACTTGTTTGGTTCAGCTATGGCAGATTGGTCTATACATATTATGGCATTCAATATCTTGTTTATGGACAAAATTATTGCTTTGGTACTGATTAGGTTGAGGTTCATATGTAGATAAAGGCTATCTTTCTTAGACAGGTACATGGCATGGTTACTCAGGTATATCATTATCAGTTGGTTTTCAAATTCAATTGATAGTTCTCAGTTTAGTTTAATGGTTCTATTGGTTGAGCTTGGCTCATATCACTCTATAATACTTTACATGTTACATGGCATATCTGGGTTGGAATTACTCAAAATATCTCTTTGTCATTTGAGTTTGATATCTTTGTTGGTAAATATGTCATTGCTATATAATATGGTTCAGGGCTTACAAGCTAATATCATTAGGCCTCTATTTTGAAAAAGGTTATTTCATGGAAATCTTGTAATATGGATTTGTGGCATTACTCTAGGTTACTTGAATTTGAAAAAGACTTAGAAAGAGGTCACATTCGAATTGGGTCCTATAATTGTTGTTTCATTACGCCTTAAGGCTGACAAAAAGTATGTTGAAATAATCATAAAGTCTCTTGAAAAGTTACATGGCATCGACCCTTCGTAATAATGTGTTGCTTTTTAAGGTAGCCATCATGTTGGAAAGTCAAGGAAATTGCTTATTGATTAAGGCATCGACAAAGATGAAATGTGTTGAAATTGCATAATAATTATTTTGTTGGACTCCTTACATGGTATTATGATATTTTGGTTAAAAAGAGGTAATATCACAAACTTCAAGCTTTATCAAATCTTGAAAATTCATCGATTTCTTTAGCAAAGGGAAGTTAGGGAATTCTTTTTGGTGTTTCACAAGCTTGTGGGTTTGAAACCCTAGCAAATCCACCACCATGTAAAGATGGTATTAGTTGTTAGCTTGATAATTTATCTTGCTACAAATCATGTTATAGAAGGAAAGGCTCATTGAATGAACTATGAAGCTTCTTGAAATATAGTTTGCCATTTCACTATGGGTGTGGAATCATGCATGGAAGGAATATGTCGATTCATCAATCGACTAGGCTGGTAATGTTCTCACAATAGTTTTTCAGGTTCATTCTTTTAGTTACTTGGAAGATCTTCAATTATTATTTTCTCTCATCCATAAAAGCTTCGAAGTGTTCTCACTCTTTGGTCTAAAATTGTGTTATTTCTGAAATCTTTTCCATCTTATTTTTGTGTTTATTCGATTCATATCTATAATTAGTATTGTTGCTAAAAATTGCTCAGGTGAAACAAATTTGTTTATCTGAAAATGATGCATTTAGTTCGGTTACTCTACATTTTTTATGATAGGTGTTTTGAAAATATTGCTTATTTTTGTTAACCATGATGTGGGTTTGGTTACATTTCAGATTCTTTACTTTTTCAGCCAATAAAATAAGAAATAAGATGATGCTTGCTTGTTCTTGTATAAAAAAAATTCATGAAGGGTATTGTTGTTTAAGTCTCTTCAAAAATGAAATATGTATTTGTGTGCATACGTTACTAGAATCTTGTAATAGATGTTGGCACTAGTGCAGATATGTCATTCTTTTAGGTTTTTGTGATCAAAAAGTAAAATGACACATTAGCTTTCCAAAAATTAAACCTTGGCTAAATATTTGAAATCATAAAATAATTGTATCCACCTTTCATGGGCTTTGAGGGTTTCAGTGCTATTTTCTTAATATATTCATTTCTTCTCATTCTGTCAATAGAAATCTATTTTTTTCTGGTCACTTCTGTGAATCTGAAAACATACCTACTTAGTTTTGCAAAATTTTGTAACATTGCACATACCTCTATTGTTGAAAAATAAAATGATGGCTTTCTTTATTATATAGAAAAATAGAGATAGAAATAGTCGAAGAAAAATCAAGAGAGATTGAATACATCATAGTATGAATGGTCTATTTAGATAGACATGTTTTATTTTGAGATTGTAAATCTGAAACATAAGATCAATATAAGATGTCCTAAGATGAGAGAATGACTAGAATTTTGAAGGCTCAACTCAAAACCTTGAGGATTGTTGGTATTGTTTTTTGAGAGGCACTTGTGAGAAAAGAGAGAAAGAAAGAGACCCTCTGTATGATTGTATTTTCTGTAAATTGAAAAGGGGTTGGTGCTCCTTCAAATTGGTGATTTTTAAATGAGGGTTTGGTGCTCCTTGAGTTGGTACTCAAAAATCAGCCTATAAGGCATTGTTAAAAGTGGTTTTACAAATATAAGCCTAAAAGGCAGCAATTTAGGAGTGGTTTTTCTACCCCAGGAGGGTTTTCCATTCAGCATATCTTGTGTCACTTCTCTCATCTATTATTCCTCTGATTTATTTTGAAAATTCTTTATTATGCTATCTTGTTTCAGTTTCTATAAATAAATTGAAATTAGTTCATGACACTGTTTCACACCCCCCTCTTAGTGTCTTTTTCACTCCAACACAACCAAAATCAAAATGGCCCACTTACATATTATGTCAAAAGCAACCTATTATCCATGTAGATATTATGAACACCAATGTAAAAAGGTGTAGAGGTGCCTAGATTTGATAAATATGGAGGAAAGGAAGATCCTTCTAACCATGTTAATTCTTATAACACCTTATGTAGTGACTGTGTCCTTGATAATAAACTCTTGGCTAAGCCTTTCCCTAGGTCCTTGAAAGATACTGCCTTGGAATATTTCTCTTCATTACTAAACAACTCAATTTGTTCATTCAATGAACTTGTTGATGAATTTTTCAACCATTTCCAAGTGCATATGACTCCTAAGATGACCTTGGATGACTTGATGAGATGTAACAAAAAATAAAACAAAAGGATAATTGACTTTATCTCATGCTACCAATTTTTGTATTCTCAAATTGATGTCAAGGTTCTCGATCCTCACCTTGAAAATATGTTCATAGGAAATTTGCAAAGTAAGATACAACATAAGATTACCATGAGGAAATTTCCATCCTTCATGCACTTGTGTACTACCCTTCATAATTATCAAAACTCGGTTAGTAGTTGTGATGCAAAGTCCACTTCTAGCCTTATTAAGAAGTCTAAGCCCACAAACCAAAGAAATTACTAACCTTTTTGAAAATAGAATAATGGTTTTCTTTAATTCAACCCCCCTAAACAAAAAAATACCAACAACCAAGTAGTTTTTAAATCCATGATACACTTTAGCTATGGGGACCCAGAAATATAATTCACTACCTTATCTGATACCCTTGACAACACAATGTCCCAAATTTTAGAGAAACAAATGATTACCTTGCCTCCTATTAATAAACTCAATCCTAATAAGCCATTTCTCAAAAACTTTAGACCAACCTCCCAATGCCATTATCTCTGACAAAATGGATATTATATGGAACATTGTAAGCATCTTAAACATCTTATGCAAGACCTCATTAACTCTAGTCATCTTTCCATTGGAGGTGCTAGTGATCAAGGAAATAAGTTTGTTTCCCGTCCTAACCAAAACTTAAATTTTTTTACCAACCCTATGCCAAAACATAACATTGCATTTGTCAAAGCTAGTGAAACTACAAAAGATAATATGATGAATATTGATATAGATTATGAGAACATAGATACAATTCAAAAAATTCCTATCAATAATAATCAAAAAAATCTTATTGATAGTTTGATCGCATTGGTCGAAACTCAACATTGTAAGGGATAAAGTAAAATTCCTCTTGAGATTTCTTTCTCCTCACAAGATATAGTTAAACATGCACTTGATGGTCCTCTTTACATAGTGAGTTGAATCTATGATAATCCCACTAATGGGATATTAATAGATCTCGTCTATGGAGAGAATGTGATCATTGAGGAATTCTTACTTTTGCATGAACTCTATCAAGACATATATGATAAATGAAAATAATGGATCAAGATGCTTAACGGTTTCACTTGCCCTACAATGGGATAAATCACCTTCCCATTACAAATAGGACCCAAAACATTACATACCTCATTCTCCATCATCCTATAGTTAGACCAATTTTGTGTGAAGCTAGGCTATCCATGGCTTCTCTCCATGAATTTCATCCCATAAATTGTTCATAAATTCTTAAATTTTCCCTTTGAGGATGGAATATTTACTATGCATCATAGTGTTTTTAACCCCTTTTCTTCCTCGAAAAAAAAATCTTTAGATTTATTTTGGCCTGAGCCTATAGAACCTATCAAACCATGAGAATAATTCTTTTCCAAATCCTATCAAAAGTTCAAGGAAAATAAAATAGGAGAATCATCCCTTTAAAACAAGTGTCGATTCACCATAGTGCCTATTTTCCTTGAACAAACCATGATTGATCCTAAAAATGGTCCAAATTAAAAATACCAACCTAAGAAATAACCTTCACCTCCTTCCTACAAAAGACTAAGAGATAACAAAAGCAATCCCGTCATGCCTCCTAGAATAAAAAAATTATATAAATTCAAAGAGAAAGCAGTCAAACAACCTACTATGGTTTCTTCTGTTATTCTCCTTAAGGAAGAAAATAAGCCTATGGTTTATCAACCCACTCCTACACAATTGCAAATTGAAAATATAACTAAAATAAACAAAGGTGCTAGAGAGTGTAGGAATAAATGTTGTTCTCTTGCTCGAAAGTTAAATGAAGAAAACAATAAATAAAATAAAGATCCAAACTCAACAAAAGAAATCAATGATGACTCTACCCCTTCCTCTTGACACAAAAATACCCTCTAATGCAACCACAACAAGATTTGAACTCTCACTTGGACATTACCATTTGACCTTCTATTGTGATTAATTTAGATGATGATGGGGAAGCTGCCAAAATTGATGAAAAAGTGTACATAATGAATTGAATACATTTTTTTCCTTCTCTATGAGCTTAAAACGCAATTCTCCTAAGAAATTTTTTGAACCTAGTGATGACCCTAGTTCGACATTTTCTATTGTCCCTCTAGCTAGTATTTCACCTTCTATATATGATGAACATGACTGGGATGCAAATGAATTTCTTATAGGTTGACTCACATGTTCCTTACTAGTATTTTTAATTTGTTCTATTTATTTATATTTGGATTTCATATGCATAATGTGATCCCCAGTGATGTTCTATTTGATGTATCTCCCTCTCTTTGTGAAATTCATCTATTTGTACCTTCATTTTTCTTTATTTCGTACATTGTTTCACTTTTATTTTCATTTGTCTTATGTTTTCCTTTTGGGGATGATGCAAGGAATCAAGACATTCATGTGTCTTCCATGTTCACCCAAAATCTTTTCCTTTATTCTTTATTTTGTTTTCTTATGTTTTCCTTTTGGGGATAACACAAGGCATTAAGACATTCATGTCTTTTCCATGTTTCCCAAAAAAAGGTTTTTTTTTCTTTGTTTTTTCTCTCTTTGTGTCCTTCCAGTTCTATGTGTATTTACATAATGATGATAGTTCTAAACTCTCTACAAACATTGTAGCAAAAACAAACTGAACCAAAATCCATAGATCCCCTATGTGTTTGGATTTTCATTTTGGGGAAGACCCCTCTCTTTTCTTTTCTTTTCATGATGTAGTCTAATTTGGAAACATATGACTTGGCATATGGCTTTCCAAGGTAGCTCCCATGTCTTCTTTTGTTTGAATTTTTCTTTTTCTAATTTAAAGCAATTTCTCACAATATGGTGTTTAGAAATTTCTTTAAAGTGTGGGCATACATTGGCATTATTATTTTGTATTTTTTATTTTTTTTATGGTTCATGGTGCAGTCTTTATATTTTATGCATTGAAATTTTCTCCTTGTGGTTGATATTAGGAGTGATGTCCTTCAAAATCATGATCTATCTTAGAATATTATATTCCTCTTAGTTACTTGATGAAACACACTACATCCCCTAAGTTGTGAATCTTCTATTCTTTGACTGGTCCTCTCTTGGAGACATTAGGACTAATATTCCCTAAGTTAAAGACCTAACATGAACTAAGAAGGACTCCTTTGAACATTTATTATTTTTGCATTTACATTTTCAATTATATGGCCACCTTGCATAATACGTCTTGCATTCCTCTAGAGCCATCTTGTTTGTTCACTAGTCTCAAGAACACAAAGTTTTGTTTGCCTCATGAATCTTGAAGATCATTGTTCATGAGATCCAAGCATACAAATTATTTCTTTCCTCATGAAGCTTGAAAATAGTTTTTGCGTGGCACCTTATTAAAGTTATTGAGGTATAACTTTTTTATGGTTATTGATGGGAAGCGCAACTGAGTCATGAATTTCTTTTAGCCACTCATGTGTGAGTGTGAGGGAATACTAGACATATGTGTATGTGTCTCACCTCTTTCAAATCCTCACCCAATAGACATCCTAAATTTCCATTACCTTAGAGTGAGCTTGCATTTTTTTGAAAAAAAACCTAGATCTGATCCATATTGTGATGGACAAATGGTCAAAGCTTGATCCGATCCTTTTATTTTAATTTTCTTTTTGTCTTTGGTAATGTATGATCTTTACCATTCTTATGTGTGTTATTTTGTGCCTATATTGGTTTTCATGGGATTTTGATCCTGGGGGCTTGATCACCCCTCTTGATCATTTCATCTTGTCTTACTCGCATTAGTACACCTAGACCCCTCTTGAAGTAGATTTGTCTACTTTAGTGTGAGTTTGAAGAAAGTTCATCCTCTCACTATAAAGGGGGCTAAATTTAGTATCAAAAAATGTTGTCAGTAATATTTTCACACTTGTTTGTGCCCTCCTTGTTGAATTGAGCTTAATGATGCCTTGACTTAGTGTTGTAATATGATTAACACACTCACATTCTAGGTCTTGAGCCCTTGTGAATTAAATAAACTTAATCATACCATATTTTAGGTGTTGTAAAGTGTTAACATACTTTTCTAGGGTGGTCATTAATAATTAGGACTCATTCTGCTTTAATTTGTCTTATTTTACATCCACAAGCCTCGTTTAATACACCTTTTGAGATGATCCTAGCACAAATCAACATACAATCATAATTTAGGTGTTTCTAGGTTGTTTTCCATAGATTTGGTGGTTTGGGACATAGTCTCCACCTTGGGAAAATGAGTTCCACTTAGTTTTTTGGGTCCTAATCCTAGTTTTACACCTTTCTAAGCATTTTTGAAAATGGTCCCATCAATTATGCCTAATGGGAATCATTCAAAATTTTGGGTGAATGAGTCTCATGTGGCCCTAAATTAATGTTAATTCAAGTTATTTATGTTATTTTATCCTCCAAGATCTGATGTTGGCTTGTAGTGTTGTAATTTTGAGAATTCTTACATAATTAAGTATAAAAATAAGTTTTTTTCACTCATTTTTACCTAACAACGAATCAAGTGAACTAGCAAGTTGAATGAGCATTCTAATATAAAATTTTAGTTCACAAGAGAATTCACGAGTCTTCAAGTGTAGATTATGAAGCATTATAGAGCATTATTCAAGCATCAAGCATCATATTTTCTTTTGAGCTAACAATTGTTATGTAGCTTTTTATGAATCAAGCTAGCATTTCATTCAAGATATATCCTATTCAAGAAAGAGTCAAGATATACAGCCATTGGAGCTATCTCACACATGTTTGCAACACTTCATTGCTAGATTTTGGTAAGTTGCAACATCATATTTTTTTTATTCATCATTCTTCATTTCTATTTCATTTCATTCCAAGGTTAGATTATTGAAATAGTTTTTGACCAATGAAAACCCCTATCCACTAAAAAAACATCCATTTTCCATCTCTTTAGTGTGTGACTTATAGGTTTATATTAAAGATAATTTGACTTGAGTAAGTTTGGAATAATTTTTCAAAGTTCCTAAAGTTGTCAAAGTTTAGAGAGCATTGAAGAACACCTACAGGTTGGTGTAGAAATATTCAAATCAGGAAACTTGAAGAAGTAGATTAGATAGATTGAGAAGAGAAAATTTAGACCTTGAAGTTCTAGAAAACCCTAACTAGACTAATTCCCTAATTCTAGTGAATGATTCATAGTTTATGTCAACAATTATAATTCTATTTAGATACCCATTTTCTTGATTCTTTTTCCTTCGCGACTGATTCACCCAACTTGGTCTATGACTCCCAAAATACATTAATGTCAAAATTTGTAGCATTTCAGGCCTTCATTCAATCATCTCTATATTCCCATGTGTGCACATTTCATCATGAATCTTTCTATTTTTTTTTACATACTTTTTTAAGCCATTTAGTGAAGCATTGCATCATATTAAGGTTTGAAACTTCTTCTTGCATTAGTTTTTCTTTCCAATCCCTAGATTGGTGAACTCCTCATTAGTTTACAGTCATCCCCTAGGACAACCCTGTTGCAAGATATCTTTCTCCTTTGCATTGATATCTCTAGGGTCAGCCTTGAATGAGAGAGAGCAAAGATTGTTATTTTATCTCCCAAGCATAGAAAACACATAATTTTCTTCCTTTCAAACCTAATGGCTTGTTTTAAACAAGTACTTATCTTAAGAATTCGATCTCATTGCTGCTATAAGTAAAGTATTTGAGAATTTTTATTTTCCCTAAGGTATTTTGACTTTTTCTTGGGTTGGCCATTGTTTGTGTCAATTAGGATCCTTATCTAGCACATTTGAGTAGGTTTTTATTATTTATGTTGTATTTTATCTAATCATATCCATAGAAACACCAAATTTTCTATATATAAATTTTCTATCTACAAATTGAATATTAGTGGAGGTAAAAATACCAAAACAAGGGTTTGAATAGGGGAAAAATCCTATATAGGCACCCTTTTCCCCTCTTTTTTATGATTTTTTAGGTTTATATCCAAAGGTGACAAGTTGTAGAGAATGAGAGAACAATGTACACCTATATATTATACACATGAAAGTTTTAGATCTTGGATCATACTTTCTAATCAATGATGTTGACATCCATGACCCCTTAATTTAGATCCAAATTTCTAGGATATAGGTGTATAAAACTCTTCCCTTTTCAACATTTATTTTATTACATCAATTTTGAGTTTCATATGTGTGTGAACCATATATTTTTGGGGAGAGGATACTCTCTTGCACTTCTAGGGTTTTTCACCTAAAAGGATAGATATTTTTCACCAAAAGGAATCTAAGGGTTCATTCAAGACTTATGCAAATGTGATTTACATGTGTCTAAATGAAATGATCTAAATTTAATAAATTGATAAAAGAAACTGAAAAATGATGTGAAACTAATGAAATGCAAGATGTTTGAAAAACACGATGTAAAATGACCTAAGAATGCATGTAAACTATAATATAAATGGAAGATATTGGAGAGGTTCACTTGGAAACTAGAATATAATGCAGAAAGGTTTTGGAATCTATTAGAATTTTTTGTTGGAGCCAACTAAGACAGTTACACCAAGCTGCACGACTTAGTCTTCTTTTGGGGTGATTCTGCTAGAACAGGTTTCAAGAAACTAGGATTCAAAATTGCAGAAAACACTTTTGAGGCCTAGCAATGGGACTAATTCACCAATGATGGCAACTTAGTCAACCTTCAAATTTTGGGAATCTTGAAGGTGCAATTTATAGTTTTCAATCTGTACTTTAGTTCCTGACCAAAATTTGGATCCGAATCTAAATTATTTGACATGTAGGTGATCTCCAAGCTTCCTTTAGGGTTTTGTTGACTTCGAATGTTCTTGACACCTTTTAACACCTTTCTCTTTGAAAAATCTACATACCAGACCTAAAAAAAACACATGCAAAGAGAGGAAAATGGGTTAAGGGTTAGAGAATAGGGCTTTTCCTTAGTCAAGCCCCATTTTTGTAATCAAACCCTTTAAAATGAAAGGAAATGGAAATACAATGATGATTGAACAACATGAAATGCTACAACACACCAAACCCTTGAAGTAGATGCTGCAATGGATGAATGCTTGGATGCTTGACAATAGCTTAATTTCTTGACTAGGAAGAAAGGGAGTGAAAATGAGGGGAAAACCCTTTATTTATACATCATTTTCTCTAATTCCCAAAAATACCTTATGATAGGCTAACCTCAAGGTCTAGAGAATAATATCCCACTAGAATTATAAAAAAAAAATTATTTTTAAGCCAGATGGGACTAAGTCGCCCAAGGTGGTGACTTCGTCAGGCACTAGGGAAATCTTACTGGATGTTAGAAATTAATGTGTGTTTCATGATCTTTATCCACATTATTCTCTGAAAAATAGTTAAGTATGATATGTAAGTGCATTAAGGGACCATTTAAACATAAGAAAGGGTCAAATTATGTATGAAAAGCATAGAAAAGTGTGAGAGTTGGTTACAACACCTTACACCACTTTGAAATAATGCTTGGTAAGTGATAAAAAGAGGCTATTTAGGTGAATTATAATAAAATTCCCCTAGAAAAGTGTGTGAACAACCAAAATCTTATGCAAAAGAAGGGAAAGAGGATTCCCGAATGAGTTTCTAGGGTTTTTCACCTTAGAAGATAATTTTAGAAGAATAACTCTCTTTCACACTAATGGTTTTGTGGTTTTGGGTATTTATTCAAAAAAGGGTTATTTGATATGTGTGTGTGTTGTGTGCTTGAAATATGGAAATGAAATAATACTAAACAAACTAAAGAATTGTAAACATAACAATGTAATTCTGGACTACATATAATGTAAAGAAAATAACCTAAATACTTACAAATAGAAAGGAATCAGGAAAGATAGAAAATTGTGCTCCTGCAAATAGAAACTTGAAGATGAAAGGCCCTAGAATCCTTTGGAAAATGTCTAACATATTCATAGGTAAATTTCCACCAAGTTGGGTGACCTAGTCCTCTTGTCAGGAAGTTTGACTAGAATAGGTTTTTGTCAAATGGGTACTCAAAAATGTGAAAATCCCCAAACCACAAGCTCAGAGGGACTAGGTCACCATTATGGATGACCTTGTCCTCTTCTAGGTTTTCAGGAATGTAAAAAAGGATATTGGAGTCCTCGGTCTGCACTCTAGATTCCAACAGATGTCTAGATCAGCTTTTGCTAAAAATGGGCAGAAAGAGGCCTACAAGCTTGAACTAGGGCTTTGTTGACCTGGATTCTTTGGATAAGTTGGGGACACCTTTCTAAAACCTTTCTTCTTCACAAAATTTTAAATCACACATGCAAAGAGAAGACAAGGGTTAGGGTTAGAGATTATGGGTTTGGCTTGGTCAAACCCCTTTTGAGTAATCAAACCAAATGGGGACATAAATAAAGTAAATCATGAGAAACCACATAAAATAATGGATTTTACCTTGCCTTGATGATTGATCCTGAGTTGTTGCAGTAATCAACCCTTAAATGCTTAAGAACGATGTCTTGTTGACTTGGAAGGACCAAACCCTAGCTTTCTTGGGGAGAGAAGTAATGAGATAAAGAGGTGAGGAGGAGAAAATCGATGGTGCATAATGAGGGTACCTCATGAGAAATTAGGGTTTTGGATCTTATTTATACAATTTATGCCCTAATTTTCCTGAAATAACACCATATAGACCGACCTTAGGGTTTTAGAGACAAGAATTCTGAAAGAAATTAAATTGAAATTGAAATTTTTGCCACATACAACTAGGTTGCCCAAGGTGGTGACCGAGTCCACCTAGAAAAATTACACTTTTTTTCGGTGATTTAAATATAATTATTTATGTTTTTCAGGATTGTCTTCAAAAAACACACTAAGAGAAGACATGTATGAAAATTTAAGGGGTCATTTTGGCATAACAAGGGTTTAATTTGGTGATGACAAGCCTAGGAGAGTGTGAAAATGGTTTACAACACCTTACAATACTTCGTCACAAGGCTTGGAAAGGTGTAAAAATAGACTGAAAATTATCCAAAATCCATAGGCAAAGGTCCAAATGAGCAAAAAGTGTCAAATTCCATACTTTTTGGTGACATACAATGAATGTGGGTTACAATGCTTCATAACATATTTATAAGACATCAGAAAGTTTTTATTGATTTACAAGATTTCAAGGCCTAATTTGAATGTGTTGGCCACATTACAACATTAAATCTAGGAAAAACTAGACCAAAATTCAATAGGAAACGCCCAAATGATCATGAAAATGTCAACGATATATTTTTCTACGTTAAATTTAGCCCCCACTTTAGTGAAAGGATGAAATTTCTTCAAACTCACACTAAAGTAGCCAAACATGCATATGGAGAGGGAGCGATATGTAGTCATGCTAGTGATATGAGACAAAAATAATCAAGAGGACTGATCAAGCCCTGAGGATCAAGATCCCATGGAAAACCAAACATTAGAAAAAAGGAACACACAGGAAAGAGTGATGTAAAATAATGAAAGAGAGGGAAAGAGATAAGTGAGATCAAGCTTCGATTGTTTGTCCAACTAGTTGTGGATTTGATCTAGGTTGTTTTTGTAGAAGGATGCATACTCAGATTAAGGTGACAAAACTCAGTGAGAGGTCCTAAAAGGTGAGAAACATACACTCATGTGGTTATGGGGAAGTTCGTGCTACTAGTTGGGCTTCCCACCTAACCATACCAAATTTATACCTCTTGATAACTTTAATAAGGTGCCACAAAAGAAAATGGCATTTCTATCTTTATGAGATAGGAAAAAATTCATATTATTGGAGCTCATGAACAAATAAGATGGCACCACAAGTATGAAAGATATGTTGTGCAAGGTGGCCATTTAAAAAATGAAAAATGTAACATGCAAGATAATGTTCAAAGGAGTCTTCCTTAGTTCATGTGAGGTCTTTAACATAGGGCACATTATGCCTAATGCATCCAAGAGAGGACCAATCAAAGAATAGAAAATTCACAACTTAGGGGATGCAATGTGTCACATAAAACTACCAAGAGGAATGCAATATGCTAAGATAGATCATGATCATGAATGAAATTACACCCAATATCATCCATAAAGTGACAAGTTACACATTGTATGAAGTAAGGAGGTCACACTAAGAACCAAGAAAGAGGAAAAAAAACAAAATAAATAATGCCAATGTATTCTCCCACTTTAAAGTAATTTCTACACTATACTATGAGAAATTACTTTAAACTAGCAAATAAAAATGAAAAGAGAAAGAAAGACACGAGAGCCAACTTGGAAATCCCCAAGGCCAAGTCATATTTTTATAGGTAAGGATATGTCATGCAAAGAAAAAAGAAAAGAAAGGGAAGGGGTTGCCACCAAAACAAAAACACCAAATACATAAGGGATCTATGGATTTGGGGTTATTATGTTGATTTATGCAATGTTTCTAGAGAGCTCCAAACTATCATTATCCCCCAAATATACAAATCTAGAAGAATGACACAACCAAAGAAAAAGCAAAGAAAAGGAAAGATCCTTTTGGGTGAACATGGAAAAGACATAGATTGTCTCTATCATCACCAAAACTAAAAAAAAAAACAAAAGAGAAAAGGAAATGGTGAAAGAAAAATGAAAATATTTTGAGACAACATGAAAGAGACATGGAATTTCTCAATGCCTTGCATCATCCCCTAAACTAAAACACAAGAAATAGACAGAAATAAAAAGGGACCATTTGGGTCAACATGAAAGAGGCATTGCAGTCTCAATGCCTTGTGTCATCCCCAAAAGGAAAACACAAGCAAAAAAAAAACAAGGGCCCATTTGGGTCAGCATGAAGGAGACATTGTGGTGTCAATGCCTTGCATCATCCACAAAAGGAAAACACAAGAAAAATACAAAAATAAAAAGGGATCAGTTGGGTAAACATGAAGGAGACATTCTAGTCTCAATTCCTTGCATCATCCAAAAAAGGAAAACACAAGCGAAAGAGAAAAGAGAGAAAGTGAAAGAAATGCATTACATATAGAAGAACGAAGGTACAAATATATGAATGTTACAATGAGAGAGATACATCAAATAGAAAAGTATGGGGGAAAACATTACACACAAGAAAATACACAAAACAAAATAAAAAAAGACTAGCAAGGAAAATCCAAGTCAACTGTCTAGCAAGTCATTTGCCTCCCAGTCTTGTTTAGTGTATAGTGAAGGCAGGCGACTGGCTAGAGGGACAAAATCAATTGAAAAACTAGTATCAAGGTCAATACTCATCCTAGGAAATTTTTATGCAAGCTCATCGAAGAGGAAAAAAATTTGTTCAAATCATTATACACCGCTTTGTCCAGTTTAGCAATCTCATCATTGTTAACTAGATTAATCACAATAGGAGGATGAATAATGATGGTTGTTTAAGAATGTAAATTTTCTTGTGATTTTTGTATAGGATCGGTTTGCGGTGTTTTGGGAGGAGGATAATCATGCATTGCTTCTGTCAAGTGTGGATTATGATTCTATTTATTTTCTTGTTCATGTAACTTGCAAGCAAGGGCACGACGTCTATGCCTTCACTCCCTAGTGCCTCTATTTCTTTTGATTTTGTTGTCGAGTTGTGTTTATGAAGGAGTGGGTTGATCAACCATAGATTATTTTTACAAAAGGAACCATGTAAAATTGTTCATCCACTTTCTCCTTTGCCTTGTAAAATTGTTTTACTTGAGGAGGCATGACATAGTTACTTTCACAATCTCTTGGTATCTTGGATGATGTAGGTGAAGTTTTAGGTGTTTTTTGTTGTTGGTTGTGTGCTTTTTTTTCAGGTTGAAGCATTGTTTCGTCTAGGATGGTATTTTCTAAAGTGGATGGGGACATATTGGAGAGAGACAATTCGACTATTTTCTTTTCTTTAAATTTTTGGTAAGGAATGAAGAAGAACAATTTTTGAGGCATTATGGGTTCCATGGGTTTAGGCCAAAAGGCTTCTAAGGAAAATTTTCCTTTGGAAGACAAGGGGTTAAAGCCACTATGATGGACAATGAACATGTGACTATAAAATTGAAACTTTAAACATTTTTGAATAACCAATGGGACAACTTTCATTGAGTGAAGCCATGGATGGCCTAGCCTCAAATGAAACTAGTCTGACTACGGGATGATGGAATATTTTACATCTAATGTTTTTGGTCCTATTTCTAATGGAAGGTTGATCAATCCTATTGTAGGGAAAGAAAAAACATTGTGTGTTTTGATTCATGCTTTTGAATTATCATAGTCATCTTGATAAAGATCATGTAATACCAAAAATTCCTCAGTGATCATGTTCTCTCCATAGGTGGGATCTATTAATATCTCATTAGTGGGCTTGTCATAGATACAACCATCTATGTAAAGAGGACCATTGTGGAGATTTTTTAGTATTTCCTAAGAGGAGAAATTAATATAAAGAGATTTCTTAGGTTGGCCCTTATGAGGGATAACATCTATCGTACCTACCATTTCATCCATAGTATTAACATGGGGAGCATGCATAATAGGCTTAGAATGTTCATCAGCTTTAGCAACATTCATCACATCATTATTTGTAGTTTCACTAGCTTTGACAAATGAAATATTATGTTTGGGCATTGGATTGGTGAAAATTTTCAAGTTTCATTTTGGAGGGGTAACAAACTTATTACCAAGTGATCATTAACACCTGCAATGGATAGACAACCAAAATCAATGAGATCTTGAACTAGATGCTTAAGATTCTTGCATTGTTTTGTGTCATGTCTATTTTATCTATGAAAATGGCAATAAGCATTGGAGTAAAAATTTGCAGGTAAAGGATTAGTAGGATCGGGTGCATGAATGACAGGTAAGGTAATAATTTGTTGTTGTAAAGTTTTAGAAATTTTGTTACGAAGGGTGTCTAGTAGAGGTGTGAAGTGTCTTTTCATATCTCCATAACTAAAAGGCATTATGGTTTTAACAACTTCTACTTGGGTGTTGATAGTTTGAGTTGGTTGTTGAGAGGGGCTAAATTGCAAGAACCCTTTTGTTTACTTTCTAAATGGTTGGGAATTATTTTGGCTAGTATGTTCAGATTTTCACAATCTGAATATAAGTGGAACTTGTATCTTGAATACTAATTGAATTGTGATAATCAAAAAGCTCTGTGCATAAATCCATGAAAGAGGGGAATTTAGTCATAGTGAGTTTTTCTAAAAGTTGAGTTTTCAAGTTTTATATAAAAATATTTTGAAGATGTGGGTCACGGATCTTTACATTGATTTGGGAATAAAGTGATTGATAGCATGAGATAAAACCATTTATCTTTTCATTTTATTTTTTCTTGCATCACATCAAATAAGCCAATAACTTCTTGGGATTCATATGCACTTTGAAATGATTGATAAATTCATCAACAAGTTAATTAAATGAATGTATTGAATTGTTCAGTAAAGAGGAGAACCATTCCAAGGTAGTATCTTTTAAATTCCTAGGGAATAGTTTATATTCAAGGAAAAAGTCACTACATAAAGTGGTGTAGGCATTAACATGATTAGAAGGATCTTCCTTCCCTCCATATTTCTCAAATCTAGGCATCTCTACTCCTTGTGGAATCGGTGTTCACAATACTTCTAAGGATAATATGTTGTCGCAAACATAATATGTGGGTGGTTCATTCTGATTTTGGTTGATGGTAAATATTTTTTGTTGCATGGATAATATAGTTTGTTAAAATTTTATTATGAGAGGGTCAGTGTAAGTGGTATGAGGTGGAAGAGAAAGTGATGATGGAGTGTATGTAGTTGTAGGGAAACTGGAGAGAATATTGATGGATGGTATGGTAGAAGAGGATAGAACATGAAATTCCACATAGGAATGAGGGATGCTAGCAAGAATAGTCCACAAAGGAATCACATTACTAAATTGCTGCATTGTGGTGGTGACATAAGGATAGGTATAGGTATGGATAAAGGTTATTTTTGAGGGAGGAGGAGTTTGAGGCCTTCCTTGGCTAATCATAGTGTTTTCCTTGTGAGAGACACTAGAGGTGGAAGGAACATGTTTTTGATATATCTCAACTATTTGCTTCACAATGTCTAGGCCTTTGTCATTATCAAGCATACAATGGATGTTTTCTATAGTTGGAATTGTGATGGCTGAAATATTTTCAAGGATCACTTGATGTTACAAGTGAACTAAGTCTTCATGGATGTGAATGATCTTGTCTTGTGGGATATCATTGAGTGTATGGTCAATATGCATGCTACTTGAAGCTCTAGGTAACCCAAGATCTAAAATTCATGTGTTATTGCAAGATTCCATGAGTCTCAAACTTATTCTCACTAAGGTATTAGCAATAGGAAACCAAACACTCATGCAAAGGTTTCTAAAAGTGGGGTGGATGAAAATGCAATACAAACAAAGAGCACTAAAATGTTGATAACTTAAATTCAGGAAAGCAACACAAAAATGTAGAAATAGCAAGCAAAAATATAGAAAATACAGATTAAATTCTAGAATATGCAACCGGACTAAGTCACCTAGGGTGGAGAATTAGTCCTAGTAGTGATTTTTTGAACAATTTTTAGAACTTTTAAGTAGTTTTAATGATTTTTAGGTTGGAGAATTAGTCCCAGTACTGTATGAAAATGAAAAAAAATGAATTTTTAATGAAATGTTATGCAAATATGCAAGCTATATGAGCTTTTCACTAATGCAATTTTGAAAACCCTAGAATGAAAAAAAATGTAGACCCTAATGCAATGTTGATGCAAGATATTACTATGATGAAAATGCACTTCTAATCAAAAGTAAAAATGTTCTAAAGGTGGGTTCACCAAAATGAACCATACATTTTTGGGGAAACGATGCTCCCTTGCACTTCTACGGTTTTTCACTTAAAAGGAGATAGATTTTCCACCAAAATGAATCTAAGGATTCATTCAAGACTAATGCAAATGTGATTGAAATGTGTCTAAATGAAATTCTCTAAATGCAATAAATTGATAAAAGAAACAAACAAATGATGTGAAACTAATGAAATGCAAGATGTTTGAAAAAGACAATGTAAAATGACCTAAGAATGCATGCAAATTGTAACATAAATGGAAGATATTGGAGAGGTGCACCTAGAAACTAGAATCCGATGTAGAAAGGCTATGGAATCTTTCATAATTTTCTATTGAAGCCAACTTGGCCAACCGGGACAGTTACACCAAGCTTGGTGACTTAGTCCTATTTTGTGGAGATTCTATCGAAACAGGTTTCGAGAAACTAGGTATCTAGAACTGTATAACACACTTTTTAGGCCCAATAGTGGGACTAATTCACCAATTATAGTGACTTAGTCAACCTTCATGTTTTAAGAATGTCAAACATGCAATCTATATTTTTCAATCTAATCTTTAGCTCTTGACAATAATATGAATCTGAATCTATGAACTTTGACCTGTAGGTGATCTCCAAGATTCTTTTAGTGTTTTTTGAATTTGAATGATGTTGACACCTTTTAATACCTTTATCTTTCACAAATCTACATACAAGACCTACAAAATACACATACAAAGAGGGGAAAAGGGGTTAAGGGTTAGAGAATTTTGGTTTTCCATAGTCAAACCCCATTTTGGTAATCATACCCTTGAAAATGAAAGGAAATTGAAAGAGAATGATGATTTAACAACATCAGATGCTACAACTCCCCAAACCCTTAAAGTATAAATATGAAGGTATGCAAGTATATGCTCCGATGGATGAATGCTTGAAGTTCCTAGAATGATAGGATGCTTGAAGATAGCTTAATAACTTGATGAGGAAGATAGGGAGAGTTAAAATGATGGGAAAACCCTTTATTTATATTTTATTTTCTCTAATTCCCAAAATACCTCATCACTGGTTGACCTCAAGGTCTAGAGAATAATATCCTACTAGAATTATAAAATAATTTTGATTTTTAAGATGGATGGGACTAAGTCGCCCAAGGTGGGGACTTGGTCCCACCAAGGAAATTTTACTAGGTATCAGAAATTAAAGTGTTTTTAATAAAATTTAACAACAGTATTCTCTCAAACATACTTATTTATGACATGTAAGTGCATTAAGGGGTCATTTAAACATAAGAAAGGGTCAGATTATTGATGACAATCATAGAAAAGTGTAAGATTTTATTACAACACCTTACAACACTTTCAAATAAGGCTTGGTATGTTATAAAAAGAGGTTGTTTATGTCAATTATAATTAAAGGGCCCTATAAAAGTGTGAAAGTGGGTTGCAACACTTCATAACAACTTTGTAAAATTTCAAAGGGTTTTTATTTATTTACAAGAGTTCAAAGCATAATGTGAATGTGTTGGCCACATTAATACTTTAAATCTAGGAAAATTCAAGACAAAATCCATAGGGAAGGCCCAAATTAGCGTGAAAATGTCAAGGATACATTTTTGTATGTTATAGTGTGACTTGTTTTTATTTTTAGTTTTGGATTCTTAGTTAAGTAGTTCAATAAATTAACATTAAATCAAATAAATTTTGATAGAAACAAAAGAACCATGTAACTTACGAAGATGGGCTCTCTTTCTAGGATATTAGTTAATCTTGATAATTTTTTGGCTTATATTATAATGTTGATGTGAAGAAATATATACCCAAGTAATCTCCTTGTTAGGTCCAAGGTCACTTTTTCCACATCACATGTATGAAGGGTCATTAATGGAATAATTAGGTTGAAGTATATAAGGTTTGGTTGAGGATTTTACTCTCATTTTTTCAATTTCCAATACTTTTATAGCTATGGATAAAATTTTACGACCTATGAAGCATTCTTGTGATTGTTTGGTTAAATTTCTAATATTTTTCCACCCCTTTTATCTAGTAAGTATGTTACTATGTATTAAGCTTTGATTATTGGAGAATTTATAATATCAATGTTGACCCAGGGTTTCAATGTGATTTAAAAGAATTTTAATTTTCAAAGTCCAAATTAATTTTAACTATTAATGTTGTAGAATTCAAATCTTAAATGTTAATGTCACATTAAGAATATGTTAAGTGAAATTGTGTATAGATTTAACTATTGAAAGATTGAAATTAAATGATAAGTTTACGGTGTAGGGGCATTTGGTTCTAGGTGCACCCTTGGGGTATGTAGTGAATTATTATTATTTTGTTGTGTTTAGGTTGATTTCATATAATAAGGAATATTGAGGCCATTTCATGTCATCCAGAGTCCTTGTGGAGTATTCAGGTATAAGGTAGTGGAATATTGTCGTACTTGTCAATAGTGCATCCAATAAGGCATGTTTCCATTTCTGCCATCTTGGGTTGATTAAGATATTTTGGGTCTAATAAGGATGTAATAAGTCATTTAGGGTCATTTCATTCCATTTTGGAAGGTTTTGGATCAATTGGGTAAATAAAGATGTTATAGTTGTTCAAATGGTGTCAAAGCAACTTTTGAAACTTTTTGTAAAAGGGGGGTAAATTGAGGATTTGTTAAGTCAATAGCCAAAATATGGTTGGATGTACTTGCAACATGTTTATAAATACTTAAAAACTCATTGTATGGTCAAAGAGGAGGTTGGATGAGGAAATTTTGGAGTTGGAGCAATAAAATTACTCCATATTATGCATTTATGAATGTTTCCTTGCTTTTATTCTATGTTGTATAGATCTGTACAACATTCAATTCATTTAAAATAAATTTTGGTCTATGGAGAAATGAATTACTATTCATCTGCAATTGGTTTGGTGGTTTTTCATTGTGTTTGGATAATTTTTTGGCCATTTTACCATAGGCTATCCTATAAGATTGTTTTCTCTGGAAGTTGTAGGCTGTTGTAGAAAATGGTATGCATTGTAAAAATAAAATAAAGACCTCTAACATGTTGTAAATGTTAGACATGTGAATCTAATTTCATTTTCACTTTGTTTAATCATTTTTCACTGAGTAGTTTAGGAGATGCTGCAATTTTGGTAAAAAACTTGTCAAAACTATCATAAACCCTAGTTAGGATAACTAGTGAGGAAATAAAATGTAATAAACTCCATTCCACCTAGTAGAAACTGATAAAAATTGGTGGAATAGATGGTGTTGATGTATGATTTGTTGCAAGTATGAATGAGTATGGTGGTGTTGTCATTAATGTTGTCATTGATGTCAACATAGTTCAGGTTGTTGCAGTGAAAGAAATCAAGTGATTATAGGTGGTACATGTATGGTTGAGATAATGTAGAGATGTTGTGAGTTGATGGAACCATATCTATGGAACTGCAGGTGTTTTTATATGATGAGTTACCAATTTTTTATGAGAATATTAATAAATAATGAAGAAAAAGTTGTATGCGTGTTCAAAATGTGCTTGTATAGATTTGTAGTTATGTTTATGGGAATCCTTGGGGGGTATATCCTAAGTTATAGCTTTTGGGAAGATGAAGAGTGAAATTTGTGTTCACTAGTCTATGAACTAGTCTTGTTGATTTTTTTTTCTATGGACTAGGAGAAATATTTCTACTCCACAATATTCTAATGCTTTGTCTTAGATCTTGTAGATCTGGAAGAAGTCTTGTAATGGTTTGAGTTGTGTTATGGAAAAAGTGCTTGTGGTTTGGTGCTCTAGAAGACTAGTTTCAGAGTTACTATGTATTTGTATAGTCTGAGGACAGATGGAAAGTGTTCTTCATATGAAGATTGTTGTAGTTTTTATGGAAGAACGCGGAAGCATCTAAGAGGTGTTCCAGTGTATAGTGAAGAATTTTATGCTATCCACATGTTATCTTCTTGTTGCCAATGTATGTACTTCAATATTCATTGGTGTTTTCATTAGGTTTGGTTGACCTAGTTTCTACATGTTACACGAAGGATAAGGTTTGGTTGACCTAGTGCTTGTACATTTCTTCTTTGTTGATCCTATGCTTGTACAAATTTGTAGTTATGTTTATGGGAATCCTTGGGGGGTATATCCTAAGTTATATCTTTTGGGTTGATGAAGAGTGAAATTTGTGTTCACTAGTCTATGAACTGGTCTAGTTGATTTTTTTTTCTGTGGACGAGGAGAAATATTTCTACTCCACAATATTCTGATGGTTTGTCTTAGCTCTTGTAGATCTGGAAGAAGTCTTGTAATGGTTTGAGTTGTGCTATGGGAAAAGTGCTTGTGGTTTGGTGCTCTAGAAGACTAGTTTTAGAGTTACTGTGTGTCTGTATAGTCTGAGGACTAATGGAAAGTGTTCTTCATATGAAGATTGTTGTAGTTTTTATGGATGAATGCGGAAGAATCTAAGAGGTGTTCCAGTTTATAGTGAAGCATTTTATGCGATCCAAATGTTATCTTCTTGTTGCCAATGTATGTACTTCAATATTCATTGGTGTTTTCATTAGGTTTGGTTGACCTAGTTTCTACATGTTACATGAAGAATGTGTAGATGACCCTGGAGAAATTTTCTAAGATTGAAGATGGTATAAATACAAGGAAAGATTATAAGGATTGGAAGCCACAAGTGTGAAAAGCGAGATAGATGCAAAATATTGCGTGAAAGTGGTATGAGGTAGTGAGAAATTCAATGTGTTAGACTCCTGCAAGTAGTAAGCTGATCATGTGTGCAATTCTCTAATCAAGGTTGTGAATGTGTGGAAGTTGTTGTGGTCGATCTTCTGTTGGATTGAGATAATGTTCTTTATGTAACATTCTTCTTTATATATATTTGTATCTGTAGGCAGTAAGCCTCCTATCTGTATTGTGAGTCCTATCTTAAGCAGTGAGCCTCATGTATCTAGCTTTGTAATTAGTATTATATTGTGAGTTAATCCTCACTGTGGTTTTTCCATTATTGGGTTTTTAACATAAATCCAATGTTTCCTGTGTTGATATTACTTTCTATTATTTCTACATCATTCTCATACTTAATAACATATTAAAGTGGATGAGTTTATAATTGTTTGAGATTTGTGAATGTGATTGGTGACAACTGATTCACCCTCCCATCTCAGTTATATTTTGTATTTCAATAATTAGTATCAGAGCTTTGGTTCCTTAGAGAAGAGCTTAATCGATTGAGGTAGATATAAATGGCACACAAATTGTCAATATTTGTGTTTGATGGATCTTACTATAGTGACTAGAAAGTGTACATGACATGTTACTTGATCTCTCTTGGCTTCAAGACTTGGAAAGTTGTTGATATAAAATATGTTGAGCCAACAAGTTTCCATTATTTTGTAGATGAGATTTCTGCCTACGAGGAAAATAAAAAAGAAAGGTATGCAATCTATAGTGATTTATCTAAGACTGAGAAGAAAACAATTATTTCATTAGGCACTGCTTATGAAGTGTGGGAAATGTTGAAAGATATATATGAAGCAGATGATAGAGTCAAATTATCAAAGAAGCTAACAACAAAGCACAAATATGAGAACTTGAAAATGGAAGAATGTGAAGACATTGCAAGCTACTTTCAGAGGGTTGATATTGTAGAAAATGAATTAAAAAATCAAGGTGGTACTAGGTATATGCAGGATCATCATGGAAAAAATAGGCCCTCAAGTGGCAATAAAATTCAAAATATCAGAGTTAGGCAACTCGACATAAACATTTGAATAATTTATCTATATTATTTCAAAAATATGTAAGAATAGAATCTGTAGCAAATTGAATGTAGTTTCTAAACTACTAGGTTTATTTTTTAATTTTTAAATCTATTTGGTGATGATTTAAAATTTCAATGCAATAGTACTTAAAATCAATGGAAAAAATAAGAAGTAGGTGTCTATCTGACCACCCTAACCACAATAAAATGATAATATTTTTTTATGATATTTTAGATATAAGTAGGGGACTCATGTCCTAATGTGATGCATATTTTTTTTGTAATCTTCTTCCAAGTAAAAAAATTAATTATGATTTTTGAATTACAACTTTAAAAAAAAAAAAAAAACTCGTATGTCTGACCCCTTAACTTGGTCAAGACTTCATAAAATTCAATTCTTTTTTTTAAAATCCTATAGTATGTGAAGCATATAATGTGACACATTTTTTGGATTCAAAAAATGTGATATTGTTTGAAATCTATAGATTTTCCTTAATCAGCCTATCAATCAGGACTTTAGTCATAATTCAAATAGAAAATGAATAATAATTATTTATTAAATTCAAAGTAAAGCATAATTTATATTGGTGGAAATCAGAGAATATACTTTAAAAAAAAAGTCGTCAGCCACATGGGCCATCATGTCACTTACATATCACCACTTTTTGGCCCATCATGATCCTACACATACCCTACTCTGACAAATGAATGTGTAATAGAGAAAATTTTGATGAACCTACCAAAAAGTTACAGTGAAAAGGTCTTAGCTATTGAGGAAGTGTATGATCCAAAGAAATTCACTAAAGAACACCTATTTTGCACCTTGACCACATTTGAAATGATGAAATTTTGAAAAGAAAAGGAGAAAATAGAAACAAAATTCAAAGCCACTAAGATAGAAGATGATCCAGATAGTGAAATTTCAAAGGATTTGGAAGCAAAATTTATAAGGAAATTGAAGAGAGGTACTGAAAAGTACAAATTTATGTTACCTTTCAAATGTTTCGGTCATGGAAATATTGGTCACTATGCTTCAATATGTCCAAATAGAGACACACACTATCATAATAGAGATAATAAAGATAAAAGGGATAATATTTTTCAAGAAACTATATTATTTTAGAGAAGATGCTGGAATTTAAGATGATGAATTTGATTTTGAGGATGATAAGGATGAATGGTTGTTTATAGCCTTGGAGAATAATTTTTTTTCTACTAACCATGGAAGATGTGCAAGGGAATGTGTTCTAGAAAACAAGAACGATGAGGTGGAACGTACTTTGGTTACTACCTTTCATGTTAGACAAGACAAAGATTATTGGGTAATCGACAGTGGATGTTCAAATCATATGACTAGAAACAAAAGTAAGTTTACTAAACCTGGAAAGTATGATGGAGGATTATTCATGTTTGGAGATGGTTCCTATGCAAATATTTTGGGAAAAGGAACAATTAGTTTTGATGGAAAACAAACTACTGATGATGTATATTATGTTAAGGGATTAAGGCATAATATTTTGAGTGTTGGAAAAATGTGTAGCAAAGGATTTAAACTTGTCTTCTAGGATAATACCTATCAGAAAAGGGTCCAAAACTATGGTAGTTGTAGGAAGAAGAACATAAGAAAGATTTATCAACTTATGAGTGTTGATAGTTAGTGTTGTGTATCTCAAGTTAATGAAAGTTGGCAATGGTATTGCACGATGGGAATGTAAACTTTCAAAATATGATCACAATTACTTGAAGAGAAGTTGTTAGGGATCTACCTAAAATCACAAAGCCCACCAATACTATTTGCAAAAGTTTTCAATTTGGGAAAGAAAACAAGATGCAATTTTAAAGGAAACTAACAATCAACTACCAAAATGCTAGAATTGATTCATACAAAACTGTGTGGACCCACAAGAATAGGAATTCTTAATGGTGATAGGTATTTTATTCTTCTGATTGATGATTATTCTAGAATGACAAGGGTTACTTTTCTTAGGGAGAAAGATCAAGCTCTAGATATATTCATAGTGTTCAAGGCTAGGCTAGGGAATGAATTGAACTTGACAATAAAATTTTTAAGGTATGACAGAGGTGGATAATTCAGTTCTAGGGATTTTAACACATTCTATGAAGAGCACGGTATCAAGAAACATTTTTCTTCTCCTAGAACTCTTTGGCAGAATGCATTTGTAGAAAAGCATAATTGAATTGTTCAAGATGCTACAAGGACTATGATGAAATAGGAAAATGTGCCTGATGCATACTGGAGAGAATCAATCCACATTGTTGTTTGTATTCTTAACAAATTTAAGATCAAAGGTAACAACACAAAGACTCCTTATGAACTGTGGACTGGAAAGATTCCTACTGTTAAGTACGTTAAGGTGTTTGGAAGTAGATTTTATATTAAATGAGATGATGAGAACCATGTAAATTTTGATGCCAGATGTGATGAGGGTATTTTCCTTGGATATTCAACTAATAGAAAAGCATATAGATGCTACAATAAACTATTGAGAAAGATAGTTGAAACTACAAATGTAAAATTTGATGAAGATATGCATAGATGAGTTGAAATAATTGAAGTTGAACCAGATGAACCTATCTATGGAAAAGTACAAGAGGTTAATAAGAAAGAAGAAGAACAAATTGAGAAAGAAGAGGAAGCTCTGGAACTTGCTCCTAAGACCCCAAAATATGTAAAGAAAAATCATCTAAGAAAATAGATAATTGGAAACAAAGGAAAATGTATAACAACAAGAAGAAAAGTGGTAGCAGCTAAAGTAGATTTGTGTCTACATTCCAAGATAGAACCTAAAACATTGTGTGAATCATGTAAAGATGAAAATTGGGTTAGATCCATGAAAGAAGAATTATAGTAGAGAGGGAAAAATCAGACATGGAAATTGGTTCCTAGACTAGTAAACAAGAATGTAATTGGTACAAAATGGGTATTTAGGAATAAGCTAAACGAAGATAGTGAAGAAGTAAGAAAATAAATAAGGTTTGTTTTCAAATTTTATTCACAAGTTGTAGGAATAGAGTTTAAGGAGACATTTCCTATGGTGGAAATAATGTAGGCCATTTGGATGTTTTTGGAATTTTATTCTTACAAAGATTTCAAGGTATACCAAATGGATGTTAAGTCTACATTCTTGAATGGAAAATTTCAAGAAGAGGTGTACATGGAACAACTAGAGGGATTTTAGCTATCTAATAAATCACACATGGTTTGTAAGTTGAGAAAGGAGCTATATGGACATAAAAAGGCTCCCAGACTATGGTATGCAAGGTTGGATAGATATTTGAAACACCAAAGGTTCATAAAAGGTTGCATAGATAGTAATTTCTATTTAAAAGTTGAAGGAAAAAAAATATTGATAGTGGTTGTGTAATTTGATGATATTATCTTTAGAGGAAATGAGGGTATGTGCAAGAAATTTTTAGAGGAGATGCAAAATGAGTTTGAAATGTCCATGATTTGTGAGTTGAACTTAATTCTTGGACTTCAAGTGAATCAAGTTGATAAGGGCATATTCATTTCACAATCAAAGTATGTTAAAGAATTTCTATAGAAGTTTGGAATGGATGATTCCAAACTGGTATGTAGCCCTATGGTGTCTAGATGGAAACTGAGTAATGGCGATGATTCTCCTAAAGTTGATCAGAGAATGTACAGATCTATGATTGGTGGACAGTTATATCTTATTGCAACTACACTGAATATCATACATGTAGTATGTTTGGTTTCCATATTTCAAGAAGAACCTAACCAAACACATGTTATAGTTGTAAAGAGGATATTCAGATATCTAAAAGGCACTTTGAATTATGGCCTATGGTATCCTAATGATACTAATTTCACTTTGAGTGCTTACACTGATGTAGATTGGATTGGTTTTGTAGATGACCAGATGAGTACAAGTGGTGGTGAATTCTTTCTTCGATGGAGGTTTGTTTCATGGCTAAGAAAGAAACGTGATTCAATTTATGTATCCACTATAGAGGTTGAGTACCTTGCAGTAGCATCTTGTTGCACATAGGTATTCCGGATGAAGCAAACACTGAAGGATATAGGAGTAATATGTGATGAGCCAATTCCTATCTTCTATGATAATACAAGTGCAATAAATATTTCAAAGAATCTAGTAATGCATTCAAGGACAAAGAATATATATATATATATCTCAGATACCTTTTCTTTAGGGAGAAGGTATTGTAGATTAAAGTCAGGACCAAATATGTGCCTACAAAGGATCAGATTGAAGACATATTTACTAAGGCTCTTCATAAGGATACTTTTGAGTATCTTTGGGAGAAGTTGGGGGTTACTATGCCTCCTTCTTTGAACTAGGTACACATAGAGGTGCATCATTATAGTTGATCTATAGATTTATCCTATATCTAGACTGATGATTGGGGCCTACTCATCAGGGGGAGTAGAGAGTATCATTTTTGTTGTGTGTTTTCATGGGTGCACTCCTAAGGGGGAGTGATCATAATTTTATATGGCTGAAGAATCATGTCAAAAAATTATTTTCTATTGATGTCAAATGGGGAGAGAGAGTCATGTGAAAAAATCCTATCTATATCTCAAAAGGTTGAAAGGGAGATAAAATATTACATGGAGAGGTGAGTGTCGAAAAGTTGTGTAGTTTGTCCAATCTAAAAAATTAATAAGAAGAAGAAGTAGGAGAGTGTGTATGTTGTCTTTGAAGTTTTTTCACATCATGTCTTTCCATGAATTAAAAAGGCGGAGATTGTTGCAAGTATGAATGAGTATGGTTGTGTTGTCATTAATGTTTCATTGATGTCAACACAATTTAGGTTGTTGCAGTGAAAGGAGTCAATTGATTGCAAGTGGTATATGTATGGTTGAGATAGTGTACATATGTTGTGAGTACATGGAGCTATCCTTATGGTGTTGTGCATGTGCTGGTATGATTCATTACCAAGTGCTTCTAATAAAATTAATAAATAGGGAAGATAGAGATGTGTGTTTATTTAGAATATGCTTGGGAAATGTGCTCTACATCTCTTCTGTGTTGATCCTATACTTGTGTATATTTGTAGTGTTATTTATGGGCATTCTTGGGTGATATTTCCTAAGTTATAACTTCTAGGTTGTTGAAGAGTGAAAGTTGTTTTCACCAGTTAGTTAACTAGTCTAACAAAGTTGTTTGTCTATTGACTATGAGAAATGCTTCTTCTCCAAAGTACTTTGATGGTTTGGATTAGATCTTCCAGATCTGGAAGAAGGCTTGTAAAGGTTTTATACATTTTTTGGAAAAATTGCTCATGGTTTTCTACTCCATAAGATTAGTTCTAGTGTTATGATGTGTGTATGTATAGTTCGGGTGGACTAATGGAAAGTGTTCTTTGTATGAAGATTGTTGTAGTTTCTATAGATGAATCTGAAGGCATCTAAGAGGTCTTCCAATGTATGGTGAAGCATTTTATGTGATCCATGTTTTATCTTCTTGTTGTAAATGTGCATACTTCAATATTCATTGGTGTTCTCATTGGGTTTGTCTGACTTGGTGTTTACACACTACACGAAGGATAAGTATTAATTAAGGAAGAATGTGATTGATCCAATATATTTCTTAGGGTCCTGGTTGAGTATTAATTTGGTCCACTCTCATTCTTATCCACCATGGGAATGTTGATTCACTAACCTAATTTAAATTTGTAAAATGAAGAATGTGTAGCCAACCTTGGAGAAAGTTTCTAAGATCAAAGATGGTATAAATACAAGAAAAAATGTTCAGCATTGGAAGCTCTTGTGACAAGCGAGATAGATGTGGAAGATTGTATTAAAGTGATATGAGGAAGTGAGAACTTGAATATGTTAGACTCGTGAAATAAGTGAGTTGATAGTGTCTACAATTATTTGATCAAGGTTGCAAATGCATGGAAGTTGTTGTGGTGGATCTTATATTGCACTAAGATAATTTTCTCTATGTAGCATTCTTCTTTATATGTTTCTATATCTTGAGGTAGTGAGCCTCCTATTTGGACAGTGAGCCAAATCTTGGGCAGTGAGCCCTTTGGCATTGAGCCTCTTGTATCAAATTTTGCAATTACTATTATATTGTGAGTTAGTCCTCACCGTTGTTTTTCCCTTATTGGGTTTTCCATGCAAATCTAGTGTTTCTTTTGTTGATATTATTATTTTCATTTGCACTTCACTCTCATACATACTAAAAAATTAAAGTGGATGTGGAGTTGATAATTGTTTGAGATTTCTGAATGTGATTGATGACAAATGATTCACCCCCCCTCTCAATTATCTTGTGCATCTCAACATGCATTGAGTTTCCTCAATTGCATATGTAGGATATGAGATTTGGCACATGTGGAGTTGCTTCATTTGCCTAATATCTTCATGTATTAGGCCTAAGAACCCTATAGACTTAGGGTATTTGTTGAGAAACCCTTGGAAATTGATCTACCTGATGGGAGAAGTTTAATTGGGCCATGTGTGATATGTTGGCAGTTTTAGAACAAGCGTTGAGTCCCTTTTAATCCTTGAACACAATTGGAGAATGCCTAGTTACTAATTAGGTGTAGCAAAACCAAGAGGATAGTTGATTTTTGACACATTACACATAAAGAACCCCACCCTTTTTTTGAGATATGTTTAATAATGGCTAAATGGGTATTTGAAAAAAGTATTCCTTCTTGGATATCAGTTATGGTTGGAGAGTTATAATTTAAAATGCCTTTTTGGAAGGCTATAAGGAAGAACAAGGGTTTTTGAAGCAAAACCCACTAATTGATGTTTGAGGGTTTGGATAAGTAATTGTTTGTGTGTCTTTTGAGACTCTTTACCCCTTCTCTACATCAAATTGGTATTAGAGTGTAGGTTTTATTTGAAGAGGGAAATTTTGAAGTGAAGAGGAAATAAGATACCTCCAAAATGGAATCCAGTTTCCAAAGAGGTGAATGGATTGCAAAAAAGATGTGTGAGAGACATAAGAGAAATGAAGGAGAGGCTTGCTACCTTGGAAACAAGTTAGAGGAGAGAAGTGGTCATACGAGACTTGAGTGACCAAGAAGAAGGGGAAGAGGAAAGTTCCCAAGGAGGGTCTGAGGTAGAGATGGATCTTGATGACTTAAAAATGGAAAATCTATTGGAGGAAGTCAACGAAGAAGGTCCTAATATCAAGATGTATTTACTAGTATATGGAGGAAAATTGGATAGTGAAGAAATTCTATATTGGATAGGAGCACTAGACAACTACTTTGAATATGAGGATGTACCTAAATAAAATAGGGTGAAGTTTTCCAAAAAAAATTAAAGGTCTGTGCCTTACTTTGGTGGGATTATATACAACATGAAAGGAGAAAGAAGGAAAATTCTAAACTAACCTCTTGGGATACCATGGTTTCTAAACTCAAAGGAAAATTCCTACCAGGTGACTATAACATTCAATTATTTAGAAGGATTCAAAACCTTCAAGATGAATTAAGCCTCACCAACCAAGAACAGTGGATGAGTGTTATCAATTGGCCATAAGGGCTAGAGATAAGTTAAGGTGAAGGAAAGAAAGGGAAAAAGAGGGGTAGAGGAAGAAATTCTACTTATTCAAGAAAATCATATTAGAGCAAAAGGGAGACAAGTAGAGTTCAAGATCAAGTTGCAGATTCAAGAGAAATTTTTAAGGGTAGATTTGGAGGCCAAAGAGGAGGTTAAATTTTCTTTATTGGGAAGTGTTATAAATGCAAAAAATTTGTAGGACACCAAGCATGGTAATGTACTGAGGATCATCCATCTAATTATATTAGAAGAGAAGAGAGAAATTAGATTGCACTAGCTAGAGATGATGCCGAGAGTACACATTCTTCACCACACATTGAATGACTAGAAACTAGAGATTTTTTGATGATGAGAACTCTAATCAAAGGGCCAATGGAGAAGGAACCAACACAGAGAAATTCACTCTTTAGGACTACATACAAAATCTGAGGTAAGTGTTGCAAGGTTGTTATTGATTCTGGTAGTACAAAAAATTTGGTTTCTCTTGAAATGGTTGAAAAGTTGAAATTACAAAGGATTCATCATGCTAGTCTAGGCTACAAGGTGTCTTTGTTGAACAAAGGGAAAAAGTAGTTTTAAATGAACAAAGTTGGGTAGATTTTCACATAGGGGGTTATAAGGATAGGGCATTATGTGACATAATTCCAATGGATGTTTGCCATTTTATTTTGGGGAGGCCTTGCAAATATATGATAGGAATGTGAAGCATGATGTAAGGAAAAAATATATTCCATAGAGAAAGATGGAGTTTCATATGCCCTTACACCCTTAAAAGAGGAAAGCCAATAATCACAAATGGGTTCTAGTGCTATATTGGTGAGTGAAAATGAGTTTGTAAAAATCATAGAGAAGGAAGAAAAAGACCCAAAAGTGGGATGAAGGGTGAAATTAATGATTCAAAAGGACTTCCCAAAGTCCATGAAGGAGGAAAAGGTGGATTTTGAAATCATGATTAGACCTTGGATTTTCATGACAATAGTTAATATTTATGACTTACCATGGGAGATCAAAAGAATGTTGAAGGATAATGTACATAGATGTGGATGATTTTTCACATACCTTATTACCAATAAAAGAATCAATAATTTATAGCTAATTGAAGAGAGTTAATTTGAGTCCAATATGCAAGTTGAGGAAGGTGAGTTTCTCACAAAATTAGTGCAAGGTTTATATTTTTAGTTGTTAGTCTGCAAGGAAAGAGATTTCCATTTAGTTAACCATTTTATACATATTCCATTTGAGTTAGAGGATGCAAGGAGATTTATATCTGCTACTAGGATAGTCGAGAGCATTGTAAATGGGGAAGATCAAATTGCCATTATGGATTTGTAGACCAAGATACATTAGTCAGTTATTTCCATGTTGAACAAGTCACTAAGAGAGTGTGAGAAGCAAAGAAAAGATGACATAGCTAGGGATGGTGCTAAACAAGTAGTTATAGAGGACAATGTTAAAATTGTTAGCATCCAAGTTCAAGAGGAAGAGTATGAACAATCTGCTGGGAAGACTGGTCAATTTCAACTGTCATTACATGCGGTATCTCTGGAAGGTGAATTGCAACATAGTTTATATAACTGTTATATTTTTTATCAATGGTTATCAGTAGTTACAAGTGGATTTCAGTCCCTTCTAGTCATAGAAAACAAGAAAATTGAGTTTGATGCTTCACATCCATAATTTAGAGCTATTGTTTCCATTGTTAAGGCACTATTGAAAGGACTTAGAGGTGAAAATGGGGGACACACTTATTCTCACAAGCTCAAATATCTTTGCCAAGCATTCAAGAAACCTTAAGTCAAGATGAAACAAGCTAGAGACTATTTCAAAGAACAAAATGTGTGGGGATTTAAAGAAATCAGACAAGATATTTCAAGCATGGTTCTCATGTTGCCACCTTCCATTCAAGTGTAACTTGAATCTGTTCTTCCCTTGGGAGTATGGTGCAGGGGCACCTAGTTCTAGGTGCACCCTTGGGGTATGTAGTGAATTTTGGTTTTTGTTGTGATTAGGCTGATTTCCTGTAATAAGGCTTTGTCAGGCCATTTCATTTCATTGGGAGTCCTTGTCGAATATTTAGGTATAAGGTAGTGGAATATTGTCATAGTTGTCAATGTTGCATCAAAGAAGGCATCTTGCCATTTGTGTCATCATGGATTGATTAAGATATTTTGGGTCTAATGAGGATTTAATTATACATTTAGGGTCATTTCATTCCATTTTGGAAGGTTGTGGGTAAATTAGGAAATTAATGTAAAATTTGTCATAGTTGTCGAAATGGTGTCAAGGTAACATTTGTATTTTTTTGTAAAAGGAGGGTAAATTGAGGATTTATTAAGTCAACCAAAATATGGTTGGACATAGTTGCAACATGTTTTTAAATTCTTAAAAAAATCTTGTATGGTCGAAGATTAGGTTGGTTGATAAATTTTTTGAGTTGGAGCAATAAAATAATTCTATGTTTTGCATTTTAGAACATTCCCTTGCTGATCTTTTGTGTTGTATAGATATGTACAACATTGTACTGGTCTAAAATTTATTGTGGTTGATGAAGGTATGAATTACCTTTCATATTAATTTTTTTTTCTATTTTTTCATTGAGTTCGAAGAAAGGTATGGTCATTTTACCATAGGCATCCCTATAAAATAGTTTTCTCTAAGAGTTGTAGGTTCTTACAAAAAATGACTTGTAGGGATCATACAGATCAAATAAAGACCTCAAACCTATTGTAAATGTTAGATATGTGAATTGAGTTTCATTTACACTTGGTTTCATAATTTTTTACCAATTATTTTAGGAGATATTACAATTTTGAAAAAAACTATTTAAAATTGTCATAAACCCTAGTTAGAGTAACTAGTGAGGAAATAAAATGTAATAAACTCCATTCCACCTAGTAGAAGCTTATAAAAATTGGTTGAATGGATGGTTTTGATGTATAATTTTAGTTTCCTAGTTTTCATATATAGGAGATTGGATTTGGCATGTGTGAGTTGTTGCATTGGCCTAATATCTTCATGTATTAGGCCTAGAAACCCTAGAGACTTAGGGTATTTATTGAAAATCCCTTGGATATTGAACTACCTAATGGGAGAAGGTTAATTGGGACATGTCTTATATTTTGGAGGCATTAGAAAAAGTGTTGAGTCCCTTTGAAGCCCAAAACACAATTGGAGCATGCCTAGTTGCTAATTAAGCCTAGTGAAAGCAAGAGGATAGTCCATTTTTTAGGCATTTCATACAATGAACCCTACCCTGATTTTGAGCTATGTTTATTAAGGGAAAAATGGGTATCTGAAACGAGTCTTATTTTTTGGAGATCAGTTTTGGTTGGAGAGTTATACCCAAAAAATTCCTTTTTGGAAGGATACAAGGTAAAACAAGGGTTTGTGAAGAAAAACCCACTAATTGATGTTTGAGGGTATGGATAAGTGATTTTTTGTTGTAATTTAAGATATTTTCCCCTTGCTCTACATTATTTTATATCATAAATAATTTCATAGAATAAATTTCACCATTATACTCCAAACATAAGTCTCTCTCAATTGAAATGCCATGGATAATTTTTAAGAATGATGGGTTTTCAAGTATTTTGGTATATGCGTGTTGCACCCTAGTTCGAGTAGGTCACAATTGAGAATTTAGTTCCATAAATTCAAGTTAATTTTTTTTTGGTGCTAAATAGAGTGATACATGCAAAATGGATTTATCTATGTCCACATAAATTTCTCACAATTCCTTTTAGTAATCAAATTTTGAATGGGAGTATTGATTCTTCATGAGGTCATAAGTCATTTGTATGGTTCTTGTTGTAAAATTAGTGTATTCATCATTATTTACCCACCTCCCACTAAATTTTCAACACCATCGATCACTTATATTTCTTCTTCACCTAACTATATTCCAATTTTCATTTAGTAAGAGTTTTGTGGGGAATTCTTGTCCATCAAAACACTTCCACTTAACTTTTTTTTTTGTAACATTCGCTACCTTCAGATTTCTCCATATTATCCCAAGTTTTGTGATATCCCCAACTTTTATTCATCAATAGTGTAGAATATTTTGGTTCATCCATCACATTTCCATTTTTAACAATATACATATGATTAGTAAACCATTGTAATTTCTTTCACTATGGTTATTTGACCATGATCAATATTTACCCTATTCCATTATATTTTCAACAATTTTAGTAACCACTTGATATTCCACAATGAATTAAAAGTCCTAAAGATAATATTTGTGTATGTATACTAAGATTATTCATAGGTCCTATAATTTTATAATCTTTCCAATGATTGAGTAGTGAAAGTTTTCATTTTAAGTAAATTTTTTACATAACTTTAATATTTGAGGAGGGAAATTTGAACTATAAGCTTGAAGTGAGATTCATTTTTCTATAGGTTATTACATAGTGATAGTTATGAATATCTTCCATTAGATGTTTAATAATATTTAGAGAATAGTTTATGTGGATTTTATTGTGTCCTTTTATATTGATATAAATTTTGAAGTCAACCAAGATGAAGTACTAGTTCAAAGGGGTTTCCCATCCAATAAATATTAACTCAAGGTGTAAATTTGTTGCAAGAACTAATCTAGGATATTTTTGTATCAAGTAATTCCAAAAAATCATGTTTAGCACCAACCCCATACAAAAGGAGAAGATATTAGTTGATGTGATATAAGAGTGATTCATTGCACATGGATGTCTCTTTATTCTCCAGAGATCACTAGGGAACGAGCTTCCCTTATACACCTTAGTTTGAACAAATTGATAAAACTACAAAGAAACATAGGAAATTTACCTTGGACTTTGAGAGAGTAGGACTCTAAGATTTCTACCCCTTGCTAGAGAGCTCTCAGTTAATGGACATCAAGGTGCTTTGAGGATGCCAACGCAACATATTGTCATCTAAAATGTGCGCTTGCATCCTAAGATGTAAGGAACTTAAGAGATCAAGTGGGAAGAATTGAATCTCACCTCTAAACTTGGATCAAGGTGTGTTAGATCGAATAATTGGACAAAAAGTTATAGTTTAAAACAAAAAAGGAGAGCTAGAGGAAAGATCACCTTTTACTATGCATTCAAATCTTTACTCCAAGCCTCACTTCATAACCTACACACAAAAGATCAAGGGGAAAAGGTTGTGGCTATGTAGCGGTATTCCTTAGTTAGACCCTCATTTTGGTATTCCCACCTCCACGGACAACCAGGTTTGGAAAATAGAGTAAATGAAGTAAACAAAGTGCATGGTGAAAGAGAAAACCCCTTTGGAGTTGATCACACACCACAAAGTAGTAAATGGAAAAGTGAGAAAGAGTGATAGGGAGAGAAAGTGTTACCCATAGGTAAAGACCCTCTCCATAGCACACGAGTGCACCACTATGTGCTTGTGTAAGAGTTGTAGCTGCTGGAGGGACCTTAGTCTGGCATGGATTCACCTGTAGAAGTGTTTCTATTCAAGGATGGACCTTATCGAAGACTAGAGAAAGTAGTAGTAGTTATTCAACTGATAGCTTCCAACCAAAAATGAGAGCCAAAAGGGGGTTTTCATGCATGCAAGGGTGACACAAAGCCATTTCATTTGAGACCTAACTGCTAGGACATGTGTCAGAAGGCTTAGGATTCTAGATTCACCATTTCAAGCTTGGAAAATTGCTAAGATGCTAGCACACTTCATGGATGTCCGTGTTCCACGTAGGCATCAAAAGCCTAGATTTTCAAGAAATGCTATGTCAGGCTTATGAGGTTTTTCCATGTCTCTGCATGGAGTTAGAATCACCAAATTTTGACTCATGATATTTTTCCATTAATGTTTTTAAGGTGTCATAAATGTTAGGCAAGATGCAAAAATGTAGAATTTCCGCAAGGTGCAATTTTGTGACATTAGATTTTCCCCCACTTTAGTGGGCTCGATTCTAGAACAAATCAGCCTCACTAAAGTGGAGAAGAATATTTTCACTTGAATTCTAAATTTTGCAGAATTGCATGCCAAGAAAAAGGGACAGTAGAGGTCTTTGAGGTTGAGGTAATCAATACTAAGGATGCCCCCATCTTCCAAGCTTGACAAACAACAAAAAAATTGTCATGAAAGATCGTTAAAAACTTTATCCCGCAAAAATTTAAATTTTTAGTCAACTTCAAAAAAATGGAAGAAACTATTATGAATAGAAGAATGATTACAAAAAAGTCGTTGATTCAGAGCAAAAAATATGATCAAGAGGTGACTATATGCCCCCTCTTGAGTTTTCTCCCAGTGTGGTGGGGTAAAGTCAGGAGAAACCGAGGAGCAATGAATTCTAGAAAAAATGGGCCCCAAGGGGCCTATATATACCTAGGTGGGCCACTAGAAGGGTCATTATTCATTATTCATTATGAGAAAATTGTTGAATTTTGTGAGATTTAAATCAGAAAAATTTCAAGCATGAGAGAGTATGAGGCATCAAGGTTGGAGAAGATAGAAGAGGAGATCATTGAGGGCCACGAGGTGGACCAAGTAGGCATCTAAGCCTCGTTTTTTATGTAATTTAGCTAATTTTTTGCATTTTTATACTCAGTGAGGTGTGCAAGTGTGCAAATTTTGTGCTCACATCCATGATCCACACTATCATCTATGACATGGATTGGGGTCCCAATTTTGAGCTATCATCTCGAGGATGCGCTTAAATTGTCAAGTGACCATGGCGGTCAAGGATGCATACATAGTGCACAAAGATCTATGCGACACACATATGTGTGTAAGAATCTTTTCCTTGTTTTGATGATGAACATGAATGTTTTCAACTTATAATTTTTTATAGTTTGTAGGAGTAGCTACAGATCCATTACCATCTAGGAGGGCGAGCAATCAGACCCACCTATGAGAAGAGGGACTACCTATCACAAGATGATATCACACATCTCGAGTGGCTCGGTCTCTACAATGTGTTCAACATGCTAGAGATATGGTACCATGAGAGCATGCTCACCACTCTGATGGAGTAGTGGGATGCCAGTACAAAAATTTTCTAGCTACCCTATGTAGAGATGACCATTACACTTGAGGATGTCTATCAGATCCTCGGGCTACCCATCCATGGGAGGTGAGTGGCCATAGATGACACCCAATCGGTGTAGGAGAGGAGTGAGGGCATCCTCTACTACATAGGAAGGATATATGCCAGTGAAAAAATAGGTCACATCTATAAGCACATGTATGACCATGCGAGGACCACTGCACCACTTCTATGTTGGGTGATGGTTGTTATAGTTTCCTTTCACATCACCATAAACAAGTGATTCTCACCCCTTCATGGGGACTTTTCCATACCTTTAGAGAGATGGTAGAGCATTGTACTATTTTTTATTGGGAGCACAGCATGTTGGTACGCCTCTACCAAGAGCTTGGGTGGTACATTCATTATGAGTACCACAGTCTTACAATATGCACACTTTTGTAGGTGTGGGCTTTTTCCCACATCATGTGCACTTGGCCAGTGAATTTCCCTAAAAAATGGCCATATCAAATCTCCATGGCCCACTGGTATGACATGAAAAGCTAGTGGAGGTTTGGCGATTTATAGTTTTGGAGGCTATAGTTAGATACTATTGTCGTGGGAGACGTTCGGTGGAGACCCTACCAGTATATTAGGTGGGTGGATGATGGAAAGTTCTTGAGGAACATGTATCATGAACATTTTTTGGTAGGTCACCGCAATTTTTTCATTATTCCTTACTACTAGAGTCGAGTCATATGATAGCATGGTCATCCCCAGACTATACCTCTAGATGTGCTCAACTTCACCAGGGCACACAAGAGCACAACGAGCGTGGGTGATTGCTATTGCCCCACCATTATAGACATCATCCCTTCAGATGATTATGAGAACAACCATGATATGCCATCCATAATAGTGGTAGAAAATTTTTAGGTGGTAGTAGATTTTTCATGGTGATGGGAGAGGCACCACCTAGCTCTAGAGTTTAGCAAGGGAACCCTGAGAGGGGACCCTAGTCCATAGGAGGACTTATTCCACCATCCTTATCAAGTTAGGAGGAGGACATGCTTGGGAGGCTAAGGGAACAAAGGATATTAGATCCCCCTATAGCTACCCCTGTCTCATCAGTGCCACCTGTCTCCACTACCCCAATAGTAGTAGCTCTAGTGTCACTAGGGTCAATCATTGATTCTGGTGGTGTAGGACCCAAAACTGACCCACATCCCAATCCAACATGGAAAACAAGAGATTAAAGTATAGATAGTACATTTTTTACATGTTTATTCTTTTGATTTTTTTTTCTTATGATATATGCACATATGCGATGTGATTCTAACTTATGTTTCTTTCTCTGGGGTTATACAGGATGCACAAGGATGGACTGGGCTCATAGACCTGTGTATTTTAAAGGTGGCCCCTACCATGTTGATCCAAGGGATATTTCTCAAGGCCTACTAGCTAGTATCGGTAGGGAGGCATGGCCCCACTTTTGAGCTGGTAGTGTTCCTGAGGACCACCTACAAGGAGCAATGACTAGAGATTGTACAACTAACTATGGACCTGACGACTCTTCGAGGAAAGCATGTCCTATTGTTAAGGGAGTTGAGAATGGAACTCACCGAGTGAGACATGAAAATGATGAGGGTTAAGGTTTTCAAGCAAGCGCATGATGCCCTTCAGAGCTGCATTGATGAGCTTGACAGATGTCAAGCGACTACAGGAGGAGCTTGTACAAGAAAATATGGACATATGTTTGCTATAGGGGGAGCTAAGAGGGATGCAAGAAGCTATATTCACATCACACTCATACAGATCCCACTCGATGACTATAGTGCAACCTCCTTCGAGAGTACCAGAGCGGCTGCCAAAGCCAGAGGGCTAAGGAAGCCATGCTCCCTAGGGATAGGAGCCCATATCTTCTATATCATTTTTGTAGCTAGATACATATACACACTTATACTTGTAGATATTTTGTAGAGACATATATTCAGTAGCCACTCATTTTTATAACAACGTCCTGATACATGTACATGACATTTGATTCGTACATGGACATATATATATACTTTAGTTTTAGTATCATGGATTTTCTTATGTGTAAGTTTTCCATTTTCATGTATGTTCATCATATGGATGTTATTTTATTACATTGATGTATGTTCTCATTAGATGCTAATCATGATTTAATAAACATGTTTGATTACATGTTAATGAAATAAAATGATGATCTAATTGCTTTAAAAGATGTAATGTGATGTATGGATACAAATCATAGTCAGAAAAATGTATGTATGTTTTTATTTCACACACACACACACATTCTCACATCATAAACACAAAAAAAATCATAATGTGAGAATGAACAATGTTAGTATATGTAGTATTACTACCTTTCAGGGAGAACACCATACATATGACACATTAGAACACTATGCATAGTATCGATGAAGATGCATCACATTGAAAAGTTATTTTAAAGGTGTTACATCCATATATGATAATCCATAAGCACTCGAACCATACACAAAAATAAAAATGTAGGGACCTAACTAGTGAAGACTAATTTTCCCTTTCTAATCAGGTGGCGCATTTATATTTCATTGGTTTTAATATAGAACTAGGTCTCCTAGCTTAAAGGTCCTAGGAATCATTCCTTGATTATATTGTCTTGATAATGACCATTGATAATTATTAAGATGATCAAGGGCTTGTAGATGGTGCTCGTCAATCATCTCGAGCTAATGCAAGCAGTTGGTTTAGTAGGTTTCATCATCGATTAACTCTCTAAGGGAAACTCATAATGATGAAATTTCCAACTCTAAAGGCATGATAGCATCAGTGCCATACATGAGGTTATAAGGCATTGTTCCCATCACCATACAGACACTCATGTGATAGGCTCACAAATCATATATTAATTAAATATTCCAATTCTTACCATGTCTATTAATTATTCTATGAAGAATGAGTTCAAGAGTTTTACTAGAATCTTCCACTTGACTGTTTGATTGTGGATAATATGATGTAGTAAACCAATGTTGAATATGAATTTTTTTCATGAACTACTTCACTTCTTTGTTCTTGATTGGTTTACCATTATCAGAAACAAGTGTAGCAGGCAAGCCAAAATGAGAAATGATGTTATTCATGAGAAATCTATAGATGGTTTTAGCATTCATGGATCAGAGCGGAACAACTTCGACCCATTTTGTTAAATGATCTATAGTCATAATGATAAAGGCATGTCCTTTGGAAGAGGGAGGTGATAATTTTATCGATGATATCCAACCCCCATTTTTCATATGACCAAGGAGAAGTTTGATTTTGCAACTCTTGAGTGGGAGGATGGATAAGATGGTTGTGTTTTTGACATTGAAGGTACTTCTTGACAAAACCAAAGGAATATTGTTCCATTGCTTTCCAATAGTACCCCATGTGTATTAGTTTTCTCATCAAGGATTTACCATTGAAATGTCCACCCCTTTAGCCCAAGTGGGCTTCCTTAAGGGAAAGGGGTATTTCCACTTTAGTGAGACACTTAAGAAGAAATCCATTATATGCCTTTTGATAAAGAACGTTAGATAAAATGACATAATGCATTGAAATATTTCATATATGAGTGCGATCGTTTTTCATTGCATCATCGAGAAAGTTTCTAGTCTTTAAGTAATAGTGGATACTAGAGATTCATTCTCTCGGATCTACATGAAAACATGCCAAGGACTTAGGTTCGGGTTGATAAAAAACTACCGAGGTTAGCATGACCTAAACCACAAAGTGATATTCTTTTGTATCCTCTTCTAAAGGTACCATGGAAGTAGCGCTTACCATGGCATCGACATCTCTATTTTCTCTCCTAGGGAAATTTTTTATTGTGAAAGAAGAAAACTAATTGAGCAAGGAAAAAGGGAGCTCTTGGTATCGAGACAATCTATTTCATTTAGCTTGATAAGTTCCTCTAATCTGATTCATAATAAGTTTAGAGTTGCCTAGTATATGAAGATGTTTAATATTTAGCACAATCATGACATGTAAGCCAACAATGAGAGCTTCGTATTTAGTGATATTATTGGTACAAGGAAAATATAATCGCAAGGATAAAGTGACCAGTTGTCCTTTGAGGGATATCAAGACTACACCTACTTAGAAACTAGACCGACACCTCGACCCATCAAAGTACATCTTGTTGGCCCCATAGTTTTCGTTACACCAAAAGATTGACCTATCAATTCCTGATACAACTTCCATAGTTAACATATCCATGTGAGGAAGTTAGTCCAAGTCATGAATCCCAAGGGGAGAATTGGTCATCTACCAAAAAAATTCCCTTCAATGTTACCTGAGGGGATTTGAACCTAGCACCTTGGGTTTTGATATAAATTGTTGGCCCCATAGTTTTTGTTGCACCAAAAGATCAACCTGTTAATGCCTGATACAATTGCCAGAGTTAACGGATCCATGGGAGGAAGTTAGTCCATGTTGTGAATCCTAAGGGTAGTGCTGACCATCTGGCAACACATCTTCCATTTGAGATCATAGTTAATCATGGAAGTTTTCTCATTAGGAAATAGATCCCACCCAGGGAAGGAGTGAGATGAGGGAGCATTTTCTAATCTATCCACATCTGCTTGAACCTTTATTAAATTTTGAGTAACGAACTTTATGTCGAACTTAGAAAGTGACATAACCCACTTCGCTAATCTCCCAACAAGGTCAGCACTAGAGAAAAAATGCCTCAAAAGATCTATTTTCAATATGACATGTGCTTCAACATGAAGAAGGTAGTGCCTAAATTTCTACATAGCAAATACAAGAGAAAGGCATTGCTTCTCCATGGATGAATAATGACTTTCATAATTGACAAGGACACAAATAATGTAGTAAACCACTCTATCTCTTCTTGCATCATCACATTGGGCTAGCAAAGCTACCAAAGCGTATGGTGATGCAGTAAGGTAAAGAAAGAAAGGTCTATCTTGTGTAGCCGAAATCAATATTGGAGGATTCATCAAATATTCTTTGATTGATTCAAAGGATTTCTAACACTCTTCATCCCACATGAAGCGAACACCCTTTTCCAATAAACAAGTGAAAGGGAGGGTAGGATCAGCCAATTGAGATATAGATCTATGAATCACCTAAATCTTCCCTTGTAAAATTTGCAACTCAATAATGTTCCCCGATGAAGGCATGTTAACAAAAACATCAATCTTATTTGTTTCAACCTCGATTCCATGATAAGAGACTATAAACCCTAGAAGCTTATCGACATCTATGTTGAAGACATGCTTATGGGGATTAAGACTCATCTTGTAAAGTCAGAGCCTTTCAAAGATAAGATGAAGGTTCTTCACATGATCTTGATGTTTACTAATTTTTCCAAAATGCCAACTAGATAGTCCTCTAAGATCTTGTGAATGAAATCATGAAAAATTAGGGTCATTGCTCATTGGTAAGTCGCTCCTGCATTATTTAAACCAAAGGGAATGATCACATACCTTAAAGTACCCCAAGGGGTAGTGAAGGTTGTCTTCTACTAATCATTTGGGTGAATACAAATTTGATTATAACCTGAGAATCCATCCATACAATACAACAACGCATGGCATGCGACCGAGTCCATAATCATGTCTATATTAGTTAATGAAAACTCATCTTTAAGAGAAGCCTTGTTTAGGTCTTGAAAGTAAATACATATGCGAATACGACTATCATATTTTGTAACAACAACTATATTCAAAATACAAGTGGAGTATTCAATTGGACAGATAAAGCACACTTTCAAAAAAAATTCTATCTTAGTCTCGACCATCAAGGCTACCTTGAAATTGATCTTTCAAATTTTTGACTTAACCGACTTGGCATGGGGGCACATGAAAATATTATGGACCACTATGGATTCATCAATACTAGGCATATCATCATACATCCAAGAAATTTTATTAGGGTGAGTATGCAAGAGATCGAAGTGTTTTTCTACTTCTTCGGAAGAGAGACACTTCCCAATCTTGATTACTTTTTTTGAAGATTTAGGATCCACAGGGACTTCTATAGTATCTCCTTTAAGGAGAGGAATATCGTCCTTGGTATGAGATATCAAAACATAATCATTGATGTGAGATAGAGGGTCTTCCTCATTGATGCTCAAAATAGATTCTTTAATGTATGCTTGTTTATGCAAGTGATACAAGAATCATTTCTTGTGATGATAAGGAGGAAATGAAGAGTAAGCACCTATAAATTCCCCTAATGCTTCATCTAAAGAGAATACATCCAAAGGAATCTTCTTGACCTATCCCCTTTCTTCTATCAGTTCAAGATGGATCAAACTTGATGGCTCAGCTGAAATCATATTAACACTCCAACAAGGTTTGCATTTAGATTGTTCAACAGAGCATCCCAAAACCATATAGTGTTGTCATTTATTTAGCTGATTAGGGACTTTGACTCCTTCTTAATACATCCTAGTCCTTTCTACCCATAGCCATGTATTGATAAGCGAGTTCATACCCAAACCCATAGCGATTTTGTAGAATTTCAAGAGGTGGAAACTCCATGTAGAGTGTCTCATTCGACCAATGGATGTCGAAAGTTTATATGGGAGATCCCCACTTCCTTCAATTAGTTAATAGACATTAACCTCCTTTGTACGAGCATCACATTCCTTTTTATCAACAAAACCTAGAAATTCAATACCAGAGGGGTCCAACTTATACTCTAAAACGAAGAATTCAAAGAAGTTCAAAGAACCCCAATCATCGCTTAGGAAAGAATTTGATTGAGAAGACAAAGGAGAAGATGGGGGAGAGAGTGTTTTCTACTTTAGGCATTTCATCCTCATCAATACTCAATTGGGGAACAACTTCCACAAAGGATATCGATGAAGAACATGTGATAACATCAGTGATTAAGGATCAAATGCATTTCTTGAGAGTGGATGTGTCTGTAGGAAAACTAGAAATAGCTAGCAAACAAAGGTTCACAACTTCTAGATGTGCTTTAACTATAACTAGTTGACTATTAGCAACAAATTTGAAAGAACGATCTAGAGTAGAAGTTAAAACACCCATAACATGAATCCAAGGTGTCTCCAAGAGGAGATTGTACAGTAAGGGGCTAGGCATTACATAAAACAATGTGGGTAAGCTAATAGGGCCTAACTACAAAGGTAGAATTATCATACTTAGAGCTTCAGGACGATCTTTATCAAACCCACAAATATACAATGAAGAAGCTGCTAAAAAGATGAATCAACTTTGATTTTAGCTCATAGGTCTATACTAAAAAATATTGAGATACGAACCGGTGTCAATGAGGGCACACCTAATACTGATGTTCCTAACATTAACTATAATCATCAAAGGCTCTACTTGCTTCTACACATCTGTAGGGAGTAGTTCTTGCCGGTGGAATGTAATATTCTATGAGTCCACTTGAATATGTGCCAACAACTTATTAACATCAGTAGGCCTAGCAGACGTAGGCAAGAGAATCATTTGTAAGGTTTCCTGTAGTATATCTTAATAAACTAGAGCAGTTTGAAGTAAATCCTGAAGTGGGATCTTGGCCGAAGTAACATGAAATTGCTCGACAAGGTCGTAATCACCTCGTGCTTTGATCATGGATTTAGGAGATGAAGGAAAATGTGGTTGAGATGATTGTAAATAATTTGGAGCTTTATTTGGTTGTGATGTAGGAACAAAATCTTGTTTTTTGTAAGTTGTGTTTATTTCTTCTTGTATTGTACGTATGCTCGACAACATTATAAGAAGTAGAGTTATTAGTTTTCATGAACCTTGAATATAAGTTCGATGAATAGTTATGTAATACCCCTCCGTTTTGCTTCTTGTTCAGTTTGCTTTATGCTATGTTTGGTTGCAGTTACTTTGATACTGGATACATTTTGTTATGATGTTTTGATCGCTACTATTGAGCGACAACTATTATTGTGGGATGTAGTTATCTGATTATTGTTTCACATGCATTATGGATTAACGATGTTGTAGAGTTAACATGAGATGTTATTATGAGATTACTGGATTATGATGGAAGTGTCAGTTTCGATGAGTGTATTGGTGAGGAGGGGACGGTTTCACATCACTCACTTGCGAGCGCCCTATGAATCTATAATTTCTTCTTCACGGGGTGTATTATATGTTGGATATATTGTATGATTTTGTTTACTTGGTTGCAAGATTGCAGGTACATGACATCGACTCCACCTGGTTTCACAGGTTCGAGCGTGTCGATCCAATAGTTAAGTTGAACGAGAGATAGTAGCTAGGTAACATGTGTCAAGTTTACACCCTAGCCTTAGTGTGTCATCAGTTGTGTGTGTCGAGTCATTGTCTGTCTTGCTTTAATGTTATTTAATTCTGAAGGATTCTTGATTTGGAAATAGATATGTAGAATAATTGCATTCAAATCATGTTGATGGTTATTTAATTTAAATAATGCAATGTGGATAAAAGTTTATATTTAAATTAATTAATTATATTTAGTTTATTTAATTAATTAAATTTGATCCAAGGGGGTTGAATTTAGTTATTAAATAATTAAATTAATTAATTAAACATGATGCAAGAGAATGAAAGGAAATAAAAGAATTAAAATTAATTTTGGAATTTAGTTTCAATTTGTGGGAATTAAATTAGAAATTGCAATTAAATGTTGACTTGGGAAATGAGTTTCAACTTTGGAAATTAATTTATTATTTGAAATTGCATTTTAAATTGAAAGTGGGTTTTCGAAAATTGGAATTGAAATTGAAATTGAAATTAATATCTAATTTGCATGCAATGTGAATTAGGGTTGTAAAAATTGAAATTGAAATTGAAATTGAAATTAATATCTAATTTGCATGTAATGTGAATTAGGGTTGTATTAGGTATTTTTGATTTATAAATAATACATGTTTTAATTTTGGGGGAGAAAGTTTTTAGAAAAAATCATTTTTACAGCAGAGAAGAAATTTTGGAAAAATTTGCACAAAGAAGGGTTTGAAGAAGGTTTTGATTGTTGAATTGATTAAAGGAAAGATTGTTTGCATTTGTTGAGTTTTTGATTGGATTCTTTGGAGGAGGTTTGCATCAGAAATTCATCTCTTCCTGTAGCTTCTTTAACCAGGTTTTCCTCTTTGTGTTTTATTGTTCTTGGTTACTTTTAAATAGTAGTGATTAAAAATTTGTTTGTTAAATCTGTTTTAGAAAATAAATTTACTATTAGAGGAAAAGAATCAAATAAATTTACAGTTTTTGCTTTGTGAAAATTTTTGAGTGAAAATTGTGCAAACCTTAGTTGAATTTAAATTATTTGAGGAAATCGATTATTTTTTTATTGGAATCAAACTTAGAGATTGAACGAAACATTTAGAATGTTTTTTTTTAGAAAATGAAACCCTCTGTTTATTATTAAAAATCGGATTTTAAAATCCACAGGGTAGTTATATTTTCCATGGTAAAATGGTCTGGTTGCATCACATATAACTCTACTTACACAAACTGGGTTGTCAGGAAATTTAAAGAGGTTTCCATCTTCAAATTTTCTTATCCCTATCAAAAAATTGTAAATACCCAGATCGTAGTTTTTGAGTTATGTTTGAAACACGAGACTGTTGTTAAGTTGTTTTCCCATGGTTGCTCTGATAATAAAATAATAATAAATTGATATTTATAAATATTAATATTTTATGTATTGTTATTATAATATTAAAATATTATTTAATAATTTTTTTATATTATAATTTATAATATTAAAGTATTATATTTATTTATATTATTTTAAACAAAATTTGTATATTAGATTAGTGGAATTAAAATTATAAACGTATGGGAAAATTATTGTTTATTTTAAAATGGCATGTTAAATGTTTAATTGAAGGAGTTAAATATTTGATGTAAAGAATGCATAATTTAAAATTTAATTGTGGAATTTAAATTCATGTGTAAAAGGTCCAATTAGTAATTTGATTTAATTGGAAATATATATATATATGATATTGGGTTATAGTCCAAATATTGATTTTATTTTAACACAATAAGTTAGGGAAGAGACCAAATGTTAATTTGATTAATTTTATAATGATTTAATTTGCAAGGGCAATTGGTTATTTAATTTAAAGCGAAATGTTTTGAGTTATAGTTCGAAATACTTATTTTGTTAAGAGCAATTAGAGAATAAAATATTATTGTAATTTCTCACCTATCCGAAAAGATGAATTCTTAATTCAGTTTTATCGATATAATGAATTACATAATGAAATGAGAAATGGATTTAGAGTATCCAAATGCAGTTTCTTCTATTGCCTTCAATGATTATGTCCTTTGTGTTTATGCTTTCAGAATGGGTTGAATACCTGTTAGTTTATAAGTCTTCCCAATGGTCTATTGTTTGTGAGGGTTGTCGTTGTGATGTCAACCTATTGTTTGAATTCTCTTGATAGTGCATGGGATCATGTTGTTTTAAAAGTAAATTCAGGAATTGATTATTATGAAGAGACAATTAATTATTTTCTATTTGAACAATTTATTTGTTGAGAATGTATATTTTATGGTTTGAATAAATGGATGTATGTAATAAAAGTTTGGAAAGGCAAACTTTTAGATGAGATTAACATAGGGTGTTGTTGGAAAATTAGAAGAAATATAAGGTTTGGGTTAGGAAATTGAAAAGAATTATTGTAGAAGATTTATGTTAGTTTTAAAGGAAAACAATGGATTCGACTTAAATTATTTGAACTAGTCTATCCTTTATTATAAAGGCACTTATTTAGTTTTTTTTTCAATTTATTTTGAAAGGGCGATAGTTATTATGTTTTATTTCCATAGAGCAAATTAATCGTTGTGGTTGGAATATTAAAGAATCTATATAATTGAGTTTATTAATATATATGTTTGGTGTATATATAATATGGAGCATATAAAAATATGTTAAGGATTAATTCATTATATTATTTCATTTTAATAAGATGTATCCAATATATTATTGAATAGAGATTTAAAATGGATTGATTAGTGTATATGGGTAAATGGGTAGAGAAACGATATTTTATTGTATTAAAGCGATTGCATGTTCTAAAGAGGAAATTGAATGAAATGTAAGATTTGGTTAGGAAATGGAAAGAGTTTACTTGCAAGGATTTGTGTCGATTTTAAAGTAAATTAAGAAGTTGTTTATATTGATGAGGCAAATAGTTATTTTAGTTTATTATATTTCAATTAGAGCAATTAATTTATTGTGAATGAAATATGAAAGAGATATGGATTTAGTATATCCAAAAATAGTAATTTTCTCGTGATTGTCTTAAATGTTCTAGTTTCTCTATACTTCGTAAAGGGATGTAAGTTTAAATTGTTTGAGACTTCCTATAATAGAAATAGAAGTATGGGTATATGATTATTTGAGTTAACCCTGTAAGTGTGTCTTTGACCTTGTTAACTTTACCTATTGAATGAATATGGATTTAGGAAATCCAAATGTTAGATTTGATTAATGACTTGAATGCTTTTGTTACCATGTCGTCAAGTTGCATTATGGATTTTGGGATTTAGTGTTAGCCCTAAATTATAAGTCTTCCAGAAGAACTTAGAAGATAAGAGTGGTTGAATCTTTATGCCATCCAGTTGTTTCCTTGGGTAGTGCATGGCGTCTTTTCAGTTTTACCCGGTTTCCATGAACGAGGATGTTTTGTACCTCTTATGAAAGGAGTGGACTATGTGTTTGTTGCCTCCAAAATGTTTGGAGCGAGTTCTATCATTTGTATCCTCCTTGTGTTGGAGTGGTTTTGATGCCTAGTTGGTATGCACTTGTATCTCCCTTGGTGGATTGTTTGGGTGTGTTGTCGAATAGAAGAGTGGCTTTTGTTAGTGGCCGGAGCCCAAAGTGGTAAACCGGGTAACCTTCAGAAGTGAGTTAATCAAGTGATAATTAAATTAATGTACTTAGATGATTTGGATGCATTCACACTAATCAAGATAATTTAATCCTCACTCATAGACACAAGGGCTCGTTTAAACTTGGGATGAGTGAGAAGGCTTGGAATGGCATAGTCATTTATCTCATTAGTATGAGAGGTATTTGATGCTGCATGAGTGAGTATGAGTGTCGGGATTTAGTTGAGGCCACCAGGATTACCGGAGCTTATGAAGGATGCCTAGAGGAGATCTCATGACTACTATGCGATGACACTCTATCTAGGATAGCTGTTGTTAATTATTTTATGTGTATGGTTCTCTGAACATACTTGATTATTATTATGTCTAGAAGCAATGTGACCTATGTCAATGATTTTTGATTTGTACTTGTGTTGTACTTGAGTTGAACTGGATTTGTACTTATTGATGGCATTTATTTGGTTATGTTAGTTTGAGTCAGTATGAGTCTGCCTTTGGTTAGTGAATTATAGATATTTGTCCATATTACTTTGTTACTATCTCCTAGCATGGGGGGTGGGCCTTCGGGTACCACTTGGTTGGGTGGAACATGCACCAAAACCATTGGATCCCCATCTATCTTCAGTACTTGGTGGCGAGACATCCAGATGGACAGCGCACGGTTCTTGTTGTAAATTCTTGCATTGTAATATCTCATTATGTATCAGTTATTCATCCCTTTTTTGTTATGAGGTGGAGTTATATAACTGTAATACATTTGTACTATTGTCTCATTCTAGGAATGAGTGATGTAACTATTGGATAAAGATAATGATTATGAGATTGTATCTTGGTTGATATCTTATTATGCTATGTGGTATTCTTATGATGTATGATGTTTATTTCTTGAAGTTTATAATGCTACGGTTATATGTAATGTGTATGTGTGGGTTTAGGTAATCCTAACCTTGTAGCCTTAGAGGTTGTTGTTAATTATTAAGTGAATGTGTATGTTAAATTCACTTTATAAAAAAAAGAAATTGGTTCGCTTATGATGTTAATTACAACTCCCTTTAAGGTCACTTGGCGAGGCATTACAAGTTATGACATGAGATCCAATAGATAGAGTATTCCTTCATAGGAAATGGTTTGGTTGGGGTCATGTAAATGATAGATTTTCTAGGGCTTGGAGGAGCCACAAAATCTACAACCATATTTACCGATTTCTCAGCCGACAAGGAGGGAGTTTTTTTAGAAGATTTACAGATAGGGGAGAGTGCTTCTAAGAAATAATCTAGAGTATCTTCCAACAAATCAAAATATTTTTCAGAGAAGAGATCATTATAAACATGGAACATTATGAAAACAGATATGATGGTTCATGCTAAGTTCACCAAAATGTGATATAAGAGGGATTTGTTGCACATGGGTCCCTTTAATCTCAAGAGATCAGTAGGGAATGAACTACACTTATACACCTCAGTTTGAATGAATTGATAAAACTACAAAGAGAAATAGGAAAGTTACCTTAGAATATGAGAGAGCAAGACTCTAAGATTTCTACCACTGGTTGGAGAGCTCTCGACCAAAGGACATCAACATGATTTGAAGATGCTAGTGTGTCGCATTTTCGTCTAAAATGCACACTTGCATCCTTAGTTGCAAGGAGCTCTGGAGCTCAAGCTAGTAGAACTAAATTTTTCCTCTAAAATTAGGTCAAGGTGTGTTCAGTTAAATAATCAGACAAAAATTTATAGTCTAAGGAAAAACACAAAAGAGGAGGACAGGTGTAGGCTCATCATGGAAAAAATAGGCCGTTAAGTGGCAATAAATTCAAAAAAATCTGAGTTAGGAAACTTGACGTATAATTTTGAATAAGTTAACTATATTATTTCAAAAATATGTAATAATATAATCTGTTGCAAATTGAATTTAGTTTCTAAACTACTAGTTTTATTTTTGTTTTAAAAAAATCTATTTGGTAAAAATTTGAAATTTCAATGCAGTAGTACTTAAATTTCAAGGAAAAAATAAGAAGCAGGTGTGTGTTTGACCACCCTAACCACAATAAAATGATATTATTTTTTAATAATATTTTAGATATAAGTAGAAGACTCATTTTCCAATGTGATGCATTTTTTTTGTAATTATTTTCCAAGTAAATAATTAATTATGATTTTTTTATTACAACTTTTGGAAAATATAAAAACACGTACGTCTGACCACCTTAACTTGGTCAAAAATTCATGAAATTCAATTCTTTTTTTAAAATCCTATATTATGTGAAGCATAGAATGTGACGCATGTTTCAAGTTCAAAAAATGTGATACCCTTTGAAAGCTATAGATGTTTTTCAATCAGCCTATCAATCAGGACTTTAGTCATAATTCAAATAGAAAATGAATAATAATTAATTATTAAATTTAAAATAAATCATAATTTATATTGGTGGAAAGATAAGAATCTCCTTAAAAAACCCTTTTCATTTCATCAATTTTGGGTTAAAAAAAAGTCATTAGCCACATGGTCCATGATATCACTTACATATCACCACTTTTTGGCCCATCATGATCCTGCACATACCTGGGAGCTTGAGGGAAGATCACCTTTTACCATTTGTTTGAATATTTTCTCTAAGCCTTGCTTCATAACCTGCACAAAAAAGATCAAGGGGAAAACATTGGGGTTGTATAGGGATCTTCCTCAGTCAAAACCTATTTTTGGTGTGTCCACCTCCATATATAACTAGGTTTGGAAAGGAGAGTAAATAAAGTAAACAAAGTGTGTGGTGAAAGAAAAACCTGCTCCAGAGTAGATCCCGCACCACAAATTAGTAAATGGACAAGTGAGAAAGAGTGATGGGAGAGAAATAGTAACCCATAGGTCAAGACCCTCTTTGGAGCACATGGGCACACCATTATGTGCTTGCTTGAGAGTTGTAGCTGCTTAGAGAGTTGTAGCTGCTGGAGGGACCTCAGTCTACCATGAATTTTCTTGTAGAAGTTTTTCTATTAAAGGATGGATATTATCCAAGATGAGAGCAAGTAGTAGTAGTTCTTCAACTGATATCTTACAACCCCAAATAAGAACCAAAAGGGGCTTTTTCATGCATGCAAGCATGGCACAGAGTTGTTTCATCCGAGACCTAACCACCAAGACATGTGTCATAAGGGTTAGGGTTCTAGATTTTTCGTTTCAAACCTAAAAAACTATGGGGATGCTAGCGCACCACACAAATTTCCACGTGTAATGCAGTTGTCCAAAGCCTATATTTTTAAGAAATGCTATGTTAGGCTTCTTTCATTTCTCCATGTGTTTGCATGGATTCAGAATCACAAAATTCCAACTTATGAGATTTTTCCAATAATGTTTCTAAGGTGTCATAATTTCTACGAAAGATGCAAAAATGTGGAATTGACCCTAGGTGTAGTTCTACGAAATTACAGTTGATAATGGGATAGACTAAGCTATTGAATTTCTTATGTTAGTCCAATCTCTAGAACTAATCAAGGAAGGTAGAAATGATTATATTATTGATTCTATAAAAATAAATTCTTTAAATAGATGATTGTCATCTGATTTATGTAGTATTAGAATAAAAATATATATTGAGGTTCCCTCTTATCCCACCATGACAAAGGGAGTAGAGGATCAAGAAACAAAAATATATGATCATGGAACTTAAATATGTGTCAAGATAATAAATGTGTATTTGATGAAAAAAACTAGGGTCTTAGCTACCAACTAACCAAAGAGATTATACATAAGCTATTTTCTTACTATGTTAAATGATCTATTTATTCTATTAAGTATATTCATTGGTTTCAGAATAGCCTTCACCTTTATGAATTTACATTCTTATTCGTTTAGGAGACAATAAGAGGTGAAAAATAATAATTTTGGCTCATATTATCAATTATAACATTCATCAACATTTCATAATGGTGAGAGGTACTAAACTATTCCATATAACCTCTAATTTTTTATACATGTTAGGAAGTAATTTTATATATAGATATTTTACATTTGTAGGTACCATTGGTAATGCACTCTAGAGGAAAAGATAAGATATATAATTTTTAGAATTAGTTACAACAAGAAAATACCACAACCTATTACAAAATAATCAGTGATGTATGAGCTATGTACATTTTGAGAACACTAGAGGGATTTAATATAGTAGAATATTATCCACCCTCATTATGTAACTAATTAAGATATTTGGTTAATTAAATTCCAATTTCCCAAATGTGCATACTTGATAATGGAACTCTTTTTAGGATTGCTTTATATATTCTCCTATTATCCTAATTGCTTAGTTGCTTCTTTGGAAGTGACTAGGAAATTCTACACCTTAATTCATTTTTTTGAGGGATATGCATTGGGCTAGTGTAGTTTAACCTCTCCTTATAGAAAAAGGATAATTTTCCTTCATATTATCAATTAGAAAAAGGGTCTTATGGGAAGCTTTAATTTTTTATTTTAGAATTTCATTAAACCAAGAAAAAAAATCCAGATGAAGAGAAAATTGAAAGGTAATATAGGCACTAAATGGATACTAAATTCTTTTTGGCTAAATACTAGGATGGACATGAATTTAGAAATAAATCTTACTCTATGATTGTATTAGATTACATTTGAATATTTTTTATTATAGTGGAAAAATAGTGTAAGAATATTTAGTGGTATTAGATAAGACCATCCATATTGTTGATTGGTTAGTAGAAGATGTTACAAATCTCAAGGAAATAGTGAATCCAAAGGTAAAATTCATGAAGAGATGGGTAAATATTCAAACCATTGGCTTAATGGATAATAATGTAAAGTTTAATTGTTTTAATGGAAGAGGAAGAACTAGAATCATTGGGAGAGGATAAATTGAAAGAAAAATATTGGAAATTAGAGAAAATTGATGGAGAGGTAGGTTGTACTTATTCAAAAAAAAAAGGTATAAATAAAAACAAGAGTAAGGCCAATGAAGGGGAAAGGAAACCTCCACCTCATGATAATATTCATCCCTTCCTACTCAACATACTAGTTCACCCCCTTTTGAATCCACACCACTACCTTCAACTTCTACTACTTCCACCATAAAAGACACTATTCCTCCTACCATGCCAAGTATTTCAGCTATCCCTAATATTCCTATTTGTATTATCTCCACCATATTTATTTCACCCATTTTTTACTAATTGACATGTGAATAATTCATGTTAACCCCTATCTTCCTCATTACCCAAATATAACACATGAAATTTTTCATTCACTATTCCATCAACATATCCTTTCCATTCCACTTCCTTCTATTGACAACAATATTTTATTTCATATCTTTCATGTTTTTATTAGGAGATTGTTGTTTCAATTATTTGTGTCATGAATACAAAATGTTTGGCCTATATTTCAAGTGGCTCTTTGATTTCTAATTCCTAAGATCATATGGACCCTTGCTCATTATAGAATATTGAATATGTTTATGTAGAATTGAATGCTTAAGATTTTTATTTTTTTTAAATCATCTTATTTGATAACATATCAGATTTCGATAGATAAGAATAGTCAAAGTGAAAAATTCACTTATGAAATGAAAGATAATTTTGTTAACCAACCTATTTTAGAGCATACATAACAAGACTTTTTTGCTGAATTTCATGATGATGAAGAAAACAAGGAAAATAACAAGATTTTGATGTTCAACATCAAGATGGGAAGGTAATTGTTATAGAAAAAAATAAAACTACAATCCCGAGCATATTTATTATCCTCTATAGGAATAGGTTATAAAATAGTCAACAACATAAATTGATTATTATCATAGCTAAAACAAAAGTGACTAGTTATTAAGATTGAAGATTTGGATTTGGCTAAATTATTGAGTAGGATTGACTAGCCCAAAGAGAATAAGAAAGAAAAAATAAGTTCCCACTTGACCAAAGATCGAGCAGGGGCAACAATTTTGCATGTAGCGACATAAAAAAAATTGATAGGGATAAGAGAGACCTTGGCCCACAAGATTTTAATGTATTTAACTTTTATTTTAATCATAACTAAAAAATATAAGAAAATAAAGAATTACATGGGTGTGTAGATATTATTGTGAAAATGATGAATAAAGTTGCAGCTACAAAGAATCAGGTTAAATAATAAGTGACCTAGTTATCCACATTTATTAAACATTTAATTGGCACCATATAGAAGGAATAATGTATATTTTCCCATTATAGTTTTATGAAAATCAAAAGTGGATTGGATGGAGAAGATAAATTGTATGCCCAAGGAGACACAAGCATGGCTTGATAACATTTTCTATTTGGAAAATATTATAATAGATCATAGACTCTAGATGTAGAATAATTTATTGTCTCTAGGGAATGAAACCAATAAGCTATTAAAAGACTACGATGATAATGAGAAATTTAATGCCATTATTTTCCCTAAATATTAGTATAGAAAGAGGTTATCTTCTAAGCTATTGATAAGAGAAGGTATATTGACCATAGAAATGTTGAAGGAACCTCTTTTTTAGATACATTGAATTAAGTTAAGAATATTAATTATTGAAGAAGCTAAATAGTAACTTTTGAATATAAATATTCAAATAGATGATGTTTTTAATAGTTGCGTTGAATTTTTTATTATTTTGACTATGTGTAACATGGATGAAAATGTAGAATTTGATGATAAGTTAATCAAATATTACTAGAAATCTTGTTTATATGGATGAAGTTTAGATATCCCATTTTCTTAGGCTAATTTGGATGCTACTAACTATTTTTTATAGATATTAAAACAAATTATCTAAAAGAATGACTATTTGTAGATTTCATAAAAATTTTGTTAGTGATTCTTATATATAAATTTTTAGAGTTCATGTTGCTTCACATCTTCAATCTAATTATCTTACTCTATTAGTCACTACATTTGTTAAGTACGCATGTACTGAAAAAGTGGAAGGTAGAAGAGTAATTGATGATGATATGTTGTGATTCCTTCCTCTACTGCATACATAATCTTTTTATTTTAATAATTTCATGGGAAAGTGTTTCATATTTTTTATCAAGGGGAGATGATTCATTCACTGTAGCATTGGCCACTTGTGTAAGTGATGATACATGGTTAATTTACTTAACTCTACCTTTCCATATGAATTCTAATAGAGATTTATTTATAAATATGAAAAATATAATGGAGGAAAGGTATAGTTGAGTGATAGATGATTCTTATTTAAATATTATTGGTTCTAGTAAAGTTACAATCAATTTTCTTGATGGAAGAATATAAAAAATTAATGTTCTATTCCATATTCTAACATTAACATGGATTTTACTATATGTAAGAAAACTAAAAGATGTAAGTTTCTAAACATCATTTTCTTATAAAGATGTAAGATAGTTATAGGTGCTATGGTGATCACTAGATGTGTTATATTTATCATATTATATAAGATTGATAGATACACTATTCAGTATAATAGTACATCTATGAAAAGTGTTTTTATGGCTACTTTGTTATGAAAGGCGAGGGTTTCATCTTTGGTAGATGATCATGGATTTTGGTTACCCAATGATGCTCTTTATTATGTCTCAAAATCAATTGTAGAGAGAACTATAATATGGTATCAAAGGCTTGGTGACACTAAAGAAAAGGGTCTAAGGACATTAAAAAATAAATACTATGTTGAAGGGTTCATTGATTATGATCTTGATTTTGATTTATGTGTGTATACACTCAAACTTGGTCTAGAGGATTAATTAAATAAAAGTTATTTAATTATAATCTTTAATTCTTTTACTTATAAATAAATTGGAAAATTTATTTATATAGTTCATTTTTCTCTAATTCTTTCTATCCTAAATTATTTTCCTCATATCTTAATTAAATGAACAAATTTAATTAGTTTGTTTTATTTAATTAACCTCTTCTCACTAAATTAAAATTTTTAATTTGAATTTAGCCACATGTCTACTAACTTCTTCCCACCTTCTACCTCATCATGTGTCTCAAGAATTAAATATTTCTAATATTTAATTTGGCATTTATCATCAACAAATTCTAACTAATTTGGGACACTTGGTCTTCATCTCCATTTTATTCCTCTTCACACTTGGTAGTTTATTCTTATGAAGGGAACACACTTTCCCTTGTCTCTCTAACCTCTTCATCTTCAACCGTGCATCTCTCTAGATTGAATCGAGACTATTGATTCTTGCCACCTAGGCTCATACCTTGGAAAATCTATAAATAAGCCCTCATTTATACAGTAAAAGAGGGAGTTGAGAATTTATAGAAATTACACTCTGTAACATTTTATTTAGCATTATTATTCTAGCAAGCATCCGAGAATTAGAATTTTAGCATCAAGTAGTTAAATCATGGAATTTTCATTAACAACATCCTAATTACAACATTTTCATCATATCATTTTCATACAAAAACATGATAAAATAATTATTATCTTTGCATATCATCTACAACTAGTTCATCATCATGTAATATAGGAAAAATATCTTGCATGTAAAGCGTCTATCATTCTTCGGATTTTCATTTGGAAATTCATGTGGACAACAATCTAAGAGTAAAATGACCTAGAGAATCCTTGGAGATAGAGGACAATGAGATGCCATTGAGGAATTGTTATATTAGTTTGATTATTATTTGAATTCCTTGATATAATTTTTCATTGGTGTGGTGTATAGGTTTTATTTTCTTATTCACATTATTTACATACACACATTAATTGGTGCCCAACGTGGGGCATAGCCTCATTTTTAATATTTTCTTGCAAGTTTCATCAACATGCCCATTCGTGAATTCTGAAGTAGCACATCCCCTTCCTGTTTCAATGCATTAGTGGTAACTTTTGGTGTGTCAAAGCCTTGTTATAGCGAATACGCATCCCATACCAGTTCATTTACCTCCTTTTTCAGTACATATACTAAATTTTTTATTGCATATGCTCTCTATTTTAGCACATATAGCTTTATTTGTAGAAATTTAAAATTATGGGGGATCAATTTGTATCTTTCTATTTTTCATATACTCTATATCAAAGACATATCTGAAACTACTAACGATGTTTGCAAATTCTAGATTTATTTTCCTTTGATTAAATTAGGCATCTAGTTTAATTACAAGGTTAAAGAAGACCATGTATGTTGTGTTTGAAAAGTGATAGGCCTATACTCTCCCCTTTACTGGGTGACCAAACTGCCAAACTCACTCTTTCAATTTTTTGTAATAGAACCTTTATCAAGCCTGCCTCCCCACTTTGAAAGGAAGGAATGACCTAAGTGGGAGCAAAAAAATCCAAGCATTCCAACCCACTATAATCAAAATTTAATTTTGATGAAAATCACATTCAACATTAGTGTGCACTGATAGCCCTCCCCTAGTATCCTTGAGATATGTAAATCCTTTGTTCTAATGGTTGGGAGGCATCTTGAGGGAGTTTATCATTTGAAGCATGAAACAAAAGCTCTTAATAAGAAATTTAAGCGTAGTAGCCAAGATGAATTAGTTTCCAAACATTTTAATATTCACTGTGCAAGGGGAGGGAAAAATCTGCCCCTAAGATACTCACCATATAACTACCAAGGATTTTTGGCCAATAGTAGAAAATCTACTTTGGTTAAAACCTAGAAAAGGAAAAAACAAAGGTTCCCTCTAGGGGTGACAGGGTTGTGTGAGCTAACATAGTCCTAAGATGTGGGTTGTTATGTTATTAATGACCCCTAACATTAGAAGAGTCTAACTAATATGTTTTCTATTGTTCAATACGAGTAGAAATCAAAGGGATCAAATCAGATCATAGAACATACAATTGATGTTTATATAATAGGGTGAAACAACTATTTTACTAATTGGTTTTGTGTTTTCAATCATTTTTTAGAAGATCATCTATTAATACATTCAATCCATTGATTCAAAAAAAAGAAAACTTGGCAAACTTTCAGAATGGTGACATTTCTAGTTTAGTGCATAAACATCCTATTCTGGTGCATTTATCCCATCATTCAATGCATAAGAGTTATGTTCTAGTGAATTCAACTAAAATTATAGCACATATAGTGTTTCTTTTGGTTCATTTACACCATCTTTCAGTGCATATAGAACTTGTTTTAGTGCATTCACCTGATATTGAAATAGAGAGAAAAATTGAACTTATGTTTAACAACTCCAATCATATTTAGGGACCCTTCTTAGAGTAGAGATTATTTCTCATCAAAATATTGGTTTAAACTTTAATAAATTGGATTTTTCAAGTGCAATCCCTTTAACAAACCCTAGATTAAACTAAGTTTAAAGTACCCAATCACCAATATCATCTATGATTGTTAGTTGAGTTTCACTATTAGGATCTATCATCCTTTGTCATGAAAGAAATGATGTACATTAGATTTAGCCTAGTCTCATCAATAGGATCTATCATCCTATTTGACTTAGGTGCTTCATTGGCACTCCAAAAATAACAATCAAAGTATAGAAAAACTTTATCACTTGCATGACTGTTTTAACAAGAGCTCAAAAGAAAAAACTAGAGAAAAATAAATAGAAACCCAAACCATCATGGTAGAAGGAGAATAAAATCATTTTCATAGATTTCACAAACCTGAAATAGATGAGATAACTGATGAGTAAATTCAAATAGATCAACAAGACCCTAAATTTTACAAGTTCATTGAAGAAATTCTAGAAAAGGATGGAGAGAAATATTTTTTGATGCTAGCAAATCAATGTATAAAACTACCCAATGATTTTGATTTCAAGCAATTGAAAGAAGCTCCCAATAAAATAGAAGTTGACTCATGAATCAAAGATCCATTTAATGGTTTGAATCAACAAACGCAAGTTCTTCAGAAAAAAATCCAAAACATGCAAACATGAACAACAAAGAGATATTTGTTGTAGGACCTCTGTCCTTTTCCATTTGACATTAATATGAGCATGATACCTTTTCTAGCAAATTATGAATTTCCAAGATATGAAAAATGCAATGGAAAAATTGACCCTCAAGATCATGTAAGAGAATTCTTCACCATGAGTTTGGAATTTGCACTTGAAGAAACCTCTCTAATGAGAATATTTCCAAGAAATTTGTGTTCTCAATGCATGGAATGGTTTTCAAAACTCCTACCAGCTATTAGATCATTTGAGGAGTTGGTAAATTAATTTTTCTGCCAATATTCATACAATATTCAACATGAAATAATCATGAAGGATCTATGTACCACAAAATAGAAAAATGGTGAACCATTTCTTACATTCTTACAAATATGGAGACAATTAACTTCTAGATACCCTCGTCTAATGCTTAAGAAAGAAAATATGGATATCTTTATTGATAATCTCAACAGTGAGATGAATTATAGACTCTAATTAAAGTGTCCACCAGGTATGTGTAGGATCATCATGGAAAAAATAGACCCTTAAGTGGCAATAAAATTCAAAAAAATTAGAGTTAGGCAATTTGACGTTAAAAATTGAATAAGTTATCTATATTATTTAATAAATATGTAAGAATAGAATCTGTAGAAAATTGAATCTAGTTTCTAAACTACTAGGGTTTTATTTTTTTTAAATAAATGTATTTGGTGAATTTGATATTTCAATGCAGTAGTACTTAAATTTTAGGGAAAAAATAAGAAGTAGGTGTCTCTTTGACCACCCTTACCATAGTAAAACGATAATATTTTTTTATAAATTTTTTGATAAAAGTAAAGGAATCATGTCTCAATGTGATGCATGTTTTTTATATATTTCTTCCAATTAAATAATTAATTATGAATTTTTGATTACAACTTTTAAAAAATATAAAAACTCGCATGTCTAACCACCTTAACTTGGTCAAAACTTCAAGATTTTTTTAATTTTTTTAATCCTATAGTATGCAAAGAATAGAATGTGATGCATGTTTTAGATTCAAAAAATGTGATACCATTTGAAAGCTATAGTTTTTTTCCAATCAGCCCATCAATCAAAACTTTAGTCATAATTCAAATAGAAAATGAGTAATAATTATTTATTAAATTCAATGTAAATAATAATTTATATTGGTGGAAATATGAGAATATCCTTTAAAAACCATTTTTGTTTCATCAATTTTGGGTAAACAAAAATTCGTCAACCACATGGGTTATCATATCACTTACATATCGCCACTTTTTGGCCCATCATGATCCTACACATACCCCACCCAATTTTGAAAATCTGTTTAAAAATGGACCTAATATTGAGAACTCTTGGTTAAAGGAGGAGTATTGAAAATTTATAACGAAGGAACAAACTCTTCTAACCATCATAACAAAAATGAAAAATCCAAATTTTGTACAAGAAATAACAATATTGGTAATGATGGTGTAGTTGACACATAGAACTTAAAAACCATTCTTCAACTTATCATGTACTATGTAATACCCCTCCGTTTTGCTTCTTGTTTAAGTTGCTTTATGCTATGTTTGGTTGTAGTTACTTTGATAGTGGATACATTTTGTTATGATGTTTTGATTGCTACTATTGAGCGACAACTATTATTGTGGGATGTAGTTATCTGATTATTGTTTCACATGCATTATGCATTAATGATGTTGTAGAGTTAGCATGAGATATTATTATGAGGTTATTGGAATTATGATGGAAGTGTTAGTTTTGATGAGTGTATGGGTGAAGAGAACGAGTTCACATCACTTGCTTGCAAGTGCCCTATGAATCGTTAATTTCTTCTTCACGGTGTGTATTATATGCTGGATATACTGTATGATGTTGTTTACTTGGTTGCAGGATTGCAGGTACATGACATCGACTCCACCTGGTTTCACAGGTTTGGGCGTGTCGATCCAACATTTAAGTTGAATGAGAGATAGTAGCTAAGTAACATGTGTCAAGTTTACACCCTAGCCTTAGTGTGTCGTCAGTTGTGTGTGTCGAGTCATTGTCTGTCTTGCTTTCATGCTATTTAATTCTGAAGGATTATTGATTTGGAAATAGATATTTAGAATAATTGCATTTAAATCATGTTGATGGTTATTTAATTTAAATAATGCAATGTGGATAAAAATTTATATTTAAATTAATTAATTATATTTAAATTATTTAATTAATTAAATTTAATCCAAGGGGGTTGAGTTTAGTTATTAAATAATTAAATTAATTAATTAAACGTGATGCAAGAGAATGAAAGGAAATAAAAAATTAAAATTAATTTTGGAATTTAATTTCAACGTGTGGGAATTAAATTAGAAATTGTAATTAAATGTTTATTTGGAAAATTGGTTGCAACTTTGGAAATTAATTTATTATTTGAAATTGCATTTTAAATTGAAAGTGGGTTTTTCAAAAGTGATATTGAAATTGAAATTGAAATTGAAATATCTAATTTGCATGTAATGTGAATTAGGGTTGTAAATATTGAAATTGAAATATCTAATTTGCATGTAATGTGAATTAGAGTTGTATTAGGTATTTTTGATTTATAAAGAATACATGTTTTAATTTTAGGGTAGAAAGTTTTTAGAAAAATACATTTTTACAGCAGGGAAGAAATTTTGGAAAATTTGCACAAGGGTTTGAAGAAAGTTTGATTGTAGAATTGATTGAAGGAAATATTGTTTGCATTTGTTAGATTTTGGATTGGATTCTTTGGAGGATTGAAGAAAATTCAATAAATCTTTGGAGGAGGCTTGCATCAGAAATTCATCTCTTCCTGTAGCTTCTTGTACCAGGTTTTCCTCTTTGTGTTTTATTGTTCTTGATTGTTTTCTTTAAAATAGTAATGATTAAAGATTTGTTTGTTAAATATGTTTTAGAAAACAAATTTGATATTAGAAAAAAAGAATTAAATAAAGATACAGCCTTTGCTTATGAAAATTCTTGAGTGAAAATTGTGAAAACTTTAGTTGAATTTAAATTATTTGGAGTAATCGATTTTGTTCTTATTGGAAATTAAACATGGAGATTGAACAATACATTATAATTTTTTTAGAAAATAAAACCATCTGTTATTATTAAAAAACGGATTTTAAAATCTGCAGTATAGTTATATTTTTCATGGTCAAATGGTCTGGTTACGTTGCCTATAGCTCTATTTTCGTAAACTGGGTTGTCAGGAAATTTAAAGGGTTTTTACATTTTGAAATTTTCTTATCTTTGTCCAAAAATAGGAAATACCCAGATCGCAAGTTTTGAGTTATGCTTGAAACATGAGACTGCTATTAAATTATTTTCCCATGGTTGTTCTGAAAATAAAATAATAATAAATTGATATTTATAAATATTAATATTTTATGTATTGTTATTATAATATTAAAATATTATTTAATAATATTTTATATTATAATTTATAATACTAAAGTATTATATTTATTTATATTATTTTAAATAAAATTTGTATATTAGATTAGTGGAATTAAAATTATAAACATATGGGGAAATTATTGTTTATTTTAAAATGGCATGTTAAAGTTTAATTGAAGGAGTTAAATATTTGATTTAAAGAATGCATAATTTAAAATTGAATTGTGAAATTTAAATTCATATGTAAAAGGTCCAATTATTAATTTGATTTAATTGGAAAAATATATTTATATTTTAGAATATTGATGATAAAGGATATTTTATTTTGAATTAATCAATTTGATATTCTGCGAAAGATAGAAGATATGTTAATGATTAAATATATTTAAATATATTAATTTATATTTAGTATATATATAGTGAAGGTATATATCCATTTGAGGGAATAAATAATATTTTATCTTATTTTATTCTGTTGTTTGCAAATTGGGTATTATTAATGTTCTAAAAGAAATAATTAGTATGTGTAGAAAATGTATAGAGAAAGATATTTAAATATATTGAAGAATTATAGAAATATTTATATTTAAATGTTTGTTTTAATTAATGAGATTTAATTAGAAATAATATGAATGTGTGGCCAAATAGACAAGCCAAAAGATATTTTTATACATTGATGAAATTGCAAGTTTTTAAATGGATAGTTGATGAGACATAGGCTCCGGATAGAAAATTGGAAAATATTGTTTGCAATAGTGTTAGGTTGCATTAGAAGTAAATTTATGAACTAACTATATTGAAAAAGGCAAATAGTTATTATGTTTTATTTAGTTCCATAGACTAATCTAGTCATTGTGAATGGAATATTAATGGTGTCTATATAATATGGAGCATATATATATATATTCAGTGTAAAATTTATTATCGTATTTTATTTTAATGAGATGCATGCAATGTATTATTGAATAGAGATTTAAAAATGGATTGATTAGTGTATATGGAAAATGGATAGAGAAACAATATGTTATTATATTAAAGCAATTGAATGTTTTAAATAGAAAATTGAATGAGATGTAAGATTTGGTTAGGAAATGAAAAAAGTTTACTTGCATGGATTTGTGTCAATTTAAAAGTAAATTAAGAAATTGTGTTATTGATGAGGCAATCAATTATGTTATTTAATTAATTTCTATTTAGATTAATTGAATCATTGTGATTGGATTATGAAAGAGATATGGATTTAGTATATCCAAAAGTAGTATCTTCCTCATGATTATCTTAAAGGATTTAATTCTCTGTATTCAGTAAAGGGAAGCAAGTTTATTTGTTTTAGATTTTCAATAATGAAAAGGGAAATAGGGGTTATGATTATTTTAGATGATCTAGTTATTATGACTTTGAATTTTCTACACTACCTATTGAATGAGTATGGATTTAGGAAATACAAATATTAGATTTGATTGATGACTTAAATGCTTTTGTTGCTATGTCGTCAAGTTGCATTGTTGGTTTTGGGATTTAGTGTCAGTCCTAAATTATAAGTCTTCCAAAAGAACTTAGAGGATAAGGGTTGTTGAATCTTTATGCCATCCAGTTGTTTTCCCTTGGGTAGTGCATGGTGTCTTTTCAGTTTTAACCAGTTTTCACGAATGGGGATGTTTGCACCTCCTTGGTTTAGGAGCGGATTATGGGATCTGTGTCTCCTTGTATGGAGTGACCTTGTTATGTGGTTTCATCTTGTTTCCTCCTATGAAAGGAGTGGACTATGTATTTGTTGCCTCCAAGATGAATGGAGTGAGTTCTATTATTTGTATCCTCCTTGTGTTGGAGTGGATTATGATGCCTAGTTGGTATGCACTTGTGGTTCCCTTGGTGGATTGTTTGGGTGTGTGTTGTTGAATAGAAGAGTGGCTTCTGTTAGGTGCCAGAGCCCAAAGAGGTAAACTGGATAACCTTCAGGAGTGATTTAAACAAGTGATAATTAAATTAATGTACTTAGATGATTAGGATGCAATTCACACTAATCAAGACAATTTAATCCTCACTCATAGACACAAGGGCTTGTTTAGACTTGGGATGAGTGAGAAGGCCTGGAATGGCAAGATCAACTATCTTGTTCTTGCGAGAGGTAGTTGATTCTGCTTGAGTGAGTATGAGTGCCGGGATTCAGTTGAGGCCACCAGGATTACTTATGTCGGAGCCTATGAAGAATACCTAGAGGAGATCTCATGACAAACCTTGTGATGACACTCTATCTAGGACAACTATTGTTAATTGTTTTATTTGTATGGTTCTCTGAACATACTTGATCTATTTTATGTCTGGAAGCAATGTGACCTATGTTAGTGATGTTGGAGTTGTACTTGTATTATAATTGATTTCTACTTGTATTGTATTTGATTTGTTCTTGTATTGTACTTGAGTTGTACTTGATTCGTACATGTATGGCGAATGAGTTGTACTTGTTAATTCATTTGGTTGGTTATAACAGTATGAGTCAGTTTCAGTCTACCTTTGGTTAGAGGTAGTAGAATCTTTGTCCATGTTACTTTCTTACTATCTCCTAGCATGGGGGGTGGGCCTTCGGGTACCACATTGGTAGGGTGGAACATGCACCAAAACCGTTGGCTCCCCATCAATCTTCAGTACTTGGTGGCGAGAAATCTAGATGGATAGCTCACGATTCTTGTTGTAATTTCTTGCATTGTAATATTTTAGTTTGTATATGATACTTTATCCCTCTTTTGTAAGAGGTGGAGTTATTTAATTGTAATCTTATGTACTATTGCCTCATTCTAGGAATGAGTGATGTAACTATTGGTTTAAGATAATGTCTATGAGATTGTATCTTGGTTGATTATCTTATTATATTATGTGGTATTCTTATGAGGTATGATGGTTATTTCATAAAGTTCACAAGGCTATGGTTATATGTAATTTTTATGGGTGGTTTTAAGTAATCCTAACCTTGTAGCCTTAGAGGTTGTTGTTAATTAGTAAGTGAATGTGTATGTTAAATGCACTTTATAAAAAATAAAAAAAATGGCTCACTTATGATGTTAATTGCAACTTCCTTTAAGGTTACTTGGTGGTACCTTACATACTGCATCCAAAAAAATCAAAACAACAATTAATGTAAACCAACTCCTCCACCATATCGAAGAAAATTTACACCTTTGGGGAAATCACTTGAATCAGTGTTAAAAGAGCTTCTTGCACACAAACTCATAACATTATAAGATACACAATATTTTGAACCAAGATTCAAACCATCATGGTGGAATGAGACATATTAATATGAAATTCATAGAATAAAAGGTCATGTAACAAAGGATTGTATTCAATTAAAAAATTTGGTGCAAGAATTGATAGATAGAGGTGACATATCTAGAAAAGGACATAAAACAAATGATGATCATGGATCATTTAAAAACCCTCTACCCAACTATGAAAAAGGAGAATCTTATTCAAAAAACAAGAAAGAAAAGAATGTTAATTATATCTAAGATACAACCATCAATCATATTTCTAAAGTTGATAATAAAATCAATGTCATAAAAATCAAGGATAAACAAGACAACCTATCGATAAATGTGACCACAAGAGGGAAGTCCAAGTTTTTATTGAAAGGAAGTACATCTAAATCACTTGATGCTTCTTTAAATCAATAAAATATAGTGGATCAATTGAAAAATATTCGAGCACAGATATCCATACTGGAACTTCTTAAAATTTCACCGACCCATATGGATATTCTAGGAAAAGCTTTAATGGACACAATAATACTAACCAATTTGGAAGTTTGTCAATTCCAATCCATGGTTAGACATTTGACTGCACCCCATTGTTTATCATTATTAGAAAATGATGAGACATCCCTCACTCATCCACACAATGCTCCACTCCATATTGAGATTTTAATCCATAAAGATTCGGTCAAACATGTTTTAATAGATGAAGGAGCCAGTCTAAATATATGTAACTTAAAGCTTATCTGTGCATTGGGATTTTCAAAAAATGCAATAGATTTCAGAAGAAATATCACCATAAAATCTTATGATGATGAAGAAATATCCTCTCACGGACCGATATTATTGCCAATTCAAGTGGGGCCAATTCAAAAAGATATAATTTCTCAAGTTTTAGATAAATACTTGACCTACAACATACCTTTGGGTCGACCTTTGGATCCATGAAATGCAAGCCGTGCCATCAACATACCATCAATGCTTAAAATTCCCTTACAATGGACAAGAGATCACAATTTGAATAGATTCTAATCATCCCCAATACTGAAACATTGTCAAGATAGTCCAAGACATCTTTGTACCACACAACAGAGATGCTCCCACTTCTATTTCCTCAAGCAATGAAATACAAATCATTTCCTTGTCAAAATAGTTTGAGAAAAAGGTTTAGTTGAAAGTTAAAGGAATGGGTGAGTATTCTTTTGATAAGTTCTTATGTCTCTCATAGCTACTACCTTCTCCAAAATTGTATGGGCAACCATCAACATCTAGACAACAATCTTCACAACCTATCACTATCATTGATGGTAAATTCATTAAAGAAAGTACTCTAAATATTGAATTTGAGGACAAAGACATTCTAAATTTTCTTTACAAAAATGAAGAAAAATCCATAGTAGCAACTTCCAATAAACAAATAGAGTAGTATGGTAAAGGGTTCAAAATATTAGAAAATATGGGATATGAAGGAAAAGGTCCTATTCACAAATGAAAAGAAGGTATTTTGGAAACAATCCAACATATATCAATTAATGCAAAATACAAGATAGGATTAGGATAAAAGGAGGAGACAAAAGAAGAATTCATTTAGAAGGTTTGTGAAAAATCCTCCAGCTACAAGCTAGCTCTGAAACATACTCAAATGAATATGAATGCGATTCACTATCTGAAGAATCTTGTGAAGACAATGAAATCGATCTGATAAAGAGGTATGCTCCCATACGTATGGAGGGATAAATCTCAAGTTCTAGACCATTTAAATTTGGATCACTGCATATCGATGACTCTAGTGAAAATAGTTAGACATTGAGCAAGACAAGCGATTCAAAGGAGAGTAAAATTATAGACCTTGACGTTACTATTGAAAACCTCAAAAATGTTTCCATCGTGAA